>OX328123.1:49017728-49257728 GCA_946811695.1 Gonocerus acuteangulatus | reverse complement strand
TTTATTTATTTATTTATGATGATGCTCCGCATCTAAAGCGAAGAGCATTTAATTCCCTGTATTAAGCTGATGCAGGTGTTGAACTCTTTCATATACAATTAAATCTTTCATAAGTTAATTGTATTTATAGTTCTGTTACCTATCACAATTATAAACTTTTTTTTGTTTCTGTATTAATTTCTTTTTTGTCATTTTAGCTGACGAAGGCTACCAATGAGTAGCCGAAACGTCCGAAATATAGATTTTTTAAAACAAAATCATATTAAGGTTTATTTAGCCGAATCCCAACCATTCCATCTTTACTTATCATCCATCTTCATGGGAAAAATATTATCTGTTTCTATTCTAAGCTTTTCAAATGACAATAGGGATATGAACAGGAACCGCGCTAAGATGATTCAGTTCCTGCGAGTCGGACTTTTTTATTTTTTAATTGCTTATAGTTGGATAATGTATTTGACAATAAAACAGGTTAAATAAAATAGAAAAACAATTTATTGTTAGAAATATAGAGATAGATTCGAAGACCTTGCGACTTTTTCAACTGGCTGGATGAGTGGGCCTTTCTGGGGTTGGCCGACCCATCCAGGTAAGATCATAAATCAAGACCTTTCTAGAAAGGTGGAAACAAAATAATAAATGTTTCTATTTTAATCTTTCCAAATGAGACTAGGGATAAGAACGGAACCGCGCTAAGATTATGCAGTTCCTGCGAGTCGGAACTGCATTTCTTAAGTTTTTTAATATCGCTATTAACTCTATGAGCAACTTTGTTACCCAAGGAGTAAAGTATTGCCTGTATGCGGATGACCTCCTCGTATAGGTACAGTACAAGTAGTAGACTAGACATAGCAGAATACAATATTCAACAGGCATTTTAAAATTTTGAGAATTGGTCATGTAAATCAGTGTTAAAATTTACAAAAGAAAAATTAGAATACCCGATCTTCTCTAAAAAAAAATATTAAATTAACTTGTACCATAACGCTTGGGAACACAAAAATTTACTCTACAGGGACTATAACATTTCTTGGACCAACATTTGACAACGATACTGATCAAATTAATGATCCTTGAAAAATTAGTTGAGCCCAAATATAATAAAATCATTTCTAAACGTAAATTAGCATTACCACATTACAAATGTAGTAATGATGTGATATTTTTATACAAAACTGATATAAGAATGTAGTGAATCCGAATCGGAGTAATGAATCTGAGGAAAAAAATGCGAATGACTTGTAAAATGTGGGAGCATACTGATGACTTCTAGGAAGGCCTTGAAGAGCAGGCTCGTTTGCCGAACACTCCCCTCTTGGGCAAATATTTCTCCGAAGTACACTTTCCTCAATTCCCCGCCCATATTATTATCTATCTCTTGAGGAATTATACTAATATGACCAAAGGTAGTATGGGTGTATATAGAAAATAATTTCGGCAGGGTCTGGAAGAATTTGGGGGGGGGGCTGAGAACATTTGGGGGTATGGAATACTAAAAATCTAGTACTTGGAATAGTTAGCCAATTAAAACGAGTTTACACCCAATAAATTCTATATGTTCTGAACTACGTGATCTTATTTAATATATTTTTAAGGTTTCTATGATACATTTTTACCAATTTCGGGGGGGGGGGCTGCAGCCCCTCAGCTCCCCCTTTATGAGACATCTCTTCGTTTATGTGCCGATTTGGTATATTATGAACTCACCCTTCGTCAGTAAGAGGAATAATATATGCCACGTTTTGAATTTTTTGGTGTCATATAAATATTTATATATATATATATATATATATACACATACATACATATATGCATATGATATTTTTAGTAGGTACACAGTAGTTAGCAACAATTAAGATTTAAAATATTTTTTAATTATGCCATTCTGAGTGCAACATTAAAAGCTACATTCTTTAATAGTAATTAGTGGTTATAAAGAACAACTTTTTATAGCATTCTCCTCACTAATGAATGACCTCTATTTCATAGGCCTCGAAGCATGTCCTCACATGTCTCAGGGAGTTCAACGGCCACCAGTGAGCATGTTCATTCCTGTTCCCATGGCTCTGGCCGTCAGTGTTGGGCGATTTTTTTTACTTATTTCGTCCTTGTGTTTAGTTTTTATTGTGTTTTTTTTTCGCATTTCCTCTGCTCAGGTTCCCCTGAGCGATAAGCGATAAGAAGATTAAGCACGATAGAAGAGGGTGGACTGTCAATGAAGTGACAAGAGTTAATACATCAGTATTAGGAATATACCTATATACATACCCCTATATATATATATATATATATATATATATATATATATATATATGCATGTGTATATTATCTTGTTGGATGTCAAATAAATTATATAGGATTCGCTTATAAAAACTGATTATGTTAGTCGAAAGGACATTATAATATATTGATGATTCAAATAATTTAGTATCAGTTCAAAATTAGCTACTGACAAATGTACATTCGAAGAAGATGTCAACATCTTCCAAAATCAACTCAGATCGACCATTCATCGATTCATTTCAGTCCAAAACGTTCTTTAGAATACACCGCAGCAATTGAGTTTTCGCTCACGGCAGAATTATCAAAAGTTCGTCATGCATTTCGATAGAAATTGTGCACAAATAATGAGAAAAATACGTTGTAAAAAGAAGCAAAATAGATTTCCATTAGAAATCCGGAAATACATTATTTTTTGTTTTACTAATAGCTAGGGAACAGATGTTCATGTATTTACATATTTTTTTCTGAAATCGTAATTCTTGATGAAATTCTGCATGTTTTAAGTGATTTTAAAGCATTTAAACAGGTTTTTATTTTACATATTTTGTAAATCGTTACATATTCTGCCATAAATGCATATTTTTGCTACATATTTTGATATTCTTTTTATTTTATAATTGAAAAAATAAAGGGGAATCCGAGAAAGAAAATAATACTTTACCTATTGAGCCTAGAACACTGAGGCATTGTTATTTTTGACTGATGCGGCTCCAACCATGATCAAAGCAGGTAATGTCTTAGCAGTTTTTAACCCGAAAATGATTCATCTAACCTGTTTGGCCCATGGTATGCACCGTATTGCTGAAACCGTAAGGGCACAGTTTTCCGATGTGGATGAATTTATATCGACAGTTAAAAAATTATTTCTTTAATCTCCTAGCCGGTTAAGTATTTTAAAGGAGAACTATCCTGAAATGCCTTTACCTCCTTAACTAGTAAATTACTCGTTGGGGCACTTGGCTGGACACAGCACAATACTACAGCGAGAACTTCGATAAAATAAAAAATGTTTATTCATTAAATGACCCTTAGCTCAAATATATATAACTGGCGAATAAGGCGGAAGGTCAATAAAATATCGCCACACACTTTTACAGTTTTTATTTATCTTCCCTACATGTTTCGCACCCTTTTTGGTGCCTCTTCAGGGGAACACACTTAAACATTAAATTCAGCCTCAACCTGAGGAATGGAACCTTCCACTAGCAGGGCCTCGTCTAGACTGGTCATTGACTGAACGAATCCAATATGGTGTCTAATAGTCAGCTGATCGATAATCAATCTGTCATAAATTTAAAATTGATTTTAATTTCCAGATGAAATATAGTCCTATAATACCATTTTCCTATTTTTTATCAAATAAATTAATGAAAATATCATTAAGATGGTGTATTTCCGTTTTTTATTTATCACTTTTTTCCTGTTTTTAATGATGTGTATGTTTTCTTTAATCTTTCTTTTCATTCTATTTCTTTCTTTCCCTAATATTCTGATGTTTTCAAAATCAAATTCATGAACATATTTTATAGCATGATAAGCCAACGCCGTTTTGTTTTCTCCATTGTCAATATTTTGAGCATGTTGTTTAATACGTTTTCGAAGTAGCTGTTCCGATTTCCCTATGTATACTTGGGAAGATAAATAAAAAGTGTAAAAGTGTGTGGCGATATTTTATTGACCTTCCGCCTTATTCGCCAGTTATAAAAAATGTTGTTTCACAGCATGATCCAGAAGCCCTGGATGGGAAGATATCCAGGTTATTGAGGACATCCACAGTGGCAAAACAGCAAGTAGGTGTTTAACAGTTGAGTTGAATCCCATGGAGATTGCAGCTTTCAAATAGACACCAGTCACTTCAGTAGATGTTGAAAGATCATTCAGTCGCTTCAAAAATATACTCCGATCAGACCGGCGTCATTTCACGTTTGATAATTTAAAAATGCATGTTGTTGCAAACAATTTTACAAAATAATGCACATCTGTTAAAATGTTAAAAGGCTTGGCTAATGCCTCCCTGCACGCTGATCATGCACTCTATTCCATCCATTGTTGCCTTACACATGCGAATCAGTTTTTTGGGGGATATTTAGCTCTTCCATGACGGAATATAATTTGCTCCTATCAACGCTATCATAGGTGCTTTTGAAGTCTATGAAAACGTGATGGGTAGTGATATTATATTCTCTGCTCCTTTGAAGTATCTGGCGGAGAGTAAACACCTGATCAGTTGTAGATTTTCCCTTTCGAAATCCACTTTTATATGTCCCGATAACTCTCTCCGCAATCGGAATGAGTTGTTCATAGATGATTTGGGACAAAATTTTATAGGCAATTGGCAAGAGAGAGATTCCTCGATAGTTTTCACAGGATTGATGATCTCCTTTTAGCGCGGTTCCTCCCTCCCCCATAGGGAGGAACCCCGCTTATAGGGTTGATACAATGAAACAATCCGGAAGTGCCGACTAGAAAATTTCGCGTTTCAGAACCCCTAGAGACCGAAAATAACGGTGGTTCAAATTTGTATATATATATATATATATATATATATATATATATATATATATATATATATTTATTTATATATATATATATATATATATATATATATATATATATATTTGTCTGTTCGCTCTCTAGATAGAAGACGAATGGTCAGATTTTGATGAAATTTAGTACAAAAATCCTTCGTCCAATTTGAAAGGTCAAGTTCGTTAACCAGTAGAATCCGCCCACTGGAAGATGGCGTTTAGGGCGAAATTCGCGCAAAAAAAATCGTAACGCTTAAGTTTTTGAGTTCATAAGCTTGTAAGTACTCGTTTTATAGGCTTCTTGGGCTAGGAAAACGAATAAAACCATTTTCAAGGCGATAGCTTTAACCGTTTTCGAGAAAATTGGAAAAATAGTTTTTGAATACCGTTTTTGGTTTGGGTACTTAGAACCATGGGATTCAGTTGAAACATTTTTTGCATGTTTGAATTTCATCAAAACTAACATGTTAAACTTTTGGTTACGTTTGGAGTTAAGGAAGGGTTAGAATAAAATATTTTATTAACAGACATAAAACGTTTTGGTAACTTTGTATACTTTCCTTAATATCTTGAAAAAGGTTGAGAATCTTGGTAAACGAAAGAATACCATTAGAAAGCGTACTAAGTGCTCTACAAAAAAGGTTCTGATGAATGTTTTGATTAGGCGATGTCAATCGAAGAAATAAGTGCTTAAAACTTTAAAGTAATTGATTTCGTTTATTCGAACTGTTCTTTTTGTCTTTGATTTTGGTACTTAGAATCATGGGATTCAGGTGAAACATTTTCTGCATGTTTGAATTTTATCAAAACTAATATGTTGAAAATTTGGTTACGTTTGGAGTAAAGGAAGGATTAAAATAAAATATTTCATTTTTAGTCATGAAAAGTTTTGGGAACGTCGTATATTTTCATTAATATCACGTAAACGGTTCGGAACCTTGGCAAGCAAAAGATTACCCTTCGAAAGGTTAGTAAATTCTCTACAAAAAATGTTTTGAAGACATTTGCGATGGGATGGTCATATTTGGAGAAATAAGTGCTTAAAACATAGGTAATTTCGTTCATTTGAACGAATCTTTTTGTGTGTTTCCTACAGTTTTTTTCACTGCTCTTAATTTTTGTGATTGCTTATAGTAGTCAAATGTATTATTCAATAAAACAGGATACGTATAAATAGAAACAATATTTTGTTTCAACGGCATCTTGGAATTCGAAGAAGCCCTATGAATATCTAGATTACTGTACTGGTGTTGATTTCGTTCTTTAGAATTCTTTTTGGTAATCCCTATTTTCAGAAGTTTTTATCTATTTATTAATTTTTTTGTTTAAATTCATTGAACAAAATCATAGGAATTCGAAGGTGAGGAGCTAGGAGGCTTAGGGTGGGGGGCATTTACTCTGTCCCCAGGTAGCGGCGCCCAGTGAACCCTCGTCATCTGTAAGTCCCTTTCTAGAGTCATAAAGATAAGCCTCCAAACAACTTTAGGAATGTAGGATTTCTAATTTTGGCAGTATCAGAACAGCCGCTCCTTACATACCACAGTGGTACTGACGTACCGGTCTATACTAGTTGCACTCCACACGGTGGTAGTACTTGGTGTATGCCACAGCGGATCGCTCATTATAACCTTATTTTATTCGTATTAAATAGATACCTAAAAAAAATTTATTTGTGTGTAAGTGTAGCGTTATTGGGATTAGAATAAAATATTTTATTAACAGACATGAAATGGTTCGGAATCTTCGTATATTGTCCTTATATTTTTTTTTTTTCTTTTATGGTGCATCGAAAATGAGCCATTAGCACCATTTTTTCCTTATGAGCTTATATAATACTTAGATTTAGCTAGCGACAATATTTTACACCGCAATTAAAGTGACTTGCTCTCCTTACAAATATAATATTTATATTATAATATAAACATAATACATTAATTTCTCTGAAAAAAAGTCCAACCCGCAGGAACTGCATCATCTTAGCGCAGTTCCGTTCTTATCTCGAGTGCAATTAGTGAAGGAATATAGCAGCTATCGGTAGGTATTAGCACCATTTCCCCCCCTTAATATCTTCAAAACAGTGGGAAGTACGATATAACCATTCAAAACCTTACTAAATTCTCTACAAAAAAAGATTCTGAAGAAAATTTCGATGGGGCAATATCAGTCGGAGAAGAAAGTGCTTAAAAATACGAAAGTTTTAGTTTTGTTATTTTAAACGGGTTTTTGCCACTGTTTAGCTCACTTTTGTTTTTTAAGTTTATTTAACGGTGGAATGAGTATTTCATTAAAGCTGAGAAAATAAGAATCATATTGGTAATAGAGTTTTCCTAGAGTGAGCGTTGAGATGACGGGAGAGTCCCATCCGCTTAGAAAACTGTCAGTTTCCATATTTGGCGCTTTAAGCTTTCTTCTTTTTGAGATTTTATTTTATATTTTTAACGAAAGATCAAAACCTACCGATAGCTGCTACTATTCCTTTACTAATCGCACTTCGGATAAGAACGGAACCGCGCTAAGATGATGCAGTTCCTGCGAGTCGGACTTTTTTTGTGAATGGGCTAAATTAGCGTTTTTTTCCAGGCTCGGGGCATTGACTCTTCCGTCCAAATGTCCAGCAAAAGGTCCTGCATGCATTTCACTAAGTCAGGTCCTCCTTGCTTGAAAAGCTCTGCTGAGAGACCGTCATACCCGGGCGCCTTATTGTTCCTAAGATTGTCCAGGGCTACGATTATTTCTTCCTCATCGGGTAGAGCATCTTCTTGACATTCGTTCCGAATGGATGTCACTCCTGCCACTCCCACTTGCTCCTCAAAGTGCTCTTTCCATCTTTCAAGAATTTTTGTTTCTTCTGTTAGAAGGGTCCCATCCTTGCTTTTGCAAGCATTCGACCAAGGCTTGAAAGGTTTTCTTCCCTGATTAACCTTTTGGTAGAAGCTGCGGGAATCCTTACGATCTCTCAGATCCTGAATTTCTACAAGTTCACTCTTCTTGGCTTGTCTCTTTTTCCGGCGATGAGTGTGCTTTTCAACCCTTCTCTCCCGGTATTTATCTACAGTTCTCCTAGTGCGACGGTTAACCATGTGCTTATATGCTTCATTTTTTTGCGCAGTAGCTCTATGCCATTCCTCATCAAACGAGGAATTTCTAGGCTCTCGTGTGTAAAATCCTAGCGATGCCTCTGCACTTATTGCCATTGCTCAGGTGATTGCATCCCAATATCCATCCATACCAAGTTCCGAGGCTGGAATTTGTCTCAGTTGGAACTCTAGACTAGACCTGTACGGTTATGATAAATCGGCATCCTTTAGCTTCGCAACATTAAACCTTTTGACCTTTTCTGATCTGTGGTTCTTCGCCATGCGATCCCTAAGGTATGCCACTACTAGGTTATGGTCAGAGTCCATATTAGCTCCACGGTATGTACGCACATTAATTAGGTTTGATCGGCTTCTTGAAGATATAAGGAGGTGATCAATTTGATTCACTGTCAGGGATCTCCATGTTCCTTTATATATATCTTTACGTGGGAAGAATGTGCTTCCTATTGTCATATCTTGTGAAGCAGCGAGCCTTTGTCCAGATTAGAGTTCATATGCAGGCTGTGCTGCCCAACTATTGGGGAGTAGAATCCTTTTCGGCCCAATAATAACAGAGTGCCTAGTTATTATTTATGCTTTTCTTTTTAATATTTTATAGTGTTTTAGGTATTTTTTTACTACATATTTTCAATTTTTTATTACGTATTTCATTATAAATAGTTACATATATATGTACATATTTTAAATTTTATTTTAGATTAACATCCGTTCCCTACTAATAACAGTCCGCATCGCTATTGCTCCTCGACCAAGAACTACCTACAATAAGGACAAATATTTTTCTGCTTTCTAATCAGTTATTGGTCGTGGGTTCCATTTCCATTAGAGGCTTCCTTTTGAAACAAGAAAAGAAGTATTTGAAGAGTAATTTAAAACGAGTACATCTTATAAAAGTCTAGCTTAGTAACACTCAAGTTAACTTTTACTTCGTTGAGTTCTTAATGGGCCTTTGGAATAAAAATATTTTGCTACCACTTAACGATTTATATTTTCTTAATCAGATTTATTGATGCTTGAAGTTCAGATAATAAAATTAAATTATTGATAGAGTGTTGGATTCAGGGATTTCAAGAACTCGAGGAATGAATTAATCTGAAGTTCCTCTTTAAGGAAACTTCAATGATGCCCCTAGTTTACCACGATTTCCTACAAGACACTTTATGAGTAAATAGATACCTACCCAGAAAAGGGCTGAATTTAGGCACACAGGAAGTGTTGACTAGAATGGAGTTCGGAATTTCCCACTGCACATACTTCCTCCAAGTTTCACCTATGCAGGATGATTGGTTTAGAGGATTGATCAAAACGAAAAGACAGATAAGTTTAAAAGGTCCGTAATTATTAAAAAATAAATTAGGTGAATTTCGATTTTTTCTACTCGGGCTCCCAAGAACAACGGATTAACTATGTATAAAACGTGTGAAGCAAGTAATTATTTTAGTTGCTCATCCCCTCATGGGCGTATATAAGGGGGGGGGGGGATGCAGCCCCCCCCCGAAATGTTGTGTTGATGGTAAAAATGTGTCGTAAAACCCTTAAAAATAAATGAAATAAGATCACTTTGTTCATAAAATGTTTTTTATTTTACGTGTAATAGCTTTTTAGTTGCCTAAAACTATTTCAAGTTCTAAATTTTTAGTATTCCATACCCCGAAAATGGTCGCTGCCCCCCCCCCCGCCCGAAATTATTTTCTATATTCGCCCATACATCCCCTAAATAACACTACGGTAGAGAGGTCTTTTAGAGGTCGTTTGGAAATAATAACGTCACCACTGGACCGCAACAGAAGAATCCACTTTCACTTCAGACGAGGAACAGGATGTGACCTAGTTAGTAGGTTCAGGCTAGTACGAAGGCGAAATAGTTTGCGAAAAAAAGTCTTACAGAAGTTACCAATAATTTATTTTATCTATCTTGCTTCGCTCCCATTCAGCCCTTGTTCTATTTCCTCTTGACTCAAAGTAATCTGGAATACTCTGTCCCTCTGTCTTCATTTACCTATACTGGGTTACTATAAATTGCCCGCACTCCATGAGAGAAATAATAAAATGTATAAGAAGGGAAGAAGAAAACATGGTTAAAAAATAATATAGTGGGCTGCCCAACTTCATCGGGCTACACAGCATGCTAATCCACCAGTTCCGGTATTGCCTTATAAATTCGAATGTTTCATTTGTTGTCTGTTCTTTATTTATTGGTGAAAATATCCTAATTACGGAAGCACATTTTTTTCTTTCACTTTTTATTTATTTTCTTTAAGAAAGAAATATCTGAATTCAACAGGATGAATACTTCTAGAATATGTTATCACATTCCGAAGGTTAAATACAAATTTTTCTTTAACGATCCTAACTAAGTTTCTGTCTCTTTCTGTCTTTCTCTGTCTCTATATATGCATATATGTATGGATGTGTGCGTGTATAAATACGATAGTCTCCATAATGTTTATTATTGTACCATGACACACGGTATAGAGCATTTCCATAACAGCATGGCAGGATGGATTTGTTAACCAGCAAAATTGGTCTATTACGAAGAGTGGTTTACTCAGGATACAAATTCATAATGTGACTGATTAAAAAGCTGTAATGTTACCAACACACTCGTTCAACCCAAAAATAATCAGTAAGGCGGAATTTAAAAAAAAAACAAAACGTAAACATAACTTGACATAGAAACGTTTTTTCCCAATAATTCAATTTTGATAGAAAAAAAATACGTTAATATTTCTCTAATTTTAATTAATAATATTAAACATTATTGTTGTTAATATTTATAGTCGTTAATCAAAAACGATGTAGTTTTTGAATGAGCTTTGAAGTTTACCTGTTTGCTTGACTCACAGTGACAAGATATACAGTCAGTTTTACGAAGTGACAAAATTTAGTTTAACGTACTTCAATGTGGTTAGTAAGCAAAAAAAAAAAAAAAGTCTGCGGGACGCTGCCTTAGGTTATGATCCTCTAATTGCCTTCCTATGTATTTTTAAATAACTGATTAAACCTGTGAAAAAAATTACATTCCCGTGTAAAGTATTTTATTATTACTTTGTTATGGATAAACAGAGTAATTATAAAATAAACTAGATGACATGATTTCATCATTTCTTTGACGTGTCAACCTTAGGGTCATTGACGCCATCGAGAAAAAGTTTTATTATATTTTGTGGTGAAATATATTCTTATTACTTTTGAATTTATTAATTGGATAGATCAGTTTTTGAATTTTATTTAATTATTTATTATTGATTCTGGTTTATTTTGCTTACTGGGATTATTTGCAATGTAATTTCCACTGGCAAATATAGATACAAACATACAGAAAAGCGCGCCTACCTGCACTCACAAACAAATGTACACATGCAGACTTACAGGCACACATGGACACACCTACGCACATATACAAACCCAGTTCCATTCAACCAATTAAGTTCACAAACATTAAACACACTCACCATTCGCTATCTATTCAATTGTATGCTTTAGATTGAATTAATAAGTTTCGTTTTGTCTATAAAGTTTAATAGCTTTCTAACGTTATCAGCATCATCTCCAAGGATTTCATCAATAATGTCTGATAACATAGCTCTTCTCTAATTGAATGATATATTCGGCATTCTGTAAGTAAATGTTTCACTGTTACTTGAACGTTGCATGATTCACAGATTGGGGGTGGTTCTTTAGAAAAAAAGGAATGAATGCGTTAATCTTGTATGCCCAATCCGCAATCGACTTAAGGCAACTTCATGTTTTCTATTGATACAAGGTGGGGTCTTCCAAGCTTTAACTGTTGATTTTACTTCTCTTAATTTATTGTTGTCTATTCTCTGCCATGTATATTGCCAGTTTTGCCAGACTATTTGCTTTAGGTAATTAATGATATCATTCTTTGGAACATTGTGTGATAGGGGATTCCTTCGTTTACAGCTCTTTTCGCTGAACCTTGCATGATTTATATAAATAAACCAAAAAGGATTGTTAATTTATGATATTAAGTAATTAAGAGCTCTCTACTATTAAAATCGAATATTGTCGAGGTTGGCTGAATAGCGAGGATGAAAGTAGAAGGAAGAGAGAGGAGGAACGGGATACTGCTGGGTATTACCCATGACTCATCCAGCTCTCTCCCCAATTCCCTTATGGACTCGAGGAGGAAAAACTGGGACTTGGACAAACCCTAGCGAGGTACTGCCAGTTGCAAGGAACCGGAACAAGTGTTTCTTCAACTTGCCATATTGTATCCTAGGGAGAATTCTTTCCTAAAACGTCAACAATCTTACCAGAAACCGAAAATGTGCATGGGATGCATATATATATATATATATATATATATATATATATATATATATATATATATATATATATACTATAGAGGTATCTGATTCATGACCATACGGCGCACTAGGGAGATAGTTTGGTCAGTACTATGCTCCGGCCGCCTGATTTCCCCCTTGGCTGCTTCGACTGCTGGAGTCATTAGCACCCAAGGTACCCATTATTAAATTTATGGAAGGCTGGGTTGGCCTAGGGACGGTCAGGGAGGCCGAATTCAACCCATGAACGAAGACACTAGAAGAAAAAACCTTTAGTGCTTGCTCGGGATTTGAACTCAGGCCTCCAGCTTATTAGTCCAGTGCTCTACCACTGAGCTAACCTCGCCCCCATATATATATATATATATATATATATATATATATATATATATATATATATATATATATATATATATATATATACTCTAGAGTCGAAGCAGCCAAGGGGAAAATCAGGCGGCCGGAGCATAGTACTGACCACACTATCTCCCTAGTGTGCCGTATGATCATGAATCAGATACCTCTATAGTATCTGCCCCTCAGGGCCGTCGTGGCCTGTTACGGGACTGATTTATATATATATATATATATATATATATATATATATATATATATAAAATATGCTGTCGTAAGGACTCCTATCCGCCCTGAAGAGATGCCTATGAAGCTTCTTCTTATTATTATATATAAAATATGTATATATGTGTGTGTACATATGGATACAGAATTTACTTTCATTCTAAAAAATTCCGAAGGTATAATTGCTAAAATTGAATCCATACAATTTTTGTTATTCAAAATATATTCAAACATTCATTGGCCAACAGATTTGGCATTTATTTCTCGAATTGACATCGTTTTACTGAAAATTACTCCAAAACCTTGTTTGTAGAGCACTTAGTAAGCTTTCGAATGGTTACCTTCCACTTACCACAATCTTCCAACCGTTTCGAGATATTTAAGAAAATATAAAGAAGATCCCAAAACTTTACATCCGTGTTAATAAAATATTTTGTTTCTAGTACTTCCTTAACTCTAAACTCATCCAAAATTTAAATATCTTCGTTTAGATGAAAATAAAACATACGGACAATTTTCAACTGAGGTAGGCGTATTCTGCTGGTTAACGAACTTGACATTTGAAATTATACAAAGTACATATTTTTGCACAAAATCAGTAAATTTTTCAGCTTGCGAGAGAACACACACACACATAAATAGTAGTCCACATAAATAGTACTCCCCCCTGCGAAGTAATGCCGGAGGGCGTTTCTGCAGGGTGGTTGAGGTGTGTAGGGAGGTGTTTTTTTAGTGAGAAGGAATCTCACACTGTAGTGGCTTTGTCCACTTCGTCCCATGAAAGATTTTCCCCTACCCTATTAAAAAAACACACACACACACATACCCACACACACACATATACACACACACACACACACACACACACACACACACACACACACACACACATATATATATATATATATATGTATATACATAAAAACAAACGTGAACCACCGTTATTTTCGTGATCTATAGGTTCTGAAACGTGAAATTTACTAATCGTTCTAGTGGAGTCATGAGGTCAACCTCATAAGCGGGTTTCCTCCCTATGAAGGAGCGCGCTAAAATGGATTATAAAATTTTGATGAAAAGACAGGATTAATAATTCTATAAATATAAAAATCAAGTGTCTGTCTGTTTATTTATTTGTTTGTTTGTTCCTTATACAAATCTATACCGTTTGATCGATTTTGACCAAACTCGGTACACTGGTAGGTCTTGATCCGGGAAGTCTCGTTGTTTAGGTCAAAAAAATCTACCAGCTGTCTGTCTGTATGTTTGTTCCTTATACAAATCCACACCGTTCCTCCGATTTTGACTACCTCGGTACACATGTAGATCTTAATCTGGGGAGTGTCGTAGGTTAATTCAAAAACGTCTACCAGCTGTCTGTCTGTATGTTGCTCCCTCATAAAAATCCACACCGTTCCTCCGATTTTGACTAAACTCGGTACACATGTAGATCTTAATCTGGGGAGTGTCGTAGGCTAAGTCAAAAACGTCTACCAGCTGTCCGTCTGTATGTTCGTTATTTATACAAACCCACATCGTTTGACAGATTTTGATCAAACTGGGCACACAGGTTGGTCTTGATCAGGGGATTGTCATAGGCCAGGTCAAAAACGTCTACCAGCTGCTGTCTATGTTTTTTTAAAAATAAAAATCCACACTGCTAAACCGATTTTTACCAAACTTAAACAGTTACAATTACAGATTTGGTTTCTAATTTATATAGGCTTTTCTAGATGCAGAAAGTAGGTGTAGCATGGCACGCCGGGTAACAGCTAGTTAATTATAAAAATAAGAGTGATATACCTACATACATATGTAACCTTCCATTTAGCAAAAAATATAAATCAGCGAGTGGCTGTAATTTCTGTTTGCTCCGATGAAAATTGTTATGGAACCCTTACAAATAGTGGGAAAAGGCTGAAAATGTTGTAGTTAAGTGAGGCACCGTGTGTCAAATCTGAGCATTATCCCATTTTAGCACCAAGAAAATTGCTTTTCATTGAGATTATAATCCAGGAGGTACTTTATTGTTACTATTTGCTTAGTAAATGTAAGGTTCCTGCAAAAATAACATTTGAAATCAAACTATTCAGAATTTCCAAGGATTAGCACTATATGGGTAAGGAAGATACTTTATGACGCAGCTTATACTAGCAGTCCTTTTTTATTCCTTTTCATATACTTTTCATTTTTTTAAAAACCTCTAACAAAATTGTAAGTGGGATGTGTATAACAAAAGAATACTTTGGAAAAATGATTGTTGAGTAGAGGAACGAGGACGTATTTGCACACCTAAATATACATACCTGAAAAATTGTCATTTCCGAAGTGCAGGTGTTATCATTACTCAGAAATCGAAACAGACATTTTCTGGGAAATGTCATTCGCAGACTGATATTCAGTGTGCACATTTATATTTGTCAAATAGGAATAATGAACCAGGCGACTGAAATAACGTCATGTTCCAAAGCAAATCAAATATTTTCTAGCATGATATGAAAAGACGGTTTTACATACCCGGCCCTTGAAGGTGAATATTTTAAAATATTTATAATGCAATGGAGCTATACAAAAACTTGATTTTGGAAGATGTTTTCCAACAATCAGGATCATTGGAAACCGAACGTTGAGAAGGAGGGGCGAGTCGCTTATGATACTGTAACTCCTCGGGTACGATACGAGCGAATAGCGACGAGGGATAAGCGAAAAGCTTCAGAGCAACGTCACTCACATTAATGTTAAGCTGGAGCTACAATAGGCATGAGCGACCGGAAGACGTGGCTTCCAGTTACCAGCCTGCCGCTCATCGCTTGGCCCAGACATGACAATTTTTCTCGTCGCTCACCCCAGACATTATATTTTGCGCGCTACAAAAAAGGCTAAAGACTCTAAATCTTAACCGATTTCAGGTCGTGGGTTCGATTCCCACTAGGGGCGGTGGCTTTTCTTTCGAAAAAAAAGAAAATTCATCACCCCTATCCTGGCTAGAAAAGGATGGTAACCTATAGATAACCCGTCCTAAAATTCGTATTTAATAATAAATGGACGTTAAAATTTAAATAAATAAAATTAACCGATTTCAATGCATTTTTCTAAAATGAAAGCTAATAAATTTTAGAACAACTTTGCCAATTCACATTTTTGTTTCTTGTTCCCCTTTTTTATTAAATTACGTGGAAAGATGTTTATAACCTTCTAGCTACCTTTCTTAAAAATAATTTTAAAATATGAATTTTTACATTGTTGGAAATTCTGACTAAATAAATAAATAGTAAAATATGAATACAAATAAAAGAGTAAATTAGATGATAGTAAATGTGAGCTTTTAATTACGGAAGTACAAAGTATGGAATGACAGACACAGTGATTTTAAAAATGCAATCATGACCAAGAAACTATGAGAAGAAGTTGGAAACGCATTAAACATGCAAGGTAAGATATTTTTATTAACTAAACATTTAAAATATTAATTTTTTAATTAATATTTGAATTAAAACCCGTATATTGGAGTATGCTATGACGGAGACTACAGGAAATTACCACCAAGCCGCTCTGTATCTATCTAGCGACGCACGGTCGCTCTGTCGTTCTGTCGCTCATCGCCCATAGCTCGTATCGTACCCGAGGGCTGTTTCCTCTTGTGGTGGCTTAAATCTACCTTCTCTTGGAGAGTGTATTGTATATTTTTCACAAAAGATCAAATATCTAACAACTCTTACTCCTATTCCTTTACTAATAGCACTAGAGAGACGAACGGAACCGCACTAAGATAACTTCCTGCGAGTCGGACTTTTTTACTGTCTTAACAAGTTACCGAAATGTTAAGCTATACTTTTAGATCAGAAGGTTTACATGTTCAAAATCATTCACTAGACGGAATACCTTGAGGCTACTGTAATCAATACATACAAGACTCCGACTCGCAGGAACTGTGTCATCTTTGCGCGTTTCCGTCCATATCCCTAGAGACATTAGTTAAGGAATAGAAGCAGTTACTGTTAGGTTTTGATGTTTCGTGAGAGAGAAGATTTAAGACGCCACAACAGGAAACTAACAGTATTCTAACCGGAAATTATTTCATTCAAGCACCGATTCCTCCGCATGAGATCACTCTAAGAAATTTCAGATTAGAACCGTATTTGTAGGAAATTTAATAAGGTTTTAAATACATTCCCCAACCGGCTTCGAGATATAAAAATAAAAATCCGAAAATCTCAACAAAAATCTAGTTTTTCCAATTTTCCTTGACAAAAGTTTAACACATTGTCTTGGAAATGGCTTCATTATATTTTCCATGCCCAATTACTAATAAAACATGTACCTGGAAGCCTAGTAACGCAAAAACGTCGCCCTTAAAACATGTTCCGCTTAACTAACCTGACTTTTTTTTATCAAACCAAGTATTTTTGCACCGATTGGTCCATTAAATTAATATCGGACCATTTGTAAGCCAGTTAGAGAGCGAACAGAGAGGATAGCTTTATGAGGTTAACCTATTTCATTTTTTTTTTACTACTTTTATTTATTTTATTCGCTGAAAACAAAAACAGTTAGATATTTATCAAAATGTTCATTCAAGAAAGATGCGTAGGAACATCAGTTACTACTTTTTATATTTTAGGAAAACCAGGACGAAGTGAAACCTCAAACACCTGTTTCTTTTATATGTAGTATTAGAAAAAAAAGGTAATTTCTATGTTAAATTATTATAATTATTATCTCTGATAATCTACACACAATTTAACTAAATATTTCTAACCAAAGCTAAATGAATCAAATAAGTATTAGTGCGATAAAAGTCATGCGATGCAGTAAAAATTACTTGAGGTTTATATTACTGTTTAAAATGAAAAATTATTATTATAAATAAAATATGATCAGTTCATTTTGAATGTAAAAGCGTCCAGTTTCAAGTACTGCCGGACCAGTCATTCGGCGGTTACGACTGGTTGTACAGGGAATTCTTTCGGTATACCCGTACACCGTTACTTTTTAGCTCAGAAGGTTAAACAAACTTTGAAGGTGGAACTCAAAGCCGTAACGGCAATGGAACTGGAACGGTGTTTTGGAACCGTGACAGGCATGTCACTTGAGCAGTTGGAGCTGTGACAATAAAATTCTGGAACGGCACATTCATGGAAGACATCAATTATTTAAAACTTCATTTTTCAGAAATAAAAAAAGAGTTAAACCTGTGAATGTATGTACATTATGAAATGTATAACGGAGAGATGATTCGGAGGGGTTTCAAATTACATTAAAACTCAGGAATCTACTTATCCTGACTAATTATTAGTAATAAATTATGTTAAATGATGCTTTACGCTAACAAGAAACCATTATTTATTTAAATAATGGCCGTCAAAGTTTAAATAAATAAATAATCAGATATCGCTTAAAGTTGACCTTATAAGGACCTCCATCACTTTTGGTATTGGATTTGACCTAAATAAATACTAGGAAGGCATCGATTAACGCCGACTGAGTCATGACCCTTTGTCTGCAATGCACAAAATAGGGATTTTAGGGCGTTTATTGCCTACTTTCAATGGGAGGAAACACGCTTATGACAACCGATGAAAAAGAAATCTGGAAGTGCCGACTAGAAAAGTCCACCTCTCATAACCACGAAATAGGGATGTTCAAAATTATATATATATATATATTTGATGGGACTCGTAAATGATCCGATTTTGATGAATTTTTTGTACAAAAATATTTATTTATTTATTAATTCACGGAGCTTCACAACGGCAAGGCGATGTACAAAAATAGTTTGTATAAAACGAATGGACAAGTTCGTTAACAAGCAGAACCCGTCAACCGGAACATGGTTTTTGGAATGAAATCATAACGCTCACGTTTTCGTGTTAATACGCTTTGGGGGTACTCTTCTTATAACGAACGAAACCATGGAACGTATGGGAACGAATGAAACCACAACGTTGGATTAAATTGAAACATTTTCTACATTTTTCAAATTCATCTAAACTAAGATATTTATATTTTGGGTACATTTCGAGATAAGGAAAATTAAAAAAAAAAAAAAAAATGTTTTTAATAAACATGGATGGTTTTGGGATCTTCGTATATTTTTTTAAATATCGACCGTTAGAAAATCGTGGTATTCGGAAGCTTACTAAGTTCTCTACAAAAAAGGTTCTGAAGCAATGGGGGGGGGGGGGGGGGGTCAATAAGTGCTTAAAACCTCGAAAGTGTTTTTTTTTCTTTTGAACGGGGTTTTCTCTCTCCATTTAACTCACTTTTTTAATTGGTTGTTTTTTGTTTTCAATTGCATTTAATGGTAAAGTCATTGTATCAGTAGTAGTGTTTTCCTGGAGCGAACGTTGAGAAGGCGCGGTGAGTCAGTTCCACTTAGGATACTGTCAGTTTCCTGTTATGGCTCCTTAAATCGTCTCCCTCTTCGAGATTTTATTTTATATTTTCCACAAAAGATCAAAGCCCAACAATAAATGCTTCTACTACGTCACTAGGAATATGAACGGAAACGCGCTAAGATGACACAGTTCCTGCGATTTGGGCATTTTCATGCCTTTATTTCAGTAGCGTAAGGGTATTCCGTAAATTGAATGACTGTGAAAAAGTAAATCTTCTGATCTGAGATTATAGACTAACATTTAGATAGTAACTTGTTAAGACAGTAAAAAAGTCCGACTCGCAGGAACTGCGTCATCTTAGCGCGGTTACATCTCGAAGAAATGGAATAGATTAGCATAAAAAATCACAGGAAACTGACAGTAATCAACTTACACAGAAGCGGATAATTCTTAATCTGTATAAGTCAATACAATTATGTACTGAAAACGTACTTACTCTTTGGCTACTGCTGAGAAGGCTCTATTCTAAACAACCAAAAATTCCTTGTCATTTTAAGTATCTTGTTTTACTAGCAAATTCGTTTTACTGTTATAATCAACTGTAAATATGTGCTTCGTGGCGAATTAAATCCCATTCTGTCGAGGGTTAAATCTTTCTATAAATTAAAAAATAACGGTAACTTCAGTTTGAAGCTTTGAATGCAATTTATAACTAGAAACAACCAATTAAAGAGTAAGATAAAGAAAGAGAAAACCCATTTTAAAACAACAAAACAAACACTGTTTAAGTTTTAAGCACTTATATCTCTCATTGACGTTGCCCCATCGAATATTACTTTAGAACCTTTTTTTAGAGAATTTAGTAAGCATTCGAATGGTCACTTTCCACTTACCACGATTTCCCAACCGTTATCGAGATATTTACGAAAAATGTATGGAGATCCGAAAACTTTTCATGTCTATTAATAAAATTTTTTTTTCGCATACTTCCTTATGTCCAAATATAACCAAAATTTAAACATATTAGTTGGGTCTAATTTCCAAGATGTAGAAAATATTTCAATTGAATCCCGCTATTCTAAGTAAAAAAAATAATGACTTACAAAAATATTGATTCCACTTATCTCAGAAACGGCTAAAGATATCGCCTTCAAAATGGTTTCATTCGTTTTCTTATGTTAAGAAATCTATAAAACAAGTAACTGCAAGCATATGAACTCAAAAACGTAAGCGTTACGATTTTTTTTGCGCGAATTTCGCCTCAAACACTATCTTCTAGTGGGCGGATTCTGCTGGTTAACGAACTTGACCTTTCAAATTAGACGACAGATTTTTGTACTTTTTGAGCTTGCTAGAGAGCGAAGAGACAAGCATATGTATAAATATATACATATATATAAATATATATATATATATATATATATATATATATATATATATATATATATATATATATTTATATATATACAAATTTTAGCCACCTATATTTTCGTGATCTATAGGGTCTGAAACGTGAAAGTTTCTAGTCGGCACTTTCGGATTGCGTCATGAGGTAGACCTCATAAGCGGGTTTTCCCTATGGAGATAGGGAGTAACCGCGCTAAAAGGTTTTGCGTCACTTATTTCATACAACAGTACACAGCCTTATCGTAGGCAAACCTTCAAGGGCTCTCATCATAAATGCTGACGTATTATTTGGGTATACAGCTTTTAGATAAATTCAGATCTTACATAATAAATGATTTATATATTTAATTATTAGTCATAAGCCTCCGGTTCTATGGCGATTTCACTCCTTAGATTGCTCTATTCCTATAAATATATTTAAAAATGTGTGAATAATAACAATTGAGCTAAATTTGTTAATTAAGTTAATTTGTTTTTTAGATACCTTCGGGGTCTTTATAAGTACAGGTAATTCTGACCTTTGAAAAAAAGAGTGAAACATCCCATAGCTATGCTTTGAGGTTTTAGGGCGGTTCCTCCCTCCCCCATAGGGAGGAACCCCGCTTATAAGGTTGATCTCATGACGCAATCCAGAAGTGCCGACTAGAAAAATTTGCGTTTCAGAACCCCTAGAGACCGAAAATGATGGTGGTTCAAATTTGTATATATATATATATATATATATATATATATATATATATATATGTATATATTTATATATATATATATATATATATATACATATATTTGTCTGTTCGCTCTCTAGGTAGAAGACGAAAGGTCCGATTTTGATGAAATTTGGTACAAAAATCCGTCGTCCAATTTGAAAGGTCAAGTTCGTTAACCAGCAAAATCCGTCCACTGGAAGATGGCGTTTGGGGCGAAATTCGCGCAAAAAAATCGTAACGCTTACGTTTTGAGTTCATAAGCTTGTAAGCACTCGTTTTATAGGCTAGGAAAACGAATGAAACCATTTTCAAGGCGATAGCTTTAACCGTTTTCGAGAAAATTGGAAAAATAGTTTTTGAATACCGTTTTTGGTTTGGGTACTTAGAATCATGGGATTCAGTTGAAACATTTTCTGCATGTTCTACTTTCATTAAAACTAATATGTTGAAATTTGTGTTATGTTTGGAGTTAAGGAAGGGTTAGAATAAAATATTTTATTAACAGACATAAAAAGTTTTGGTAACTTTGTATACTTTCCTTAATATCTCGAAGAAGGTTGAGAATCTTGGTAAACGGAAGAATACCATTAGAAAGCTTACTAAATGCTCTACAAAAAAGGTTCTGATAAAAGTTTTGATTAGACGATGTCAATCGGAGAAATAAGTGCTTAAAACTTTAAAGTAATTGATTTCGCTTATTCGAACTGTTCTTTTTGTCTGTTTTTATTCCTTGTTATTTTTTAACTGCTTATAGTTGGATAATGTATTTGATAATAAATCAGGTTAAGAAAAATAAGAAAAACAATTTAATCTTAGAGATATGGATTTCCAAGATATAGCTCTTCAAATGCCTAGCGGGGTCCTTCCTAGGGCGGGGACCCATCCAGGTAAGATCATAAATAAGACCTTTCTTGAAAGTAAAGATGGAACTGTGAACTTTGGTCCTCCTTTGCCTCCCGGCACTTTCATTGCTGACGAAGGCTATCAATGAGTAGCCAAAACGTCCTAAATATAGATTTTTTTAACAAAAATCGTATTGAGGTTTCTTTAGCCGAATCCCAACCATTCCATCTTTACTTATCACCTCGACGGCTAACTATCTAATCTTCATGCTTTCTAGAAATGTGGACCCAAAATAATAACAGCTTCTATTTTAATCATTTTAAATGAGTCTAGAGATAAGAATGGAACCGCGCTAAGATGCTGCAGTTCCTGCGAGTCGGACTTTTTTCTAAAAGCGGCTACTAAATCTCATACAAGATTCAGAGCTGGATAAGAGTGTTCTTAGAAACTCGACGCCTCGAGATAACAACTCCTCAATGAGTCAGTCAATAGTCCTCAGATAGATAACATTAGTCGGTAATTGCTGATCAAATTACTACAGACGTCACGGCTCAATAATTTCTTCTTCTATAGAAAAAAAAAAAAAAATGGGAAGGGCGTGACATCGCATTACAATATTTATCAGGCATTGGAATGTAAGAAGTTAAATCGTGAACATTTCCATATATTATGGAAATAGTGAATTTTGTTTGATGGAAAAGTATTATAAATTCCAACGATGACAATTATTTTTGAGACATTAAATTTATTTATTGTTATCCATGAAGTGCTCTCCTACAAAGGCGTTTTAGCATTTAAAAAAGAGACAGGTAAATACATACACCTCGTTTTATATATATATATATATATATATATATATATATATATATATATATATCTTGACATTGATTTGGCTGGACGGTGGTGGTACTGCATCATAATAGGAAAACCAACAAACTCCAAGGTCTCCACCACAAATGATCATTTGTGGTGGAGACCTTGGAGTTTGTTGGTTTTCCTATTATGATATATATATATATATATATATATATATATATATACATATATAGTATATAGTATGTAATGCGAGAAAATCTCAATTCTAAATAAATATAAGAAAATGAATTAGTTCTAATGACAGTCGGAGCATCTATAAATACAAAAAAAAATTAATTGATAGTTAAATATTTATTTAACAACGGTTACAGCTGTATATCCTTGTGAAGTTATTTTTCAGCCGACTCGATCGGAACAAAAAAGACTGTGAAGCACATGAATATTTGTCATTTATAGGTGTCAGTGATTCATAAGATAAAAATATGCTTGGCAGCCCTGCTATAGTTCTCAATTGAGGATGATTTATTTATGTCAAGCTTATACACAAGGCTTTCCTAGTATTCCAATTACAATTATTATGTGGGCTTGGAACAAAAAACAAGGCATGTAGAAGTTTTAGCGCGGTTACTTCCTCCCTCCGGGGAGGGATACTTTTTCGTACTTTGAAATCGGTGCTTAAAATTCCAATATTTCGGTCTCGTTCTTTTGAACGATTTTTTTTTTTTTTTGCTCTCGTTTTACTTCAGTTTATAATTGTTTTTTTTTTAAATTGATTTAACAATAAAATGAGTATTTTAGTAAAACAATGTAGGAAAATAAGAAAGATCGCATTAGTTTCCTAGAGCGAACATTGAGAAGTCGGAAGGAGTTTTTTCACTATAGATAAAAATAATAATAATAATAATAATAATAACAGCTTCAATTCCTTCACAAATGTCACCAGAGATAACACCAGGCCTTGAAAAAAAGGTATGTCCTTTTATTTAATCCTATACTTGTATCCTTTACGTGTTTAACACATTCCGCAGGAATTTAGTTATTTAGGTAGTCTGTAACAAAACTTTTAAAACATATCTTCCTATTTTCATCGATACATGTGTATTTATGTTTCAAAGCGATAGCGGCCACAATTTCATTCATTCTAGATGGCGTGTACGTACACATAACACAAGCCCACGACTATTTAAAGTCGTATCACATGGCTAAGGTGTTCCACCCGGCACCCTGGGACAGATTTAAGGCAGAATTTACATTATGCAACATGCCACGATTCAAATATTAATGTATTTTCATTGAAAGTACAAACATATAGCTTGACCGAAACCTGTAGACAAGTATAACATCAGGCAAGGCTACATGAGATACAGGAAAGAATACTTTGTCTAGCACGCAACGCTCCAGAAGATAAGGAACCTGTCTCATAGTGGGGTTTGCGTCGTGTTCACTACAGACTTTTCTATTTCCGACAACAAACGGAATTCGAGCTGAGTAATCCGAAAAAATGGAAATTGTCATCTATCAAGTTGTGGAAAATTGTTTAAAATACGCCTTTTATCTAGATTTCTTTTCGAAAAGGTTGAACTGCGAACCGACGCACAGTGGTCAAAAAGCGCTCAAAACTCAATAACATTTGATATTGTTGATTTAGAAACCTGAAATTGTGCACACTTACCAGTCTTATAACTACAATGAAGATATTAAAAAGTCACTCACATGACAATTTTTTTTGTGGTCGCCCTCGCCTCTGATCTGCACTCGGCTGGGCTCAGGAGGTCAAAACAATTAAAAAAAAAAAAAAAAAAAAAAAAAAAAAAAAAAAAAAAAAAAAAAAAAAAAAAAAAACTGCTCCTATCTCACTCAACTTTTTTCAGTACATCAGTTTGAAATAATTTCCGTAGGAGTAAAGAAATATGCTCATCGGCTATTGGAAATTGATCTGTCAAATACTCGCATACCGAAAGTACACTTTTGTCGTTTGAATTCAAAAATATTTCTACTAGGACACGATTTTTCACTCGGATCACTTCAGACATTTTTTGCGGTCATCGCTGACTTGAGTACTGCAATAAAAATCCGTCTTCGATTTGATTCCAATTTTTACATAGAGATAACGCGCGTCTGTCTGTTATTCATTTACCGAGTTCGTCCACCTGTAGCACCGAAGTAGGCAGACTTATGCAGCTAATTTCAGTCTGGGGTCTTTCTATACATGCCCACGGAATATTTAAGCCCGAAATTAGAGAGACGCAAAAGCTATATGACAAAACGAAATTTGATACGTGTAGTTTTTTACTTTTTCAGTATCCCCGTCCATTAAGGCGATTCGAAAAATACAAAAATATTTTTTTTGCCCTTCGAACATCCCATTAAAACAAGAAAAACATACGTCAACCTTATCGGTGTGAAAAAAGAAAAGTTGAAGGAACGATTTTGGTTCATGAGAACTTGGCAACTTTTCTTCGTTTCTAGTACTTCAATGATTAACCACCGTCCTGCAATCAACGGTGGGGGGCCTAAAACTCAAGAAATGGCACACTCACGAGGTATTTAAAATATATTTAAGGCGAATGGGTTCGGAGAAAATACTTCAAAAAATCAAGTTTTGAGCTTTTTTTGACCACTGTGCGACGGCGACCATTCAGTTCATGTTAGTTCAACAAACTGACAATCGCACACTTTTAGAACTGAGAGGACATGTTTACGAAGTTCATTTTGTATTATCTCACAATAGCTCTGTCCAATAGGACACAAATCGTGTCGCATAATGAAAAACCTTCCTTATTCTTGAAAGAAGTCGTCAACTTAACTTGCCATTTTCCTAAGATAACTCTGGTTTTCTTTTGGTGTACCATGAGCTCAAATTACCCAGCGGGCTTCTTCGTCCACTCTAGCCTTTAAAGTATTTAAGGCGAAAGTATAAACCATTCACGTTATGTTTGTGTTTTGAATTAGTCACCCATTTAGGGATGTGTAAGTCCTTCAGCGGACTTTCACGGATTTTCCAACTTGAGGATTGTTTCCCTGACAACATTTTCATTCGTTGAAGCACAACCACATTGATCGATCAAAGTGTTGAAATGTCAAATAGAAAGTGCCCCATGAGTACATGCCAAAAGCGATTTCTCCATTTACCTACTGACCCAGTAAGGCGACGGCCTTGGAGTCTTATGCAATTCAGTTTCCAGTCGGGTTGCTGTGAGGGCATAACAAGGTTGTCTAGCAAGTCACATACCAGGATAGAACAGTAGAGTCTCACTTATACGTATGTGAGGGGGGACGGAAAATGTTTCGTATAAGTGAATATTTCATATAACTAAATAGAACTAGTTTCCGTGGCTATATTAATATAAAATAAATTCTTCATAAAAAAAAGTCACAATTTTATTGTGTTTACTTTTTTTGTTGTTACATGACGTTGTATTATTATATTTTCAAGTTTCATATCACAAATTTCTCCTCGATTTCTTTCCTCTTACCGATAATAGTCGCAAGGGTTGACAAAGGTAATTTCAACCGTTTAGCTATGTCCATTTTTGTTTCATTGGGGTTCTCATAAACTTCTATCAGGATTTTTATTTTTTCTTCACGGGAAAGTTTTTTTTTTTTTTTTTTTTTTTTTTTTTTTTTTTTTTTTTTTTTTTTTTTTTTTTTTTTTTTTTTTTGTTTACTCACTTTAAAAGATAAAAGCACAATAAACGCGGCTACTAGAACGACTACTGTATAGAGGACTGAAAAATGAGAGTGGGGGGGGGGATGAAGCACTGGCAAGTGCCGTGTTATTAGATCAGAAACAAAGGAATCATACAAGGGAGAGTGCATAGAACGAGTCTGGACTACTACAATAACCTAAATTATGACTTTTGAGGGGTTAGGCTATTAGGATTCAGCGATCCCAAAAAAATATAGTAAATATGGTCTGCTCTTTAGGTCTGAACTTTTTTTGCGTGTGTGTGACTGTGTTATCAATTCAAAATATCAATTGTACTCGGCGAATGAGTACGACACCTGTATATTATTCAAAATGTTTTTTTGTTTTTTAGTAAAATGGTTATACTCAAGATTTAAATTGTATTGTCCTTCTTTTAATAACATTCTAAAAATCAGTGTTTTTTATAAATGGACATACAAATTTAAATAAATATATTAATAAAAACGATTTTTTTTTTTTGGTCGGGTTACCTACAACCTTTTCCAATCCTACTATTTATGTTAATATGTGTAAATATAATAATAAGGTCGTTTTATTTTTTCATTGATTACAATGGGCTTTAGCCATGTTCAAGCGCCAATAATCCGGGATTTGGCGATAAATTAGAGCAATATGGATTTGACGACGAAAAAAAATGTTAGAACATAAATGTTTTGGCAGTAAAACCAAGCATAGTTGTATTTTGTGTGTATATGAATATGTAGATAAATTTGTGTTTCTGTATTTCTCCTGACCCATTGATTATGAATCATGGGCATTTCTCATCGGTACTTCCGGAGTACGTCATAGGGTTGACGTCGTAAGTGGGTTCCTCTCTTAGGTCTAGGTAGGAAACGCGTTAAAGTGTGCTACAATGGCATTTTCAATTCACTATTGCTCAAATTCAGTTGCTTAAAGTGTAACAACACATTCAAACGCTATCACTATATTTTTCAAATTTTCTCTCTTAATTTAAACCCACAAACAGTTCGCCCGATCTCCATGTCACTCACGATGTATGCCGAATTGTGTAAAATACCATGTGCGTATATAAGGGGGGGGGGTGCAGCCCCTACATATTCTATTTTGAATGTAATAACGTTTAAGTTGGCTAAAACTCTTCCAAGATCTAAATTGTTAGTATTCCATACACCGGAAATGGACTCACCCCCCCCCCTCCCGAAATTTTCCCAGCCCCCTCCGAAATCATTTTCTGTATACGCTCATGTAAAATACAGTGGTTTAATAACAATAGGGGAAGAAACTATCACTAAAAGTTGAAGGTTTTTAGTAGGTGCAGTAACTAGTTTTTTATATATTCAATTAAAACTCACAACAAAGACTATATTAGCATACACTTAATTTCAATGTAAAATCAAACGTGAAAGGATTATAATATGCAAATTTGAATACCTTAACAAGGATCCAGCATTTTAAATTGTATTCATGATACTTACTGGCCTTGCAAATAATTTAATTATAATATTTACAGTTTTTAATTTAAGTGTCTGCAGCATTTCGGTGTTTTCATTAATATGTTTTAGTCTCCTGTATCCCAAACCAAAAATATTTGAATTTTAAAATTTAAACTAATAACACCTTAATTAAACTTAATAAGCACACTCTTTTTAAAACTGGTTGCCAAAATAATAAACATAAATATTCAAATTTAATAAAAAATTTGAATGTATAAAATTAAAGCCATAATAAGACTTTCATTCCCTGGTAAGGTTAATTATAATTAAATATATAATTTTTCAGATGAATTCCATTTTAAAGT
Organism: Gonocerus acuteangulatus; assembly: GCA_946811695.1. NCBI lineage: Eukaryota > Metazoa > Arthropoda > Insecta > Hemiptera > Coreidae > Gonocerus > Gonocerus acuteangulatus. The sequence continues at coordinate 49,229,351 of OX328123.1, read as the reverse complement.
ACATTAAATTAATAATTACAAACCAGTTATTAAAATAATTTACATGTCCAAGACATAATACGACAGCCATTATCATGTCGGCACAGATTATTGGTAAAGTAAAATCTTAGACATGTAATTTTCAAGCATTTAAAACATTACATAAAATAAAAACATCAACTACCTCAGTTTTTATGGAATAAATAAAGGGAAAGATGATTAATACAACCCAATTCCAACAATTAATTTCAAAATCAGCATCTATAATGGGCAGCCAACCTCGAACATTTCATCTTGACTACAAAAATGAACGTCACACTGGAGCTGCATAACTAAGCACTTTCCTAAGTAAGGTGGTACGCGTATGCAGTATTCCTGATACGAACCACCAAATATCATAGATTTTTGGGTCGGGTTACTACTTTTTAGCGCGGTTCCTCCCTCCCTCCATAGGGAGGAACCCCGCTTATAAGGTTGACCTCATGACAGAATCCGGAAGTGCCGACTAGAAAATTTTACGTTTCAGAACCCCTAGAAAACGAAAATAACGGTGGTTCAGTTTTTAATATATATATATATATATATATATATTGATGTCGGAATTTCATGAATGTCACCCCCTCAAAATGATCATCCTTTCCAAATATTTAGATCGCCGAAGTTTGAGCCCGATTGGAGGTAGGCAAGAATACACAACAGATACGAGTTCCTACTCAAATTACACAGATAATTCTATAGAACAATACATATCAGATTGGACTAGAACAAAAGACACATACATATGGATAGGTCGGATATCGAATTAATATCTTATGTCTATTAATGATTCTTTTCATTAATGCTAGGTATTTTAGGTATTTTTTTCATTCCACCTTTTCCATACTTTAGAGGTTTGAGTGAGGGACGTTTTGGGATGAGAACTGTCGTTTTTAGCCTGCCTCCACCATATCCTTGAAGTGCTGTGAGAGGAGTTTTCAACTGTAAAATTAGTTCTTTAACTGAACCTCAACCTGATATTTTCAAGAAATACCGAAATGCATGGCCCAAGTTTGACAAGATAAAATTCGAAACCGGTATTATCGACATAACAGTGAAAACCAGTCTAACCTTAGACACAATTTCAAATTTTTTGGACGAGTTCGAAGCTGAACTGATAGAATTCCAACCACGAGATGACATTAAAGAATTACTTCAATTGGTTCTGGTGGTTGTGGGAACCACCTTGGGTTGAAACCAAGTTGGATTCAGGACACCAGGTCATATTCATCACGTTAGGTAGATGGCGAAGGCTATTTACTCTCTGAAAATATTCATGGACCAGTTTGAAATTGGCAAAGAAAAATTTCTTTGGGTGCTATTTCAGTTTTTCTTGTGAAGATGTATTGTAAAGCGTGGTTTAATTCGCCCAAAGCTAAACTAGGTCCCAAAGCAGACCTTGACCTCCTGAGAAGTTTGACTATTAGAAGACCGACAAGGAAATAGCTGAAAATGCTCTAGTAACGAAAACATTGTTACCAACAAATAATTGGCAATGAGCAAAAAAATGTTGGAGGCCAATACCGAAGAAAAGAACACTAGAATTGTAAATCCCAAACGTTCTAGAGAACATCTACATCATCTAGTCGAGGGAGGATTATCCCATTTAGTATGAAGTGATACAATGACTTTTTTCAGGCACTTTACAATCCACAAGGACTTCCTCGCACAACCCACCAGAACGTGGCCAGAAGATCTGCATTTCAAAGAAGAGAAGAGGATCTTTGAATCTTGAAGGTGGTAAATGATATGACTAAAAATTGATGAAAGACCTCAACAATCCACTGGCCAAGGATTAGGATCAGAAGCAACACGTCCTGCAAATAGTTAACAAATGTCGACAGTTGTGTCCTGATGATTCCTGAGCCACGCCGAGCAAAAGTCTAGACTAGAGAAATTAGGAATAGGAATACAACACAAAAATGTTGTACTTATCCATATGTACGTGACCATTGTTCTAGTCCAATTAGTCCAGGCAACGAACAGTTATAGATGGAAATTTTTGGAATACAATTTTGGACTTCGTAATTTTGTTTGGGCTGGATAGGAAGGTGAACATATCAAAAGTCCTCGCCCGTAACCTTTGTGCCGGGGGGGGGTCATTAGAAGGTCCCATTTTTCGGGTTTTCACTTATATCTCGGGAACCCTGCGTCCTAGCGACATGACCATTCTATAACAAATGAACCCTGATGATTCTGGGAAAACCCACACTTTTTGCTCTTTTTGATCGAATAACTCTTTATTTATTTATTTACTGCTTGATCGCAACGGAGGCGACTAGCAAATTAGTAAGTCTATATGGAAACGTCAGCTTTGAACAAGAAGATAATATTATTAAATAAATTATAATGCATAATCATAACATAAAGGAAATAAATATAATTTCAGAAAAAGTATCAAATAGATTTAAAAGCCTAAAATAAAATAAAAAAAATATAATAAATTAAAAAAAAAAAATAAAATAAAATAAAAATAACTCTTTAACCCAAAAAATAAACGCCGTTAATAGGGTTGTAGAGAATTCCATTCCCTTCAAGAATATATACAACTTTACTATTTTATGTATTTTCCTTAAAACGTTATATACGCACTCACATGGTCTTAGCAAAACCATTGCCAATATATTGGACAAGATCTTATCTAATTGAGTGTGAATAACTGGCCAGTGGGCCCAAAATTATATATTTTGTGCTACTTATACATCCAGTTATCACTATATTTACACAATAGAGTATATTTTGGAAAATACATTGACCGGAAATGGTGAAAAATTGAAAGGTTCATTGGTCGACAGTTGTCGCCAGATATCACGATGAACACTAAAACTGTTTTCACGATTCAAGGAAAATACATAAAATAGTAATAAAGTTATATATATTCTTGAAGGGAATGTAATGCTCTACAACCCTATCAACGGCGTTTATTTTTTGGGTTTATCGTTAAAGAGTTATTCGATCAAAAAGTGTGGGTTTTCCCAGAATGACAGACATTCAAGAGCGGATATTTCGAAAACTAAAGATATCTCGAAAAACTTTATAAAGTTGAACTTGTAGCATATTTAATCAACTTTCATTTGTTATAGAATGGTCATGTGCTAGGACGCAGGGTTTCCGAGATATAAGTGAAAACCTAAAAAAATGGGACCTTCTAACCCCCCCCCCCCCTCCCCCCGGCACAAAGGCTACGGGCGAGGACTTTTGATATGTTGACTTCCTAACTAGCCGAAACAATGTAATGAAGTAAAAAATTGCGTTCCAAACATTTCCATCTATAACTCTTAGTTGACTGGACTATTAGTCCCTAAATTTCAGATTTCACGATGAACACTGAAATTATTTTTACGTTTGAAGGAAAATACATAAAATTGCAAAGTAACATATATTATTGAAGGGAATGCAATACTCTACAACTCTATAACCGTTATTTATTTTTTGGGTTCATCGTTGAAGAGTTATCCGGTCAAAACGGGGAAAAAATATGCGGCAAAAGTGTTTTTCCCCAAAATGACAGACTTTCAAGAGCGGATATTTCGAAAACTAAAGATATCTCGAAACACTTTATAAAATAGAAATTGTAGGAAATTTAATCAGCTTTCATTTGCTATAGAATCGGCATGTCGCTAGGACGCAGGGTTCCCGAGATAAAAGTGAAAACCCGAAAAATGGGACCTTCTAATCCCCCCGGCACAAATGTTACGGGCGAGGACTTGTGATATGTTCACCTCCTATCCAGCCCAAACAAAGTTACGAAGTCCAAAATTGTGTTCCAAAAATTTCTACCTATAGCTGTTTTTAAGCATTCCTTGCCTGGACTGAATCTGATATTTCTGATGTGTATTGTTCTATAGAATTGAATGTGTAATTTGAGTAGGTATTCGTATCTGTCTTGTATTCTTATTATGTATTACATTAATTATCAATACATTAACTATAAACGTCGCAAATTGTCCTTAATATCTTCAAAACAGTTAAGAAATTGTGGCAAGTACAACATAACCATTCAAAAGCTTACCAAATTCTCTACAAAAAAGATTCTGAGGCAAATTTCAATGGGGCGATGTCAGTCGGAGAAATAAGTGCTTAAAACCACGAAAGTGTTAGTTTAGTCCTTTTGACCGTGTTTTTGTCACTGTTTACCTCACTTTTGTTTTTTAAGTTTATTTAACGGTGGAATGAGTATTTTAGTTAAGCTAAGAAAATAAGAAACATATTGGTAATAGTATTTTTCTAGAGCGAACGTTGAGATCCAATCCATGTGTGGCGCCTTAAGCTTCCTTCTCTTTGAGATTTTATTTTATATTTTTAACGAAAGATCAAAACCTATCGATAGCTGCTATATTCCTAATCGAACTAGGAATACGAACGAAACCGCACAAAGATGCTGCAGTTCCTGCGAGTCGGACTTTTTTGGCTAGCGATTGCGGCACTTTTATCTGGCCGAATTTGGACTTCGACCAATTCATTTGAAGCAGAATTAATGTTCCTTACTCCATATTTAAAGTTTTTTTTTTTTTTACCCAAAATCAACGGCTTTTAAATTAATGAAGAAAAACTGAAGAAAGTGCTAAAAGTTCGCGGTTTTTCGCCTGCCAAATGTTCTCCCCCCCTCGGCTTTCGAATTGGAAAACTTGGTTTCAGCATACTATCACCATACCTAAGGATATTAGAAAAAAAAATCTTGTGGGTGAATTAATGTTAGCTCGAACCCTTTTGAAGCCTCTATATACTAGTCTATATCCCCTCCCAAGTGTCTATCTGCATAGTGTCCCATACGGTCAGGAATGAGATACCTCTACAGCATCTGCCCCAAGTGATGTAAAAAAAGAAAAACACTTCATTAGAAGTTCGGGTTTACTCCGTATATTGTTCTAATTGAATTGCATACGAAAGTCCGTCACGCAGGAGCTGCATAACTAAGCACTTTCCTCAGAGTTTTTGTAGTGTAGACAACATTACTGAATAATTTGCTGTAAATAACCTATATAAATAAAATAAAAACGTGAATAGTTCTGCTCATTTACATTTCTTATGAGACCTGTTCAATTATTAATTTTGTAAATAATTTGCTTCCAGAGTTATGTTAATAAATGATACTGTACTACTTAATAAATACACAAAAACTTCATTTTCCGTCTTTTGGTCTGACGCAGGAACAGGATACAGTCCCCCTAGTGGGAGATAGCGCTCCTCGCGGCGGCTTTGGGAACCTACGTCTGGAGTTTAAAGTAAACCCTCCTTTCCAATAGACCGATTTACTTCATTTTTACAAAACTTCTTTCTCATGAGGTACCCACGACGTATACCGCGTTTCGTTACAATACAGCAGAAATTACGATCGGTATGAGTATATTAGTACTTTGGGTCTGGAGTAAACCCCCCCCCCCCTCCAAATAGCCCGATTTAGTTTATTTTTACAACCCATTTTTCTCTGTTGATTACCACCACGAATACCGAGTTTCATTGAAATGTAACAAAAATTACGGCTGGTAGTGGCAAATTGGTAATGTGGGTCCGGAGTAAACCCCCCCTCCTAATGAACCGATTAAGTTTATTTTTACAATGTATTTCTCTCTTTAGATTAGCATAACGAACACCGGGTTTCGTTGAAATATAACCAGAACTACGGCTGGCATGGTCAAATTAGGGTTTTGGGTCCGGGGTAAACCCCCCCTCCCGGTGGACCGATTTTGGTGGTTAAAGAAATCGTTCAATATTTGCTAATCGAACGCTATATACCACGTTTCGTGAAGAAAAAATAAAACATCTGGCCGTTATCGTGTTAACAGACATATATATATATATATATATATATATATATATATATATATATATATATATATATAAATTTTAACGGGGGTCATTTTCGGTGTCTACTAGGTAGGATCGATAAAGATCTGAAGAAATTTTTCAAAAATTCCGTCATGAGTGCAACCTCAATAGCTACTTTCCTTCGGAGGAAAGTGCTAAAGCCCATCTTCTCTGGAATGTGCTAAGTTATACAGCTCCAGCGGGACTGTTTTTTTTTTTTATGGTTGATAAATATTTTGTAATTGAAGTACATTATAAACCGCGATTATATACGCGTTTTTGCGATTTCGTTATGGTTACTGTAGCATCGCCGTAGTAATCGAATTAATTAGATAAAATTACTCCAGTAATATAATGCTCTAAATTACTTACTTTACCTGCGGTGTTCTACAATTCATTCCACTTGCTCACTACCGATAAAATTAGACTTAATAAAGAATCCCCCAATATAAATTTGATTTATTAATGATAACGTCGAATATTTACTGAATAGAACTCGAGACAGAAAGTCTTAATTAGGTTACACGACCGCCATTTACTCAAGAATACAAGACGATCGCCAGTGTTGCCAGTTATTACCTATTCAAAGAAAAATTCAATTTATATGTTTTATGGCTCTCTAATTTGGTGGAACCCCAGACTATTACTAAATAATTAACTCAAATTCTTGGGAATCTAATTAAAACACATTGATAAGCTTTATCCTGTATCAAGATGAACTAATATATTTACGTTTACTGATGAATTTCATATAAAAATATATCACGTTAAAATTACACACAATTCTCAAGAAATTGATCAAATTACTATATAAGTAATTTAAATTCCTCTGTTTATAAAATATACGTATAATTAAAATCTTAATAATTTGATGACATTGAAGTAATGAAAGGCGCTCCTCGATTTTTTTTTCTCGAATTCAGATTAATAGTGATGCGATTTATATGAAGTGCCAGAAGCGAAAATATATTAGTTTCATTAAGAAATATTGTATAAATCGAAAAATAAGTATAACTTTTTTTTACAAACGACTTCCCCTAACCTTCTGAAAGAATGAAAAATTACGAAATCTGAATAAATTGCTGGGCAAAGCTGATTTTCGATTTCTTCGTTGAATTCGTTCTTCCAAGTACGTACTATATTATTATATTACAAGGACTTATATGAGGAGGGGACTGCAGTCCCCCTCCCCATTTTAATTTAATCGGTAAAAATGTGTCATAAAAACCCCAAAAATATATTTTAATAAAAAATGAGATTTATTTGCCTAACTATTCCAAGTTCTAGGGTTTTAGTATTCCATACCCCCAAATCCAACGTGCCCCCCCCCCCAAATTATTTCCTATATACGCCGCTGATATGCACAAATAAAGAAGTAAATTATTTTACTCAAAATAAAACACGTTTACTTCTATATTTTCTTGCATGGATATCCTTTAAATTTATCCATATGACCCATTGACTTTGTCTGTATTTATCTTCCTTGTGATGATTCAGTCCCATTAGCAGGCATTGTAGAGTTACTTGTTACCTCAAGGATCAGATGATGCAGGCGCAGACGCTAATAGTGCATTTGCACTTGGTGCATAACTGCATGTAGCGTAGCAGCAACATAAACAGGAGATTTGAGCAGAAACTGGGATTCATTCATATATCTAGGTATAATTCACAAGGGTAATTCACCAACCTTTGCAATTTTTTTAGAAGAATCTGTTTGTTTTGGGTTCATTAGATTGGTTAACATAACATCATTTTGTTAATTTTCTATTTTCAACATGCTAAAATTTATTTAAGCTAATACTTTGGTGATCCACTTACTTGCCTAGATGACTTTAGAATCAGCTAATAGAAGGTTCAGATATGCAATCAAATCTAAAACAGGAGTATTATATTTTTATTTATTTATTAAAGGCAAAATTATTTATTTATTAATCAATTATATTTATTTATTATGACTATTCTGTAAATGAAGGCTATATCATTCATTAGAAGGTTGTGGTCTGTGTTTATATTTATGCACCCTTTATGATTATTATAGGCGAAAAACTATCTTAGATCTTGGTCAATGAAGGCCTTTTTTGCTCTTCTACAATCTCAGCTATCCTCTATTTATAAAAGTGATATTCTAGATCATTGCATATGAGCCAATTATTTTCTGTAAATAATCCTATAAACCAGTGGTCAATCCTTTTGTACATTTTCACCTCCCTGGGTGCCCTTGGCTCCATGCATATAAACTTGATCATTACTGCATCCTCAACTGGGGCTTATAACAGTGTATATGAATATTTTGTCAAATGATGACTCTAAATTTTTTGTAATTAGTTAGTTCTATAATTCAGCCTCCATCACAAAAAAAAACAACAAAAAACTCCTTTCTTTGCTCTTCTCTCGCAATAACACGTGAACACTATATATTATATCTATTGGGAAATGTTTAGTGATAATTTTTGTGATTTAACTTAATCCTATTAGGTCAGGGATCTTATATTCCAAGTGCCTAATCAAATTTTCTTGTCCCTGCCTGGTCTGTAACAGTAATACTGTCCTAATTTCGAGCATAGAAAGGCTCTTCTCCATCAACAACAGGTTCCCAGCGTACATCAGGATCTATGAGGGCGTTCCCTCGGAAAACTGATTTACCTATTTACACCTCACAGCTTGTCAGGATTTCTGCTGGTCTCCAGCTAGATACCCTTCTACGATCTTAAGCTCCATGCCTGTAATGGTGCTATTGCTTCCTCTCATCAGGGATATTTATCAACCTTCTGGTTAAGATCTGCCATATTCCTTCGGAAGCAATGCCATCTCTAGTAGGAAGTGGTTCTTGACTAAGCAAAGCCACTCTTGGTTGTATTTTCTAGACGATCTCTCCATCAAAGCTCACTCATCCTTCATTAAAAGAACACTTTACAAGTACAAAAAGGAACATTAATCTATAGGCCAACCCAGAATAAGATACTACCTCCCTAATTCCCTTAATACTTGATACTCTACCCACTCTTTTAAAAGGAGTAAATTTCTGTTTTTGTTAAATTGTTCTCAATTTTAAGTAAATTTTTTTTTAACCCCTTAAATTTCCTCAGATCTTTGCTTATCCTTATTGTTTTAGAATCATTTCTAACATAAATAATTCAAAATCTTAATGGATTTATTCAAAAGTTGGCCTGAATCAGTATTCATCAATTGCAACTCAGATCCAGTTCGAACGATTCCTGGCAGAAGCTCAGGATTCCTTTGCAGAGCCTGCAACGAGCCTGGAACTCTCCCCCATGTCCTGGGTGTCTGTCAGAAATCAGAACTTCTAAGAATAAATTGACATCATAAGGTGCGAACCTATGTTGCTGATTTGTTCAGGAAGAAAACTGGATTTGAGGTGTATGAAGAAGTGAGCTGCATAGCCAAAGATGGTTCCACAAGAAGGGCAGACATTGTGGTCATAGATCGCCAGGCATCCACCGGAATTATTTTGGATCCAACTGTGAGGTTTGAGATAGACGAGAATCAGCCCTTATCAGTTGACAAAGAGAAAAAATCCATTTATGAAAAATGTATTCCCTATTTCCGTGAAAATTACAAAATCGAATGTTGGGAGGTAATCGGCCTCCTCTTTGGTGCAAGAGGTTCCATGCCTTTATTTACACAAAATGTTTTTAAAAGATAGAACATTAAATGAAACTTTGAGTCACTGGCTCGTTCAATAATAAAAGACTCCATAAGGATAGTAAATCACCATTTGTACGGCTGAAGAAAGAATAACTTAACACATGAATACTAAAAAGAATAATAAACATTTAGAATTCCATTGAAAAAAGAAAATTAATGCAATAAAATAAAGCACATGTAACCTGATGGCTTATATATAGGCCGTAAGCTTATCATTCTAAGGAGAATAAAGTCTATACGAAACACCAAATACAACAGAAGATTTTCCTTGGAATGATAAGGAAGCTCTCGCCGAATTTAGTCAGCCATCAGTCAGACTTGACTGTTTTTCTTCTAGATGTAGACAGGCTATTATTATTATTTTTTGTGTGTGTGTGTGTTTTACGGCATACCAACTATTGGGCTATTAACACCGGAGTATCTATAGGTTGCCTCACTTTTATAATACCAACAGCACGTGGTCGGCCACCCATTCAGGTACTAGCTGCGCCCCAACATTGCTCAAATTCAGTGATCTACGGGATCGGGTGCATTCAATGTGGCTATGGTCGTTGGACCAATTATTATTATTATTATTGTGTGTGTCTTCTACTCAGTTTCCTGGGGTGTATTCTTTCGGGGGCTATTGCGAACCGAAAGAATTGTTGTTTTTATTAATTTTTTTTTCTTTGTTTCTATGTATCTTATCACGGGCGTTTGTTCAAGAATTTTGGAACTATTATTATTATTATTATTATTATTATGCTTTTATAGCTCCATTGGACTACTTTACTCACTTTCTGTCCAGTTTCCTAAAGTGTATCTTGGTTTTTAGCACGGTTCCTCCCTCCCCCATAGGGAGGAACCCCGCTTATAGGGTTGATACAATGAAACAATCCAGAAGTGCCGACTAGAAAATTTCGCGTTTCAGAACCCCTAGAGACCGAAAATAACGGTGGTTCAAATTTGTATATATATATATATATATATGTATATATTATATATATATATATATATATATATATATATATATATATATATATATATATTTGTCTGTTCGCTCTCTAGCTAGAAGACGAATGGTCCGATTTTGATGAAATTTGGTACAAAAATCCTTCGTCCAATTTGAAAGGTCAAGTTCGTTAACCAGCAAAATACACCTACTGGGAGATGGCGTTTGGGGCGAAATTCGCGCAAAAAAAATCGTAACGCTTACGTTTTTGAGTTCATAAGCTTCTAAGTACTCGTTTTATATGATTCCTGGGCTAGGAAAACGAATGAAACCATTTTCAAGGCGATAGCTTTAACCGTTTTCGAGAAAATTGGAAAAATATTTTTTGAATACCGTTTTTGGTTTGGGTACTTAGAATCATGGGATTCAGTTGAAACATTTTCTGCATGTTCTACTTTCATCAAAACTAATATGTTGAAATTTTGGTTACGTTTGTAGTTAAGGAAGGGTTAGAATAAAATATTTTATTAACAGACTTAAAAAGTTTTGGTAACTTTGTATATTTTCCTTAATATCTCGAAAAAGGTTGAGAATCTTGGTAAACGAAAGAATACCATTAGAAAGCTTACTAAATGCTCTACAAAAAAGGTTCTGATGAATGTTTTGATTAGGCGATGTCAATCGGAGAAATAAGTGCTTAAAACATTAAAGAAATTGATTTTGCTTATTCGAACTGTTCTTTTTGTCTGTTTTTATTCCTTGTTATTTTTTAATTGCTTATTGTTGGATAATGTATTTTACAATAAAGCAGATTAGGCAAAATAAGAAAATCAATTCATTGTTAGAAATATAGCTTGCCAAGAGAAAAATATTCGATGACGTCTTTTGAATATTTTCAATTGCCTTTATGCTGTTGGTTTTTTATTTTATTTTTTAATTGATTTTATCTGTAGAATTATTACTATAGTAAAAGAACACAGGAATATGTGAAAATTTTTGATATTTTCCAATTCATTGAAACGTATGAAATGTAGTATTGGTAGAAGAGGTTTCTAGAGTCTTGTGGACCCGAACCCAGGTATAGCCATAAAACCCTTTGAACAAAGGCTGAGGAAAATATTATGTTTCTATTCTATGCTTTTCAAATGAGAATAGGGATATGAACAGGAACCGGGCTCTCCCGTGGTCTAATGGCCAGCGCCTTGGATTCATATGCGGGAGATGGTGGGTTCGATTCCCAACCTCCGGCAGGAATTTTATCATCCCACGGCTCGCTGGTAAAATTCCTCGCTAAACCCTGGATGTCGGCGCTAATGACCTAGATGAGCCGTAGAAAAAAAAAAAAAAAAGAACTGGAACCGCGCTAAGATGACGCAGTTCCTGCGAGTCGGACTTTTTTTTCTTTCTGTTCTTCCAATATTTCTTCATTCTCTCCGATTTTCGTTTTTGTTCTTCTTCTGAAAATACCCTTTTAGTTGTTCCACTTTTATACATTTTTGCTAAGAATCTAATTTTTCTATTCTTTAATTTATCCACTATAATGCAGCCTATAATATAAATAAATATCTTTTATATACTTTAATTTGGTATTCCATCCTGTGTGACATATATTTTTATAAATTTTCAAATAAAATTCATATGTCTACTGATTTTTCCTGAAGTTTCTTCAAGAATAGCGTATTGCAATTAAAATCCTTATGATTTTCTTTATTTAAAATCGATTCTATCTTGCAGTTTTAAAGAAAGTGGTATTTTCGCTAAACAATTTTTGATAATACTAATTTATTCAAAGAATGTTTTTAATTATGACAATGCTCAATATGCACTTCTTGTTGGATAAAACTTTACATAAATATTAGAATTTTTATGGCTACAAAAATATACAGTGTCTCCCAAAAGTATTCGGAAAAACAAAATTTTGAAATTAAGATTGTAATTACTTATGAAAAGGGTAATTTGTTTAGCTTTTTTTAATAGCCCCATAACGTACCATTCCCGAGGATTAAAATAACCTGAAATTTGCGCAAAATAATTTATTCGTAACAAAAATATAAGTAAGAATATATATTATAATATAGAATATATTAAAACATAGAATTCACAGGCCACAAAAGTAATCAGGTTTTCGGAATTTTCGGTTTTTCTTAATTCTGAACACGTTTCTGGGCATTATCTTATCAACTTTATTCTTAAGCTATGTCCACACTGGTAGACATGTTGCGCGATTTTGGTCTCGAGACGTGTCTCAGGTTGTCTAGGTAGACATGTCTATAGATGAGACCCTGTCTATGGGCTTGTTACGAGACCAAAAATCTCAGGTCTAAGGTCTCCCGAGTGGAATAGGAGACTTTACACATGTTGCGGAACATCGGCGCCTTGTGGCCAGACATGTCGTAGTCTTTCATCTTATTTTAATTGTCCCAGTCCCTCCCCATTTTATATCTTATGATATAAAATGTGTAATAATAAATAAATATATGTATGCATGTATATGTGTGTACATATGCGTACATACGCCCAAGTACGTATGTACGTGGGCTAATGTGTATATACGTGTGCCAGTTTAGTTTAGTATTGGTATTGGTATAAATTTTCTTATGTAGTATATTATTAGTAATAATATTGCTACAGATTACATTAGTATTAGTTTTAGTAGATATAGTTGTATTAGTTAAAAAAAAAAATCGATACATAAAATATTAAAAAATGCATATATATAATTTGAACCTCTAGGGGCCGATAAAAAAGTTCGAATTATCCAAAATTCGAATTAAAAAAGTTTGTGAATATAAAGGGGTAAAACATGATTTCATATTTTCACATTTTTTAAATTAAAAAAACACATACATTTTATCCAAAGAAAAACAAACATTTCATAAATTGATGATTACGTACATAAGTAATAAATAATTAATCAAAAAAGTAAAAATAAAAGTCTATTGTTTTGAAAAAAAGACATTTTCATGGCCAAGAATTTTTTCTTTATTTTTCAGGTAAGTTGGTAAAGTATTAGGAGGAATGCCTTGCCAATTTCAGATTTTTTCTTTATTCCTTTTTCAACTTCTTTAATCGCAGCTATTTTCGCTGACAACGTTAAAGTTTTATAACTTCTAGGCTTCCACATCCTAAATCAAAAACTCACAGAACTGCACTGTACACAAGAAATTCAAGGAACTCACAATACAACAGATCTAGGTACTGACTGACTTATAATTGAATAAGAAATGAGATGGGAAGGATGGTGGAAGGGAATTCTAGGATAAAACGGCAGGATGGTGTATGTAACTACAACCCCTGGAAGGGAGGAAGCGCGACCCACCACTTTGGATCATCCGTATCTTACTATCCTGTTTACCCGAGTGGAGAATATTTTCACGAGATTTAAGATCGAACATCTCCCATTCGAGGTAAAGCCTCGTAAAAAATTCACGGAGGTTATTAGAATTAACCACAATTTTTTAACATTGTTTATGCCCTAAATTCTAGGGGCCGAGAGAAATATTCGAATTAACCACGATTTCGAATTATCGAAGTTTGAATTATCCATGTTCCACTGTATATATATATATATATATATATATATATATATATATATATATATATATATATATATATACATATACATATATACATATATAATATATATAGCCACTAGACCACGGGAGACCCCTAATGAAATAATTATTGCTAAACACGCACTCAATCCACACAAAACAATGTCCTCCATGGTTGAGACTGGGAAGACTAGACTGAAATATTCACATCTCAGTGTGGACGCTAGACTAGACAAAGATTGGTGTCTATAGACCAAGTCTATGTCTCAAGCCTAGACCGTGTCAGCCAGTCTCTAGGCAAATCGCGCAACGAGGTCTATCAGTGTGGACTAGGCTTTATGTTGTAGGCAACAGTCAGTACTAGCCCTAATGTTCCCACAGCTGCATGTTTCACCTCAATAACCGTGAGCATGAGATGGTAAATACCAACTTCGATTGAGTCTCATCTGCGCATAGATTCTATGCGCGAAAAGAGCTGTAAATTCAAACAAATCAGTTACGAGACCAGTAAGCACATTTTAACGGTGTCGAACATCATAAAATGATTTAAAACGGAGGACAGATTGAAAAGTGGGCCGAAAACCAGGCGGCCTAAACTGCTGTTCGAGAGTGGTGAAATATGATAAAATTTGAATGTATTCAAAATTTCCATTTTCCGGCACTATTCTTCAAATTTTCTTTTATAGTATTTAATTACACTTTACTGTCTATGCTTTAGACAATGAAGGCTAAATTCTTCATTCCCTTGGAGCTCACATAGCCCCAGACCATCACACCGCAATCCTGTGTTTCACTGTATCTCTTGTATTTCTCGGAATATGCTCTTCATTAGGTCTGTGCCACACCCTCCTTGAGTGCTGTTTAAGTTGAGCTTTTATTCGTCTGCGAATATAACATTATCCCATTAAGTGTCAGGCGTTTTCTCATTAGCTAAACTTATAAAAGGTTTTCTCCTAGCTACCATACCATTAAAATTGTTTCTCCGGAGGGCCCTTTTTACTGCTTCTGGGCTTTCCTTTGTTCCAGTTTATTGTTGAACCTCCGTTGCTATGGTAGGAGAATTTATAGACGGATTCTAGCGTACTTCTCAGAATTCATATTTAATCCCTCTCGAACAGCAGTTTATTTAAAATCGGTATAGTACAACCCACCCACTCTGAGGCAGCAAAACATCATATCAGGATACCGAAGAGTCTCAATGCATGTGAAGAAAGATTCATTTTAAGAAACCCACAGGCAAAACCAATGCTGAGAGCTCCAAAACTTGCAACTCAAATCTTGAGGATCATCTGACAGGACATGAGTAGCAGTACAATAAGAAATTATCTCAGGAAAAATGGATTACACGGGCGATCATATAAACAAAAACACAAAAGTAGTTATCTATTTTAGAGGATCTCATAAAACAAATTATAGGAACCCTCAGAACCATCAAAATTTATTAAAACTACCTCTTCCACTGTTTGCCATCAGTGCTATGGAAAAGTGACACAACAATATCTTGCAGCCGCTCGCTGAGGTACCTTTATATCACTTTTCCTGGCAAACCATAAACAAAACTATTTCTGAAATAAAACGCAAAATTAATTTTTTTGAGTTGTGTCACTTTTCTTGCCCGTGAGCGATATCTTATTTTATTTACTTATTATTTTTTTATGAAGCTTCTGCACCTAGGCTATTAGTGCCAATTTATAAAATAAGAAGTCAAATTATCTATTCTGGAACAAAATTAAATAAATAAAAATAATAGTCGAGTCTCCTGATCATAACAAATATACCTTACCCACTACCACTGTGACCCACAAAGAGTCTTGGCAGCCTCTAGTACATTCTTCTTGTCAGGACAGTTCAATGCTTGACATTTCCAGCTGGAGATGACAAGTGGCATTTAGGGGGAGAGTTCCCCAAAATCAACACGCCCATCCTCTGGTAGAGTTTAACACTTTCGCTGCGGGTGTCCTTCCAGAAGGACACTAGCAATCCTACCCGTTTATGAGTGTCCCTTCGGAAGGACACACTCCTCCATTAATTCAAAAGGCTCCCATTAGATTCAAAAGGCTCATAAATGGAGGGGACTCACTTTTACAGCGGCTGCAGTGAAAGTGCTAAAACCTTGTACCACAAAAGAAAACCCTAATTATGAATCCATTACAAAAAAAAAAAAAAAAAAAAAAAAAACAAAGACCTGAACTATTTAAGTTGATTTTACTTTGGTTAGATAAATCACTTTTCTTAAAACTGTGTTTACTGATGCTAAGCTTCCAACAAAAAGACCAAAAATCATATTTTTTATTAATTACATTTTTCATTTTAGAACTGGAAGCGTGTGAAAACTCGTCTACTTTGTTCCTGTGGTACTTGCACAATACCTGCACTTTGAGGTGAGTATATATATATATTCTTACGAAATCTCATAACATATGTTTTTGGTATCGAATGTGGTGTTAAATTCGATTCTGGGAAGTCAAAGTAATGGGGCGGGAAAATAAAAACCAATATCTATACTATAACTATATTTATATTAAACCAATTTAAAATTAAATATTTTATAATTACAAGCAATCCAAAAAACACATATAACTGACCGTTCCGTAGATAGATATAGTTTTGAAAAGGCAATTAGCCTGTTTTAGTCTAGACAGATATGAAGACCGCCAAAAAGTTCTCTTTCATCTCTTCTACGTCTGGCTCCTGTTAGGTAAGCATCTCAGATCCTTTATGCCTGGCTACTCAGATCCTGTCTTTACTTAGCCTTCATGGAAGAAATATCTAGGTCTGCTTTTACCATTTTCTCTCTGGCATTCTTTTTATGTGTTTATGGGGAAATTGTTTATCAAGATTGAGAATTCTGCAGGATGTATTTTGAACTACAGCATTATTTGCAAGGCTCATCTGCCTTAATAAGGTTAATTGTTTGTTCTGTAGCGATTATATTTTTGTTTTAATATACTCTATAAAAGAAATGAATTGGTGAAAGAATCATGTCGATATCATTTTCTAAACTCGATATAAAAAATAAAGCACTTTCAACCTATTTTATTTTATTTCTCGGCTCCAAGGCGCATTGGACAGAACGCTTGGACACGTGTCGACTATTTTTCGGTGTACAGGGTGTCTACGTCACGAAAATGTCACGAAATGAAAAATAGGGCACGAAAATCACGAAAAAGTCACGAATTTAGAAACCATGTCACGAAATTTTTCTATTCAAAGATTTCAAATTCAGCGAAGTTTCTAGAATTAATCTGATTCCACTAAAACTGTGTACAATCAGGTGGACTGAAAACTCGCAGGTATTAGATAAGGCTCCAGTATATAGAGGCTTCAAAAGGGGTTGAGCTAACATTAATTCCCCCACAAGATTTTTTTTTCTAATATCCTTAGGTATGGTGTGAGTATGCTGAAACCAATTTTTCGAACTCGAAAGCCGGGGGAGAACTTTTGGCAGGCGAAAAAACGCGAACTTTTAGCACTTTTTTTCAGTTTTTCTTCGTTAATTTAAAAACCGTTGATTTTGGATAAAAAAAAAACTTCAAATAGAGAGTAAAGAACATTAATTTCTGCTTCAAATGAACTGGTCAAAGTCCAAATTCGGCCACGTAAAATTGCCGCAATCGCTAGAAAAAAGTGCTACATTTTCGCCTGCCAAAAGTTCTCCCCCCACCCCGGCTTTCGAGGTGGAACAATTTCTTTCAGCAAAAAAAAAAATCTTGTGGGGGAATTAATGTTAGCTCAAACCCCTCTATCTATTGCTATATGTATAGAAAATGCTATTCATGATCCTCCAGTTGGTAGGAATTCCACAGTTGTGCAGAACCATGTTCGAGTAACCATATTCCGGTGGACGGATTCTGCTGGTCAACGAACTTGACCTTTCAAATTAGACAAACGATCTTGTAAGAAATTTCATCAAAATCGGACCATTTTTGGCCCGGTGGGAGAGCGAACAGAGAAATATATATATGAAAAGTTCAACAACCGTCATATTCCTGATCTAGGGGATCTGAAACGTGAAATTTTCGTGTCTCCATTTCCGGATTGCGTAATGATGTCAACCCCATAAGCGGGTTTCCTCCATAGAAAGAAAACCCGCTTATGAGGTTAACCCCTTGACGCAATCCAAGTGCCAACACGAAAATTTCATGTTTCAGATCCCTTGTATCACGAATATAACGGTGGTTCAAATTTATATATTTATGTGTGTATATATATATATATATATATATATATATATATATATATATATATATATATCATGAATGAATGTATATGTATGTATGTGTATATATATATATATATATATATATATATATATATATATATATATATATATACACATACATACATATACATTCATACCATACATATATACAGGGTGTTCCGGTTTTAAATGGCAAAATTTCAGGAGCTTGTAGAGGACCGAAAAACTAAGGCAAAAAGTCCTTTAGAGATTTGAGCAATGCACAAATAGGTACCAACAATTGTGTTGTAGTTTTTTGAGTTTTTCTGGGAAACGAAAGAAAATCGAGAAAAATGCCGAACAACTTTTTTTCTTTCTTTTTTCATCCTGCATTGATTGCCGAAGTTTTGCCGTTTATGTTGGGGACACCTTGTATATGTATATGTATATACACAAACATACGAATTTGTCTGTTCGCTCTCCTGCCGTTTATAAATGGTCCGGTTTTGATGAAATGCGGTTGGTTGCAGTTTCGTTGTTCGAGACCAAGTGGTGTTTACCCAGCCATATAGTGTCAATCTTTAAAATAATTTAATACTGAAGGACTAATTTTACGTATTTTTATATATAAAAGCTTTTTAATACATAATTATAAAATTAAATCCAAACTTTACCATTGCATATATTTTAAACACATTTCAATTTTATTATCTTAATTACAAAGCTTATTTTAAAAAAATTGTTTACATTAATAATTTGTTGTAATTAGTTCAATTTATTTATTTATTGATAAGGCTTCGCAACTTTGGCGAATCGCCTGAATAGTTCACAGTACATAATACTTCAGGGAGTGACACATAAGTACAGCGTATGTGTTACATGCTATTTTAAAGGGCATATAAAAAACTAAAAATTGACACCACCATGTTTCTACCGTAAACAGGAGTGGAGCTATATATTTTGCCGCAGCAAAATTTTGACCACTTATTGAAAACATTACATGGCCGTATTATTGACACCGTTTTAGACATTAAGCTGAAATTTGGTGTTTTTCTTATTCTTTATGAAGCTAACCCATGTATCAAATGACATAATGTGTAAAGATGGCAAGGAAAAAATGTCATAGAAGTGCGTTGATTGAGACAAAATAACCCCAACGTCTTCTTCGTCTGAGTCTGACATAGTAAGCTCACACGGCTAAGCCAAGGCCTTAAATTTATTTAGAAATTTTGAATTCTGCTACCATTGTTTAATATTTTTGAGTAGTCATTCTAGAGTCATCGTGTCTTCACTTTTAAAATTAATGTAACTATCCTCTTTAACATATCGTCCCTGCCATGTCAAGCTAACGAATATGCAAATCGGAGCAAAATTGGAACAAACATATTTTATCCATTGACGAAATAATATATTCAAAAATGGTCTTATTTGATACTTTATTTAAGACATTAAAGGCTATTTATCCTATACAGGGGTTAGAGTTGTCACAATTCGCGACAAGCCGTATCGCCCACGATCCAAGAGCAAAGTCTCGAATCTAAAAACGAGATTTTGCATATTCGATAGTTTGACATGGTAGGGACGACATGATGTACATTTTATACAGTTTTATTAATTGCTTTAAATGTATGTAAAATTTTGAGTTTATAGATCGAGGTAATCCGTTTAAGTTACAAATAATTTTAAGCTAAAACTTAAGGCTTTCTCTTTTTAAGTGAAATTATTTTCTTTTTAATTGGCACGAAATTTGCATTTCAAGTCATGAAAATGTCACAAAAAAGTCATGAAATTGGCTTTCAGGAAAGTAGTAGACACCATGGTGTAGAATCACCAGAATAAAAATGGTCCAAATCGGTGACCCCATCGCTGTATACTCCCCATGTGAGTCTGACATCGCAAGTTCTTACAAAAAAACACTTAGCTCACTAAATAAACACACCACTTTCGAAACTGTTTGGCAATTGATTTACAACAAGCCAATATACTCGCGTGTTTTGTTTCAGTTCCAAACTAATTTCATACGCAACTGGTTTGCAACTCTAATTGCAGAAAAGTCGCATCGTGAGCAGAAAGAAGTTTTATTTCAGTTCCAAACTGGTTTCAGACGCCTAGTTTGCAATTCGAGTTGCAATACAGTCGCACTGTGTGCGCTGGCCCTAAGACCTCCTATAATATACACACAGTATGCTTAGGCCGGAACTTGGCCTGGCGCACTACCGTGCGCCTAGATCTATCTGAGCGTGGTATTTCTCTTCAAAATCTAATTGTCATAGGATGTGATGGTACTGCGGTCAATACAGTTTGGAACACTGGTCTAGTTCCCCGAGCGATATATATATATATATATATATATATTTATATATATATATATATATATACATATATATGACTTAAATCAACTTTATAATCATTTAATAAAAGTCATAAAATTAAAGAAATGACTGTCAATAGAGCAAGCAAATCAGTGATTCCTTATATTGAGCAACAGTTCGATATTTATAATATACATTTTTTAAAAATAAATATATCCTTTAGTGAGAATATGAAAGTTGTACTCAAAGGATCACTGGCGATAAGAAACAATATCATAGTACTGTACAAAATTTACGTAATAGCCAAAAAACGGAAATAATTTCAAATGTATACAATATTTTGAATATAGACATTACAAAAAATTTAAAATATAGCCCAGACTTAAAAATTAATATATCTAATTCGTACAT
Organism: Gonocerus acuteangulatus; assembly: GCA_946811695.1. NCBI lineage: Eukaryota > Metazoa > Arthropoda > Insecta > Hemiptera > Coreidae > Gonocerus > Gonocerus acuteangulatus. The sequence continues at coordinate 49,208,474 of OX328123.1, read as the reverse complement.
TAACAATATTCGCATTGTAAATTATTGCATCAATCAACAATCTAATTTTGAAACTAGTTATTATAATGAATATGGTACAGATAAATTAAACCGAGGCTAAAATGGATATGATAGATTTGAGAAAAACCACAATACTTACTAGTGACAGCATAGGAAAATAATAAAAGAAGAGCAAAGGATAAATAATAAATTGGATCATGTAAGTAATTATCGAAATGGATGTGGCAGACCACAAATAAATAGAGACCAGAAAATTAAAATATATTCTTGAACAAAGTGGTAGGAATTGTACTTATTAATCCATTTCAAGATTCAGGTCCACAAACTTTTCCTGAGGCTTCCGTAACGAGTTTTACACAGCGCCCAATAGCTTGTGTTTGAATTAGGGATTACTTGAAAGTAATATTCCAGTCAAGGATTGAGTTAATGTCGAGGTCCGATTCAGATTAAATCGTTCAGTTACCGCTTTCGAGATTTTTTATCCCAAGATCCAAAATTTTTCATGTCTGTTAATATATTTTTTCCCTGATACTTCCTAATTCCAAAACCCAACCAATAATTAAATATCTCAGATTAGATGAATTTCAAACGCCAGGAACAAGTTTCAACTGAATCAATTGTTTCTGAAAACCAAACTGAAAATTTGTTGAGAAAATTGCATCACATTTCTTGTAAACATTTACAGGTACAACTTTACAAATGGTATAATTTGTTTTCCTTTGTTAGAGAACCTATCAAATGACGACCTGCACGCTTATTTTTTTTTTGTCATTATTAACGGTGTATGAAGTATTGGGTTATTAACACCGGGTTCTACTGGTGCAAGCTTATTAATTTTAAAAAGTACCCATTACGATTTTATTTTCATGCACATTTAGCTATTTAAACCATCTTCCGGTGGACGGATTCTGCTGGTTAATAAACTTGACCATTGAAATTAGAGAAAAGATGTTGGTTCCAAATTTCATCAAAATCGGTCCATTTTTGAGCCTGTGCGAGAGCAAACAGAAATATATATATATATATATATATATATATATATATATATATATATATGTATTTATATTATAATATTAAAATAAAAAGAAATATTTAATAGCCACACGTTGATGTGCCAAAATGTTAAAATATTAATAAAAAGTTTTATTTTTAATAAGTTTATTTACGTTACGCCTCTACATTAGGAGCCAATATAATAAAAAATTTATAATATTTAATTTTAAAAACTCTTTATCTCAGGGGTCGGGTTCGAGTCCAGTAAAGTAAAACAAAGATAATTTTAAATAATAAAAACAAAACAAAAGAAAAAACTCATAGATAAGTTATATCCAGGCATAGATAAACAAGCATTACCTGATATAAAGCCAGCTCGGTATTAACTGCATAGGACAGGATCTTCTTTACAACTGTATCTTCTTTTCACTGAACTGCACTTATGAGACTGTATCTTCTTGTAAACTGAACTGTAGCGATGAGACATGAGACTGACGCTTCCTTTAACAGACTTCAACTTTATGTGTCTGTATCTTCCATTACAACTCAACAGACTGAACTGCTTTCAATAGACTGACTCCTCAGACTGGAGCCACCTTTTCACAGACTGGTTGTAATAGACTCAACTCAACTTTCATGGCGGGAGCGTCCTACCGGTATCCAATGCTACCTGTATCCAATGCTAGACAAATATAACCAATAATATTTGTTTATCCCAATGAATTCAACATATCAATGAGCTTTTTGGATTTTCAGAATTTTCTGTGTTAATTTTAAAACGTTTAAATATGTAATGTAAAATATCATTACAATATATATATATATATATATATATATATATATATATATATATATATATATATATATATATGTATGTATGTACAGGTTGTCCCGCTTTGAGATGTCATAACTTTAGGGGTTTATTCTGCATACCATTTGTAGTTCAGAGGCACGAAAATGAGCGTTCTATCTGAAAATACTTTTGTCTCTTTTAAAAGCTACTGGCTTTTTTAAAGAAAAACTGAGTGTAATGGACGACTGGTGACGGAATGGCTGAACACTGAATTCCCTAATCGTTGTATGGGCCACTATGTACCAATGCGTTTGCCTGCTGATCTGAATACTGTAGATTTACATGTATTGGGAACATTGAAGAGCAGAGTGTACTCAGAGCCCCAGAGGACGAAGGAGGAACTCATGAACAGGATCCAGGAGCAGTGCCAGCTCAAGAGAACTCAAAGACAAGACGTCCTCCGTAATGCCGTGGATTCAGTTAGACGTTAATAGTTATTAGTCCACTGTAATAAACATTTTTCTCTCGCCCATAGATTTCTGTAGATTTTTCCTAGGAAAACGAGGTAACATTTTAAAGCAACTTTTGAGGGTGCCTTTCATTTAAATGTATTTTTTTTTCGCTTTTTATCTGCAGGAGAGTTTTTTGTATACAATTTCAAATTATTGTATAACCCAGTTAACTTATAAGCAGAAATTTTAATAAATAGAATAGAATTCATATTTCAAATTAAATAAAATAAGACCCTCAAGGCATAACCATATAATACATGTATTCATTGTATTTAAAATAATGGTAATTATTTCCAATATGTTCTTCTGAATTCTTTCACCCTTGATTCCGAAGTGTGCCCCTACCCTTATCAGACCAAAAATTGTGTTTCATAGTGTGGGAATGGTTAAGGAATTCACTCTTCAGCCATTCTGTCACCAGTCGTCCATTATCAGCTGGGCAACCATCCATTTGAAACAAGAGTGAGCTAATATTTGGTAGTTTGGGAAGGATGGGGCATCCCCATCATCGTGGGAAATTAAAGAATTTGTTCAGAATGGCTCCTTCACAGTAAAGCACATTTTTTGGTTTTGACTTAGAAATTAGAAAAAATAGAAAATAGATTTCTTTCTAAAACTACGAGGTACCATTTTGAAGCTTATTAAATAATACAACTTTTGAGGCGGAGGCAAACCTCTAAATCTAAAAATAGCTAGTTAAGAAAATATTGAATAATCTAATAAAAACCTTATATTAAACATTCTCACCTATATGGCTTTTAATACAGCTCTTAATTTACATGGTAATATTTCAATAACCAGTGTATCTTATTGGAAATTTAATGTAGATTCTAAAAATTTAGTCTTTATTTATGATAAATTGATCACAAATTCCGAAAACTCAGTTTTTCTTTAAAGAAGCCAGTAGTTTTTTTTTAAAAAAAAAAAAATAGTTTGAGTAGCTCTCTACATTTTCAGATAGAACACTCATTTTTGCGCCCCTGAACTACAAATGATATGCAGAATAAACCCCTAAAGTTATGACATCTCAATGCAGGACACCCTGTATACATACATACATATATTCAAAAATTTGAATCACGGTTATTTTTGTGATCTATGGGATCTGAAACATGAAGTTGTGTATCTTTTCTATAAAATGAATTTAACCTCTAGATAGTCCATGAAGAGACTTTAGGAGATATCATAATGAGCTCTTTCTTTCTTTATTAAATAAAACGGATCTTTAAATTTAAAATAATTTCCCAGATAACAGAGGTTCAACTTTTTTAATAATGAAAAATAATTCAAAAATCCTCATCACGTGTTTGGGTGGAATGTTCCTGAACATATTATCAACATCTAAAGATTCAAGGAAACAATTTTCCCGGGAACTTTCTATTAGGGCTGTTCGTTTCTGTGACTTGATCTCTACTATTTTTAATTGAATGGTAGGGTTAAAATCTGCTAAAACACTATAAATCTTAACCAATTTTTTAGCGAGTTTCCCTGATGGAGTAGATTTTACCGCTATGATAACAGGCTTAGGGGTTTTGAGAATACAATATATCTGAGGTGGCAAAGGTTTCCTTTGAGTCAAGAACATTCTCTCCACTCAGTGAAAAAGTTTGATGCCTTCTTGAATTCCTTATTATATTTTATTGTAGAATCATGATCAAGCATGGGCGTATATAGGAAATAATTTCAGAGGGGGCCGGGAAAATTGGGGGGGGGGGGGCTGACACCATTTCCGGTGTATGGAATACTAACTATTTAGATCTTGGAAGAGTTTTGTCCAACTAAAACGCTATTACACCCAAAATAGAATATTTTTTATGAACTAAATGATCTTATTTAAATTATTTTTAAGGGTTTTATAAAATATTTACCGATCAAATCAAAATTTTGGGCGGGGGGGGGGGGGGGGCTGCAGCCCCCCCTTATATACGCTCATGCGATCAAGTTGCACATATCCCAGATCAAAGTTAAGTGCTATGGTCTAAGCCTCATATTCCCATTGACTCATGATAACGCAAGACTTCCCCTTATCAGGGTAGTAACCACCGGTTCCTTTTCTTTGTCCTTATTTTTTGTATTATTTATAATCCTAAGCTCCGGAATACATTTGTAGAACATACCGATATGCATTATAAATATATTGTATATAAATTTACTGTTCAACCTCTCTATGCCCATCTGCCTGACTACTGGAAAAATAAATAGATTCAACATCAGCCACCAACTCTACTGGGCACTCATTATCGGGTGCCTGCTTCGAGCCATATTGGAGATCTTCATCCAGTGTTCTCATCTCCTCTTCATTAACACATTGGCTTTGGCATAAAATTTCAGTGGTTAGTCATAGGCTCGGTGTTGGACATATGTATCCCGTAAGGATTCCGACTGATGAGCGGTAAGGGACAAATGTGTCCTGTAAACATCTACACATATATATCCATTTCAGGAAGTAAAAAAAAAATGTTGAATGTTATTGCTTAATATTTTTGTTGATGAGGGTTATATGATAACTATTTTGAAGCAGGAGTAGGATTAGATAACACACAAATTAGCAATTGATAATGCAAAATCTAATATATAAAATTCTCGTGTCACAGTTTTCGTTGCCATACTCCTCCGAAACGGCTTGACCGATTTTGATGAAATTTTTTGTGCTTATCCGGTATCTATGAGAATCGGCCAACATCTATTTTTCATCCCCCTAAATGTTAGGGGTAGTCCACCCCTAAATTTTATTTTTTATTTTTTAGACAAATTTTTTAATTTCTATTTTTTTATGATACAACATACAAAAATACATACAATCCTCAATTTTCACCCTTCTACGATCAACCCTTATTTTTTAATAGCCATTTTAGTAATTTAATCATTTTTCCTCTCCGGTCGAAAACTGATCAATCGTCATTTAATTAGTTACCCCCGCCAGATGTCTACAGGTGTCACTTCTGACCCAGTAAACAGCACGGAGTAGGGATGAGAACGAGAAAGTTCTCAGGATTTTAAATGGCAAGTTCAGAGGTGAAAATATACTCATACCACGGATTCCTATTATACCTACAGATGTGCCAATTCAATTCAAACGTATTCAGTTCCCCATTAGATTGGCATTTGCAATGACTATCAACAAATCCCAAGGTCAAAGGATGTCTGTTTGTGGATTAGATTTGAGAACACCATGTTTTTCACATGGACAATTATACGTGGCATGCTCTCGAGTGGGTAAACCATCCAGTTTGTTTGTGTTAGCTAAAGATGGACTACCAAAAAATATTGTTCACGCTATAGCATTAAGAGATTGATATTGTTTAATAGTGTTACTGTCGTAATTGTTTAATTAATGATATATAATTTTAAGGAATAAATTATAATAACTTAAAAATAATGTTCGCCTTTTGTTATTTTTATATTCCCTCATCGTTCACAGCGCTCCATGCTTATTTCACGCATATACCACATTCTTACATACATACAATATACACATTCTAACATACATACATACTTACAATAAGTAAGCTATTTTTTGTCTACACTAGAAATTACTAGGAAATTATTTATATGGCAAAACAACGTTTGCCGGGTCAGCTAGTATATATATATATATATATCTATTCTCAAACTTTACAAATATTATATACAGAAATCGTAAGAATCAAGTTAAATATAAAAAAAAAAAAATTGTTTGAACAAGGCATAACGAATAGGTAAAAATTATAAGTCACATATTTTTTTTAAAAACCCGACTTTATTAATCGATTGGGCTTCATGGTCCATTTTAAAACAATTTAGGCAGTAACCCAGATTCTCTTCATGCTCTGCCCAAAACGTATACACTTTTTTATCAGGCTGGGTTCAGGACACTGGTGTCTGGTATGCCGATTTCATTCATTATTGTACGGTATCTGTCCGGTACGTTCTAATAATTTGTTTAATTTCTGTGCATCTATTGGACCATAAGGTTTTTTTTTTTTTTTTTATAATTTATTTTTTGGGGAAAGTTACAGCCATGAAAGTTATGGGAGTTGTGCTATTTTGTGTGAAATACCTCAGTGAAAGCCAGTACAGGATATATGCCCCGTACCGAAGCCAATGTGTTAAACTCAACAGTGCTTAACTTAAAAAACTAGAAGCACTGTCACAATGGATATCTTGATCCAATATATCCACAGAACTAACCCGCCCAGCACTGTTATTATTGGAAAAACTATTACTATTTCTAATATTACTGTCTAAAATATTATTATTTAAAGTCTTGATCCCGACCGTCCCCCGGTAATTTTGCTATCGACAGAGATAGAACCAGATATATTAGGAAGCCTATTGTTCAAAGATTCCCCCAGATTAGCTCAAGATGGCCACAGCCTCTCAACCTTCTCCTTAACATTTTTCCCTTTTGATACAATTTTATACTTGTGCATAAATATAAAATTTTCACGAATCATTGCACTTACACATAATAAAATTTTTAATAATTTTCCAATAAAATCTGAGAGTCTCTAATGCTGTACCACCTTTCTAACTCAAATCGTAACAAAACCTTACTAAACTTTACTTTTACAGCTTAGGAACACATACATTCTTTATAACATTATTAACATAGTTAGGAACCATTTTAAGCCAACGGCCATAGCCACGTTGAATGCACCAGTTCCCATAGATCATTGAAGTTAAGCAACGTTGGGCGTGGCCAGTACCTGAATGGGTGACCGACCACGTGCCGTTGGCATTATAAAAGGGTGGCAACCTGTAGATAGCCAGGCGTTAATAGCCAAATTGTTGATACACCATTAAACACACACACAAAAAAAAAAAAATGGAACAATTTTAAATCTAACACAAGCCTGATTAAAATTTACATTTTACAAGCCATAGCGTGCTACAGATACAATTTTGTATAAATAAATCTAAGTTTCTTAATGTCCATACTAGTGAGACGATATACCTTCTTATGTGCAATGGTGTGCCAAAATTATGACAACAGAAGCTTGACAGGTGGAATTATTACAATTTTAATACAATTGTAAAATTTTTTTTGTTACTTTAGCGTAATTTATTATTGTTCTATTTGATTTGTTATTTTTAATTGTTGACTTTTATTGTTGTTGACTGACCTAAGGTGACCTATTTTTTTTAATTTATTGTTTTTGATGGTTGTAAACAGCCCACTGAAGTTGAGGTGGGGACCTCAAAAACGTTCTGTTATTAAAAAAGATTTACAGTGCAGTATTTTGACTAGTTTATAAAATCATATTTATGATTATTGTATTAATGGAAATAAAAACATACTGTCAAGTGCATAAACACATAAAAATAAACCAATAATTTTCAAGAATTGTAATTAAATTTAAGTGATATATTTTTAGTATGGATTAGAAGAACTTCTAAATACATTAAACTTAAATAATTTGAATATAATTCATAAAACACTCAAGAAATATTTATCGGAATATAGTTCTTCAACGATAACAAATGACATATGGTTAAAGTTAACTTTCTGTCGAATGGTATTACATTTTGTTTTTACTGAACACAAACTACCAAATGTTTGCTATTAAGAAAATTGAGCAATATTGTAAATACAGTAGAACTTGGATAATTCGAACCCCTAGGGGCTGATAAAAAAGTTCGAATTATCCAAAATTATAATTACAAAAGTTTTTGAAAATAAAGGGCAAAAAAAAACACACTTCATATTTTCACATGTTTTAATTTAAAAAAAAAAATACATTTTATGTAAAAAAAACTAACAAACACTAATAAGTAATAAATAATTTATCAAAAAAGTAAAAATAAAAGTCTATTGTTTTGAAAAAAAGTCATTCAAGTGTTAGGAGGAATTCCAAAGTCAGATTTTTTCCTTATTCATTTTTCAACTTCTGTAATCGCAGCTATTTTTTTTTGACAACCTCAAAGTTTTATAACTTGTAGGCTTCGACATCTTAAAACAACAAATCACTGAACTGCACTGTACACCAGAAATTCAAGGCACAAACAATACAGATCTAGGCTCTGACTGACTTATAACTGAATAAGAAATGAAGATCGGGGGGATAGTGGGAGGGAATTCTAGGATAAAATGACAGAATGTTGTATGTAACTACAACCCCTGAAAGGGAGAAAGCGGGACCCACCACTTTGCAGAACTCCAAGAGTCCAAGAACTAGACTATGTGACGGCCGCACTTCTTGTCCCGGAACCCCTACATCCGTATCTCACTATCCTTCTTACCACAACGGAGAATATTTACACAAGATTTAAGATCGATTGCCACTCTGTCCACATCCCATTGGAGGCACAGGCTCATAAAAAATTCGAATTATCCAAAATTGTATTCGAATTAACCACGATTTTTTTTTACATTGTTTATGCCCTAAATTGTAGGGACCGTGAGAAATATTCGAATTATCGAAGTTCGAATTATCCATGTTCCACTGTATAGGCAGGTGAGCCCAGTAGTTGACACCCTTGAGAAAAAAAAGAAGGTTTTTGATAGTGACTAATTATTGTATTCTTGGATCTAATAAATTGAGTGTTATCTCAACAGTAAAACAAACACCAGTATTTGACTGAAAAATAAATAAATGACATAAACCCTCTCAATAAGTGTACAAATTAACAATAAATAAAAAAAAAAAATTAAGTTATATTATTTATTTATTTATTATAGTTTAACATCATATTGGTGATCCAACTTAACCAAAGCAATAATAATATATTACATTATTAGGTTAGTTTCTGAAGTGGTAATAATCTAGTCATGTTGTGTTTGGTACAATTATTTGTATGTTCTTTGTTATTTGTCAGGTCAATGATGCCGAATCAACATCACAAAGTGGCTTTCGTTATCTTTTCTTCATTTAAATATTATTGTATAAATGTGTGTCTATTAGGTATTTCATCACTTTTTCAATGTACTGGCTGCCATCGGAAAGTAATTCTGTCAAATTGTACGGTAGTTGAAGATTTGTCCTGAGTGTACAGTCTGTTAGAATATGTTTTATTGTTAATTCTGTATTGCAGTAGGTACAAGTGGGTCTGTCCTGTCTTGACATAATGTACGAGTGAGTCAACCGAGTGTGGCCAATCCTGAGACGGCATAATATAACTTGTTCCCGTCTGTTTGTCCTGTTACTGGATGACCATTCGTGTACAGTGTGCTTGATTTCTCGAAGCTTGTTGTCAGTCGTGTTGTACCATGATTCTTGCCATTTATCAGTTACATATCTCTTAGATTCCGCTTGAAGATCCTGGTATGTCATGTAGTTTACGTCTAGTACTTGCCGCCGAGTTGCCAATTTAGCTTTTTTGTCTACTGCAGTACTTTGTCTTATGTCTTCGTGTCCGGGCAACCAGTACAGTGTAAAATATTTATTTGTTTGATGTATTTTTTCAAAAATTTCGCATGTTTTTGGATGTGCGCTGTAACAGTCTTGAAGAGATTGTAAAGAGCTGAGTGAGTCAGTGCATATTATAATGTTATTTTGTTCTGTGTCTGGTATGTTGTTTAGTCCTAGTTTTATGGCTTCCAGTTCAGCTGTGTATATGCTTGTCTCATCTGGAAATTTCTTAGAGTAGCAGATATTACCAACAATAGCAGCTACGCCTGTCCCATGTGGAGTTTTTGATGCGTCACTAAATACAAAAACAGAATTTTTATTTTTTTGAGCAAAAATATTGAAAATATGAATTATAAAAAAATCGAGAAGTTGGATCATTCTTTTTAAATTTTGATAAGGTCAGATCAAATTTTAGATTTTCTAATTTCCAAGGGATATACGAAGTTGCAGGTTTCGCGAGAACAGGCGTTTCCACTATATTTGTCCTGTCTGTGTAGTTCATGAAACGTATGTAAAGTGGTCTTTGTCTTGTAGGGTTCAAGTGATATTTTTCAAGTATGATGTCGTCGGTGGTGTTTGGTGTGCAAGGGCAGTTTAAAAATTTAGATTTTAATGTGAACTTTATACAATTTAACATACGTCTATACTCCAATGGATGTTCTCCCGATTCAGCATATAAACTGATTGCTGGACTTGACCTGAAAGCTCCGGTGGCGAGACGGAGCCCAGTGTTATGCACGGGATCTAGCATCTTCAAGGTACTGGGTCTGGCAGATGAGTACACTATACTTCCGTAATCCAGTATGGACCTGGTGTACGCTCGGTAGAAGGTTAGCATTAAGCTTCTGTCAGCTCCCCACTGGGTATTACTAAGGATCCTCAAGAAATGTAACAACTTTTTACATTTTTCAAGGACCCTTTTCAAGTGGTGTACCCATGTAAGCCTCGAATCAAAATAAATTCCTAAAAATCTTAATGTATTGGAAGTGTGGATCCTTTTGGAATTGAGTGTCAGTTCCACTTGTGGAACTAGTCTTTTCTTAGTGAAAAGTACACATTGTGTCTTTTCATATGAGAATTTAAGACCATTTTGTGAGCTCCAATTTTCTATATTGCATATTACTTCTTGGATATTGTCTTGGATTCGCATTAAGTCATTTCCCTTGCTGTAAATAAGCAAATCATCAACATACAGGCTATACCTTACTTCTGGCGTGATACACTCGCGGATGGTGTCTATTGCGATCTTGAATAGTGTCGTGCTCAGGACGCAACCTTGCGGTACTCCATTCTCCTGGGTGAATGACTCTAACAGTTGTCCCCCTACTTTAACTCTGAATGTCCTATTCGTAAGGAAATGTTCTATGAAATTAAAAAAATTTCCCTGGATATTCCATTCATGTAATTTCGACATAATAGTCCGGCGCCATACTGTATCGTATGCTTTCTCAATGTCGAATGAAACAGCTATAATTGATTCCTTGTTAATAAATGCATTTAAAATTTCATTTTCCAGTCGAGCCATGTGGTCCATTGTCGAGTGATTCGATCTGAAGCCACATTGATATTCTGATAAAAGTTTATTTTTTTCAAGGAACCATGAAAGCCGTTTGTTAATCATCAGTTCGAATAGTTTGCAGATACAGCTGGTTAGGGCTATTGGTCTGTAACTAGTAGGGAGAGTTTTGTCTTTATCCTTTTTCTGAATAGGAATGATAATTGATTGATTCCAGCTACTGGGATATTCTCCTGATTCAAATGCTTTATTAAAGGTTTCCAAAAGGGCACATAATCCAATAAATGGAATATTTCGTAGAATTTTATAGCAGATACCGTCTGGACCTGGTGCTGTGAATTTCACCTGAGAAAGAGCTTGGTTTAATTCTTGCATGGAGAATGGCTCATTTAGCGGGCAGTATGCGTTTATGCATTTAGGTAATGGTGTCATCTCTAGTGCTGATTTATACTGTAGTGCCTCAGGTGAGAGCCGTCCATTGCTGGAGATTACGCTAAAACGAGTACCAAGTATGTTGCTAATGTCTTTTGCATCATGGATAATGGCATTATTTTCTTTAAGTGCTGGAATAGGTGCCCGATATTTTTTATGAGCGATTTTATTAATCATATTCCATATCACATTTGGCGGTGTGGAATGATTAATTGACGAGAGGAATTCTATCCAACAATTTTTTTTTTGGCATTCTTTATTACGTTTTGAGCTATAGCTTTTTTCCTTTTGTAATCTATTAAAAAATTAGAGCAGGGATTTCTGTTGAATAAACGGAGTGCCCTTCGGCGTTCCCTGACTGCTTGTTTGCATTCATCGTTCCACCATGGAACCGGTGGTCTTTTAAAGTTTGTCTTCGTCTTGTTAAAGGTCATGTCTGCTACCCGGGTGATTAATAATAATAAATCATTTAGATTGTGTACTCTTTGATTTTGTAATTCATTTAAAAAATTATTTTGAAATTTTGTCCAATCGGCATTTTTAATATCGAATTTAGAAACAGTGGGAAATAGCAATGGATTGTAATCTGTTTTTATTACAATTGGGAAATGATCACTTCCACATTGATCCTCAAGTACTTCCCAGCTTAGACGAGTATATATAGACGATGAAGTAGCAGAAATGTCAATGTTCGTATAAGTTCCAGTCCGAGAGCAGAGGTGTGTAGATTAAGTTATAAATACAATATGTTGTTTGACGTGATATTAGAAATAAACAGACCTAGGTATATAAAATAAATAGATTTCTATAGAGAAACATTAACTATTGGGAATGATGAAAAGTTCATTACAATGAATTTATTGGCAAATTGAAGTTAGTAATCCTGCATTATATTATAGCAGTATAATTAATTCTTTTCAATCTCAACATCTCCTAGGTAAAGAAGGAATACGCAAAATCAATGCCTTCCTTGAACATCTATGTAATTGGTATCTTACCAATGAGCCCGACATTACATTACCTGAAGTATTTCAGATATATAATAAATAAATATTAACTCTCTACATAATAAGCTTCTTCGCTAAAAAACTATTCAGGATGATATTGCCTAAATAACGATGAAATGACCTAGACAGACCTAATCTTTAAAAAAAAAAATACAATTCAATGAACTCATTTCCTCGAACAAAAACAAATTTTCTTAAAAGCAACTTCCCGGGTCCAGGCGTTCACGGAAATTTTACTAGAAGTGTCGCTTCCACCAGAACTCATTTTAACATGCTGGGGAAAAAAAACTAAACAAACACTGGCCAAGTTGGAAATGCACGAATAAGTGAGAGGGTATTATTATTTCTTGACAAGGTATTGCGGGCTTAAACTTCACCCTATACTATACCTTGAGGAAAGGTCTTAGTTAAGCAGCTCCTGGGTAACAGACTTTTTATTTTTTTTGTTTTTTGTTTTTTGCAACATTCTAGTTAGGTAAAGATGATCAATTGATTATAAAAATATGATGATCACCATATGACGAGTAGATGAAGCCTATTCAGAACCGTCACCAGTAAAATCCAGTCGCACTAGTATTTCTAAAGTGACACAACTAAAAATAAAACCAAAATGAAAATGTGCCACTCTTGCCTATGTTGGGGGCATAACATTAGGACAGGTAAGGTGACACAAGTGCCCTCTGGTGTCTGGTGGTCTTTCATAGTCATAACTGAGAAACACCGATTTTTGAGTTGCGTCACTTTAGAAATACGAGTGCGATATGGCAATCATAATATTTTATGATTGATATGCGATATGAGGCAGAATAATTAAAATAAAATAAAATAAATAAATAAATATTTTTACTTTTGATGGTTCGGTGACTAAAGTGGGACTGGCGGTTCTGAACTGTCCAGTAACAGATTTCTTCTCAACGATATTTTGCCTGAGACTGGCCGGCGATGGTTCAGTGACAACCGTGACTTCCCTGTGTGTGAATACACCGTCAGACCTACTTTAGTGACGGAACCTTCATGAAAATATATTTTTTGTGACTGATACTGGACGGAACGGAGACGTGATGAGACTGATGTGGGTGGATAGACATAGTGCACACTTATTAAATTTTAACCTGTGGTTTGCAGATAACAGATGAGAAAATAAAATGCATATTTGAATGTAGACATAAAGTATAAGTGTCTGGCGTTTTTGACCTCAAAGTTTGACATGCCTTAAATCCAATCCGAAAAAAATGTATAAATTTCTAGAGGTTAAATTGGAACATAGGCCCGATGACCGTGAGGGTTAAGGTGTGAGCACTTAACACTCCGAGCCAAGGGTCTTGGGTTCGATTCCCACTAGGGGTGGTGGCTTTTATTTAGAAAAAAAGAAAAGGCATCATCCCTATCCTATAGAAAAGAGTGGTAACCTATAGATAACCCGTCCTAAAATTCGTAGCTAATAATAAATGGACGTTAAAATTTAAATAAATAAATTGGAACAGTAAATAAACACATGTTTTATATTTATTTATAGAAAGTAGAGGTAGAGAGTCAAGGAGAAGTCCTTGCATTTAAGATCTTGCGTAGTTTATCTGCAAGGACTAAGTGATTGACCTAGAATGATTGCAGGTTCTATTCTCCATAAACAGTCGGAACAAACTGTGATACCTGAAATTCCTTTTATACCTTTTTTTTTTTTTTTTTATGGAGCCTAAAAAAAAGTCCCTTAGTGCGATGATGTTAGGCGAATTCCTATGAAGTACCGTGGAATGAAGTCCCCTGGACACTATACCATCTATAGCAAGGTTAAGATTCCAGATACAGGCAATCTCCACGTGATAGGCCTATTTAGGTGCGCGGCATCCCCTCCATAACAACACGCTCTGGGCAAGGAATGTTTGGCAGGTCCGTCCACTCCCCGTAGAAGAGTAAAAGAAATAAGAAAGTCTTACGCGCAGAAACTGCGACTTACTATCCTATTGCTATCTTTACATAACATTCTATCCTTCTTGTACTCAATCTCTTCAGCCCTCACGAAAAGATGAGGTCAATTAACCGATCTACTTACAACTCTTAGGTATTCACTTAGCTGTCAATACCTTAAATACCCTTCACAAAGGAACCATGGGCTTATATAGGAAATAACTTCGGGGGGGGGGGCTGGGACGATTTCCAGGGTATGGAATAACAACACAACACAACAATTTAGAACTTGGAATGGTTTTAGGCAACTAAAACGCTATTACACCTAAAATAAAATATTTTTTATGAACTAAGTGATCTTATTTAATTTATTTTTAAGGGTTTTTTTATTTCTATAAAAGGCTTATATCTTGTGTTATTTGGAAATATTTGAATCTGAATTGAACCAAACTTCAAGCACCGTTTTCTCCGAGCAGAATTTTACGCCTGAAACGCCTTGTAAAGCGTTCAATAAGGCTTTGGAATGATCACCTTCCAGTAACAACAAGTTCTCAACCGTGTTCAAGATATTTAATAAAACATATGAAAAGTCTATACGTACTACTTTTGTCGATACGTTTTTTTTTTTAATCATTCTTCCACTTGTATTGTTTCGAAAATTTGACTGAATATCAGGACCTCGGAAAAGAAAGGGCGAATCACGAAATCCAGATGTTGGGAAATCGAAGTCAAAGTTCTAGAAATGCTTCATGTCGAATGATTTATGGGTAACAAAATCCTAGGATGAGTTTCTGACCCAGGATTTGTCCTTGAAATCGGACATTGATTTTTCATAGATGATGGTGCTGTGAGGGAACTTCATGCAAAACAGAGAAACAAGCCGAAGTGTCTTGTTATCTATATCTTTCTGACTCATAAAATAAAATATGTAAGTCGATTTTTCAGATTCGCCCTTTCTTTTCCTAGGTCCTGATATAAACTCGAGTCGTCTCTTTCCGTATAATATTCGAGACAGAAATTCTAGTAGTTAACATTTTTCTCGTTATGGCCTTGAAAAAAAGTTTCATCATACCTCCAAAACAGAAACCTGTAAGTCTATTAAGGAAAAATTTTTAGCGCTATGAATTATTTCGACAAAAGAATAATATTTTAGTATGCGTTTTCAGCTGGTTAATTAACTGAAGTATCGTTTACTTAAATACGTCTTCCATCCTACTTCATCCAGGAAGGTTAATCGTTGAAATACACTGCAAATATGTATTTTTTACTTGAACAAGAAGGCCCTTTAGTCCACAGAGAAAAAAAAAGTCCGTCTCGCAGGAACTGCATCATCTTAGCGCGGTTCCGTTCATGTCCCTAGTGTCATTTGATAAGCTTAGAAAAGAAATAAAGTTTTTTTTTTTTTTTTTTTTTTTTATATATATATCTCGTGAAAATTGTCAAAATCCTCTCGAACATCTCGAATAAAAGTGATATTAAGGCGTCAGGGAGACCGACAGTAGCTAATTTATACACAGAAGCGGAAATTACACAATCCGGCTCTCATTCTAAAGCAAAGCTCTATAAATCAATACAAAATATGCCTAATCAAGCCTTTCTAGTGGATACAGAAGCATGGGCGTATATGAGGGGGGGGGGCTTAGGGGCTGCAGCCCCTCCCGAAATTTTAAATTGATGATAAAAACTTGTCGTAAAACCCTTAAAAATAAATTAAATAAGATCACTTAGTTCATAAAACATATTTTATTTTACGTTTAATAGCGTTTTAGTTGCCTAAAACTATTCCAAGCTCTAAATATTTAGTATTCCATACCCTGGAAATGGTCTCAGCCCCCCCCCCGAAATTTTCCCAGCCCCACCCGAAATTGTTTTCTATATACGCCCATGTACAGAAGGATCAAGAAGAAGTACTCAAAATTCAGTAGAATACCCTGCCTAATAAAGCCTATATAGAATAATATGCCGAATAAAGCCTATCTAGTGGATACAGAAGGACAAATAACAAGTCTTGACGAATAACGAGTCAATATGTAGAATACTACACCTAATTAGGTCTATGGAGTAGATACAAATGGACCAAAAACAAGTCTTGAGGAATCTTGTTTTTTTTTCTACTTAAATACTTTTTATCAATATTTAGTATATAACCTTTGTTGAAAACTATTGATTGCTAATTAATGAATCGGGTTACAACTAAGTAGTCTTTACGAATATTTAATATATAAACTATGTTTGGATCTGTGTTTTTGGGGTGCTCTCCGCCTAGGCTTTGTATTTGTGTCGGCAGATACCTGGGGTATATTTACAACTCTTGAGGATTAACTCGCAGGTAAATTTCCTGCGGACCTTCTGTTTGTACGGGCACTGAACCGACTCTCTATTCGCACATAGGATTTAACCGTTGTGAAGTTTATTTTTTGGATTTAGGACTTAATATACATATGTAGACTAAATCATAGCAAGAAGTCAACCTCCGTCGTCGGTTCTTAACTATGTAGACTCGCTAATGTTACCCAATCTTAGACACATCGTAATTAAAATCCGCAGCAAAAACACGACATTTCATCAGAATCCCCTTCTTAATAAAACATATATAGAATAATATGCCAAATAAAGCCTATCTAGTGGATAAAAATAGAGGAAAAGTGCCGTTCGTGGTGGTAGAAAATCTTAAAGGCATTTTGCTCAGAAATCTCCGAAATATTGTTACTAATTTTACATATCCTGTTTTATAGCCAAATAGATTTATATTCTATAATCAATAAGAAAAACCTACAAACAATAAAAAACTATGGGCAACAGATGAAAATAGGGAATACCTAGAACAATTCAACACCAGTACTGTAATCTAGATATTCATACGGCATCTTCGAATTCTAACAAACAAAATATTGATTCTAATTATACGTATCCTGTTTACTGACAAATACATTTGACTGCTATAAGCAAGTACAAAAATAACGAGAAGTGAAAACAAAAACTGCGGGAAACACACAAATAGATCCGTTTAAATAAACGAAACTAACTAACTAAGTTTTAAGCACTTATTTCTCCTAATGTGACGGCCCCATCAAACATTTCTTCAAAACATTTTTTGTAGAGAATTTAGTAAGCTTTCGAACTGTTATATTCACTTGCCACGATTTCCTAACCCTTTTCCAGATATTAAGGAAAATATACGAAGGGGGCCTATTAGATATTCATCCGGCATCTGAGAATCCCAAGATTCCGCAAAAATAAAATATCGTTTCTAATTATATGTATCCTGTTTTATTGGCAAATACATTTGACTACTATAAGCAATTGAAAACACTAGGGAATATGCCAAAGAACTCGGAGTAGGAGCCTCGACAGTTTCAAGATATTAGAAGGAAATCGGCAAATCCAAAACTGACATTTCATACGGTACAGCGTGATATATTTTTAACAATGAATTGTTTTTCTTATTTTATTTAATGTGTTTTATTGTCAAATACATTATCCAACTATAAGCAATGAAAAAAACAACAAGGAATAAAACAAAAAGAACCGTTCGAATAAACGAAATCAATTACTTCATAGTTTAAGCACTTATTTCTCCGATTGACATAGCCTAATAAAAAATTATTTCAGAATCTTTTTTTGTAGAAAATTTATTAAGCTTTCGCGTGGTAACCCTCCGTTTGCCAATATTCCTAACAGTTTTCGAGATATTAGGGAGTGTATTCGAAGCTCCCAAAACATTTCATGTCTATTAATAAAATATTTTATTTTAATCCTTTCTTAACTCCAAACGTAACCAACATTTTAAAATATTAGTTTTGATGAAAGTAGAACATTATTAGAAAATGTTTCAACTGAATCCCATAATTCTAAGTACCAAAATCAAAGACTAAAAGAACAGTTCAAATAAGCGAAATGAATTATTTTAACGTTTTAAGCACTTATTTCTCTGATTGACATCGCCTAATCAAAGCTTTCATCAGAACCATTTTTTTAGAGCATTTAGTAAGCTTTCTAATGGTAATCTTACGTTTCACAAGATTCTCAAGCTTTTTCTTAATATTAAGGAAAGTATACAAAGTTACCAAAACATTTTATGTCTGTTAATAAAATATTTTATTCTAACCCTTCCTAAACTCCAAACGTAACAAAAATTTCAACATATTAGTTTTAATGAAAGTAGAACATGCAGAAAATGTTTCAACTGAATCCCATGATTCTAAGTACCTAAACCAAAAAGTCCGACTCGCAGGAACTGCGTCATCTTAGCGCGGTTCAGTTTTTATCCCTAGTGTCATTTGGGAAGATTGAAATAGAAACCGTTTTTATTTTGGTTGAACCTTTCCCCCGTAAACAAAGGGCCCGTTATCATGGGGCAGCGTATTCTTATACCTGGAATGGTACCCACCACAGGTTAGCCAGCCCGACTGCTACAAATAGTTATTTCAAATATCAAAACAAATATCAAAATATTTCTATTTTTCTTGATTTCTTCTACAGTAATACTAATTCTATAAATAAATGCAATTAAAAAAAAACAACAACCCATTAAAATGTGAGCTAAACAACTACGAAAAGGGCATGCAGGGTTTGGTTGCAGGTAAAGTCATATACTTTTACTGCCCTTTACGGTTACTCAGAAAGCTCTTTGTGTTTACAAACAAAGGACTCGGTATAGACCACCCGTATTAACCCAAAAGTGATTATATCAAGTTTGATAAAGTTCCTCAATTAAATTAAGGAATTTATGAGTGCTTAAAATAGGTTCTTGATCTAGTCAAAAAAATCAAGGAGAATTAGATCATGAATAGAAAATCTCGGCCAAACAGAAGGAAAATAACAATAACAAGGATCGTCAAACTTCGTTTTCAAATATTGTTAGTTGTAACACAAAAACGGTCACTCATGATTCTAATAAATTAACTGTGAAGGGTGATTACACAAATATTCCTGTTGAGGCTTTAAAGCTTCAATTTAAAAAACATATTAACCCGCAGGAATTATAGATAGGCCTAAAAACATAAAATCATTGAAAAAAGGATTTCTTATTATTGAATCAAACAAAAACGATATAGAGGTTTTATCAGCAGAGTTTTCAAATATATGCAAAGACCTGTTGATCAAGAAAATTAAAATAAAAAATAGATTTCTCTGTAAAAGGTTTAATGAGTTCTATTAAATACATATTTTCCAATTTAGTTATAATTTTAACTATTGGAATTATTATCCAAAGATTCATATAATTACTCAACAATAGATTCTAATTTGAAGCACAGCTATTTTCGATATCTACCTGTTCTAAAACGTGAAATCATTTATTAGGCCCTTCGGATTACGTCATTGGGTCGACGTCAGAAGCGTGTTTCCCATCTGTGGAGTGAAGCAGGAAACGAGTTAAAAACAGCAACCAATTAAAATGTGAGGTAAATAGCGGAAAAACGCCGTTCGTGGTGGTAGAAAATCTTACAAGGCATTTCGCTCAGAAATCTCCGAAATATTGTTACTAATTTTACGTATCCTCTTTTATATTCTATAATCAATAAGAAAAAACTACTAGCAATAAAAAAACTATGGGTAACAGATGAAAATAGGGAATATCAAGAACAATTCTCAAGAACGACATCAACACCAGTACTGTAATCTAGATATTCATACGGCATCTTCGAATTCTAACAAACAAAATATACCTTCTAATTATACGTATCCTGTTTACTGACAAATACATTTGACTGCTATAAACAAGTACAAAAATAACGAGTAGTGAAAAAAAAAACTGCGGGAAACACACAAATAGATCCGTTTAAATAAACGAAACTAACTAACTAAGTTTTAAGCACTTATTTCTCTTAATGTGACGACCCCATCAAACATTTCTTCAAAACATTTTTTGTAGAGAATTTAGTAAGCTTTCGAACTGTTATATTTCACTTGCCACGATTTCCTAATCCTTTTCGAGATATTAAGGAAAATATACGAATGGGGCCTAATAGGTATTCATACGGCATCTGAGAATACCAAGATTCCGCAAAAATAAAACATTGTTTCTAATTACACTTATCCTGTTTTATTGGCAAATACATTTGACTACTATAATCAATTGCAAACACTAGGGAATATGCCAAAGAACTCGGAGTAGGAGACTCGACAGTTTCAAGACATAAGAACGAAATCGGCAAATCCAAAACTGACATTTCATACCGTACAGCCTGATATATTTCTAACAATGAATTGTTTTTCTTATTTTAATTAATGTGTTTTATTGTCAAATACATTATCCAACTTTAAGCAATAAAAAAATAACAAGGATTAAAAACAGACAAAAAGAACCGTTCGAATAAACGAAATCAATTACTTCAAAATTTAAGCACTTATGTCTCCGATTGACATCGCTTATTCAAAACTTTGTTTGGAACATTTTTTGTAGACCATTTAGTAAGCTTTCGAATGGTAACCTTTCGCTTACCAAGATTTTCAACCGTTTTCGAGAAATTAATGAAAATATATGAAGTTACCAAAACTTTTCATTATTTCTAGCAACAGAAAATTGGTCTCATTTTACCTATACTGTTTTACACGCTAATACATTTTCCTTACAAATACAACATAATAAATTACAAAAAGAAAAAGCAATAAAAAACTAAGGAAAAGAGACAAAAATTACCAAAAGAACGACAAAAACCAGTTCATAAGAACTAAACACACGTATTTGAAGTTTTAAGCACTTATTTCTTCGATTGACATCACCTAATCAAAAATTGCTTCAGAATCTTTTTTGTAGAGAATTTAGAAAGCTTTCAAATAGTTTCTATCCACTTATCAAAATTTCCCAACCGTGTTCGAGATATTAATGAAAGTATACGAAGTTCCCAAAACTTTTCATGTCTGTTCATAAAATATTTTATTCTAACCCTTCCTTAACTCCAGACGTAACCAAAAGATTAACATGTTAGTTTTGATGAAATTCAAACATGCAAAAAATGTTTCAACTGAACCCCATGATTGTAAGTACCCAAACCAAAAACGTTATTCAGCAACTATTTTTCCAATTTTCTCGAAAATGGTTAAAGCTATCGCCTTGAAAATGGTTTCATTCGTTTTCCTATCCCAAGAAGCCTATAAAACGAGTACTTACAAGCATATGAACTCAAAAACGTAAGCGTAACGATTTTTTTTGCGCGAATTTCGCCCCAAACGCCATCTTCCAGTGGGCGGATTCTGCTGGTTAACGAACTTGACCTTTCAAATTGGACGACGGATTTTTGTACCAAATTTCATCGCAATCGGACCATTAGGGAAGCCAGAAATGAGCGAACAGACAAATATATATAAATATATACATATATAAATATATATATACAAATTTGAACCACCGTTATTTTCGGTCTCTAGGGGTTCTGAAACGCGAAATTTTCTAGTCGGCACTTCCGGATTGTTTTATTGTATCAACCTTATAAGCGGGGTTCCTCCCTATGGGGGAGGGAGGAACCGCGCTAAAAGCACTTTTTCCTCCATGACCAAAACAGGCAAAAACAGGCATGTTCTCTTACAAGAGAACATTAATGTTTGCTTGGATTGCCCTTTAGAAATAATTGTACTATTCATTCCTCTTCACAGACTGAAGCATTAACAGCGATAATAGAACACTTTTCCTTCAAGGAGCATCACATTTTCCAACAGTGTTATTATAATTTTCGCAAGTGCATCCGGAATACTGTGCGTAACCATGGCTGTAATAGTCGAAGAGCTGGTACCACACGTCCCATGAAGTGTTTTATGCACCTTGAAATTTTGCTATAATGTACCTTTTGGGCAGATAAGAAGGTAAAAATATGTGTTGGCTAGACTTATCGTGGAACACCAAGTACTGCATACGGCAAAGGAGTAAAAA
The DNA here is from genome assembly GCA_946811695.1 of Gonocerus acuteangulatus. NCBI lineage: Eukaryota > Metazoa > Arthropoda > Insecta > Hemiptera > Coreidae > Gonocerus > Gonocerus acuteangulatus. The sequence continues at coordinate 49,186,115 of OX328123.1, read as the reverse complement.
TATATTACCCAAAAATAGTATTTCCACATTTTAAGGGGGTTAAAATGTAAATAAAAAAAGTCCGACTCGCAGGAACTGCATCATCTTAGCGCGGTTCCGTTCTTAACCCTAATGTCATTTGAAAATCTTAGAATAGAAATAAACTTCTTTTATATATATATATATATATATATATATATATATATATATATATATATATATAAAATCAGCCCATAACAGGCCCAGTGTTGTAAAATTTCATAAATACCCGGGTATTTAAGGTATTTAACTAAACCGCGACTTAGTAATCGAATATTGTAAAATGTCATGGATCTTGCCTGTTTAGATCTATTGCAACACTGAGAAACTATTAAAACAATAATAAATTATAAAATAGGATCACTGAGAGGTTAATAAATAATAAATTATTACCTGAAAATTTGCCATGGACCTTCCGACTACCAATAAAACAAGTTGTTTGCCTAAATTTGATACTACTGTACTGCATTCACAAAAATGTAACCTCAGCTAAAATTTTGGACTAGGATTATCTCAATTTTTCAAAACTCAAATTAAGTTACCTACTCATTGATCAAAACACATGTACCTTTCAAGCCTCCCCACCATAACATGGGACTTATTTTATTATTTTCTTTGTCATTGTCTTCAAGACCTTCCCAAACAAAGGATCTTTGCCATAATCCCTCTTGGTCCCTATAGCCAGCTATGTTTTTCCGAAGATCAACTGATTCCAATCCCATGCTTCTGCCTAACTCACACACAAAACAAATGGAAGAGTTCAACAAGTCTGCAGCAAGATGTGCGTTTCCAACACCAAACTGAATGCGTTTCTCCTTTTTAGTTAACACAAGTTTTTCCTCCGTTTTTTGAAGAGAAGATTCTTGGTTTCTTGTTGTAGAGTTTTCAGTAATTCTTAAATCTCTTTTGAACTGTGTGGATCAAAGGGGAATTTAACTGAATGGCAGTGATAAGTTCAACAATTGGATCAAGGATGTTAACTAGTTTCCCAACTCGGACTCAAAACACTCTGTCATCAAGAAGCTACCTTTTCATTTCTGGTGAGATTTCCGCTTACTGTAATGTTGTTACTACTGTATGAGCATAATTTCAAATAATATTAACAAGGATCACTAACTTAAACTTAACTTAAAATGGTTTTGAACTATTATAATAAACATTAAAAATGTTTTTGGCCCTTTTTAAAATTTAAATAAGTCCGTAATAATTGAATCGGCTTCATTAAAACCGTTTTAAAATTAATTAACCTTCCCCACTGTAAAAGTAATCATGAAAATTCATAGATTTACATTAAGTTGTAAATACCCGGACCGACTTTTAACTTTCTTTAAAATATGTCTAGGTAAGTATTAATGTTCATTAAGCTTTTATGATCAAATGGGTAAGTTTCAGTCCTTGTTTGCACCAAAAAATATTCAAAGAAGTTGTATCAAGCTCAAAAACTGAAAATACCCACTTTTTGGGTATTTACCTTCCCCGTGGGTAAATACCCGGGTAAATACCCAATTTATATTTACCTACTCACTGGGTATTTACCCACCCCACATCACTGAACAGGCCACAAGGGTCCAGAGGGGCAGATACTGTAGAGGTATCTGATTCTTGACCAAAAGGCACACTAGGGAGATAGTGTGGTCAATACTATGCTCCGGCCGCCTGATTTTCCCCTTGGCTGCTTCGACTGCTAGAGTCATTAGCACCCAAGGTACCCATTATTAATTAAATTAATTAAAGGCTGGGTGAGCCTAGGGACGATCTGGGACCCCAAATCCAACCCTCGAACGGCAGCACTAGAAGAAAAAATCTTTAGTGCGCGCTCGGGTTTTGAACCTGGTCCTCCAGTTCATTAGTCGAGTGATCTACCACTGAGCTAACCTTGCCCCCATATATATATATATATATATATATATATATATATATATATATATATATATATATATCGTGAAAATTGACATCCTCTCGAACATCTTGAATAAAAGTGATATTAAGGCGTCAGGTAAACCGATAGTAGTAACTTACACAGAAGCGGAAATTACACAATCTAGCTCTCATTCTAAAGTAAAGCTCTATACATCAATAAAATAAAACAAAAACGTGCATGAGCGTATATAAGGGGGGGGGGCTGAAAGGGCTGCTCCCCCCCCCACAATCGGTCCCAGTCCCCTCCGAAATTATTTTCTATATAAGCGTGAACATCCTTCTCATTTACTAGCTTTGTTTTATTGAAAAAAAAAATGCAATCAAAATAACAGCACCCAATTAAAAAATAAGGCGTACAACATAAATAAAAATTAATAACGGAAGTAAACAGAGGCACAAAAAGAGGAACTACTTCTGGAGTTTAATATTATCAAATGTCAAGTAGGTCATTTTGCGAGCCTTATGGCTGGGTCTGTAACGGTACTTATTGTCAGGACCTTAGAAAGAGGAGCAGGTAGCCAAACCATTGTTTCCTCGTCTAACTTCTAGACGAGGAAACAATGGTCTCCATAACAACTGCTTTGTCTGGCATATTATGTTGAATAAAACTAAAGATAATTCTGGAATCGCCTTTTCTCAGAAATGGTTAATCTAATGAAAAAAAGTGTGAAGACAAGTTTTGTATATAATTGCACAAACTACAATTTTTGACTGAACTATTTTTACCATAAAACAAAACGTTTCGTTGAAAATTCCGAAAAACCTTTTTTAGCGAACTTTGCACTCATGAGATCGATAAGGACTTTTCCCAATTCCGTTATAATGTTGTCCCTATCTTTCATGCAAATTTTCAGGTTGCTAGGAATTTATGCAAAGGTACTCGTATTTTTCTAACTCATCTATTTCTAACAACAGAAAATTGGTTCTCATTTTAACTATCCTGTTTTAAACACAAATACATTTATCTAATATAGGAATTACAAAAATAATAAGCAATAAAAAACTAAGGGGAAGAGACAAAAATTACAAAAAGAACGAAAAAAAAACCGTTCATAAGAACAAAACAGACGTATTTGAAGTTTTAAGCACTTATTTCTCCGATTGACCTAACCTAATCAAAAATAGTTTTAGAATCTCTTTTTGTAGAGAATTTAGTAAGCTTTCAAATAGTTTCTATCCACTTACCACGATTTCTCAACCGTGTTCGAGATATTAATGAATGTATACGAAGTTCCCGTACTTTGCTCATACCGGTCGTAATTTCTGCTGTATTGTAACGAAACGCGGTGTACGTCCTAGGTATCTAATAAGGAAGAAGTGTTGTAAAAAGCAACTAAATCGGTCTATCGGAAGGGAGGATTTACTTTGTACTATGTTTGAATTGAATTGAAACAGGTGTTATTTATGTTTTTATTTTATTTATCTAAATGGGTTATTTTAAGCAAATTATTCAGGAATGCACTCGACACCAGTGTTGGGCAAAACTAACGTTAGTTAAATAAACTAACGTTAGTTTTCTCTAACTAAAACTAAACTAATGTTGTATTTTTAGTTTTGTTTTAGATTTGTATAATTATTAATCATGTGGACTCCGTTTTAGCACTTTCCTCCGAAGGAAAGTAGCTATTGAGGTTGGACTCATGACGGAATTTTTGAAAAATGTCTTCAAATCTTTATCGATCCTACCTAGTAGACAGCGAAAATGACCCCCGTTAAAATTTATATATATCTATATATATATATATATATATATATATGCATATATATATATGTGTCTGTTAACACGATAGCGGCCAGAGTTTTTGTTTTTTCGTCACGAAACTTGGTATATAGCATTCAATTAGCAAACGATTGAACGAGTTCGTTAACCATCAAAATCGGTCTACCGGAAGGGGGGGTTTACCCCGAACCCAAAACACTAATTTGACCATTTCAGCCGTAATATTTGTTATATTTCAACGAAACTTGGTATTCGTACTGGTAATATAGAGAGAAAAGTGAGATATAAAAATGAACTAAATCAGTTCATAAGGAGGGGGGGGGTTTACTCCGGACCGACAATACCAATTCGCCACTACCAGCCGTGATTTTTGGTATATTTCGACGAAACTCGGTATTCATAGTGGTAATCTACAGGTAAATATGTGTTGTAAAAATAAACTAAATCGGTTCATTAGGAGGGGGGGTTTACTCCAGACCCACAATACCAGTTCGCCACTACCAACCGTGATTTTTGGTATATTTCGACGAAACTCGGTATTCGTAGTGGTAATCTACAGGTAAATATGTGTTGTAAAAATAAACTAAATCGGTTCATTAGGAGGGGGGGATTACTCCGGACCCAAATTACTAATATACTCATATTAACGCGTAATTCGCGTAACAAAACGCGGTATACGTCGTGGGTAACTCATGAGAAAGAAGTGTTGTAAAAATGAGCTAAATCGGTCAATCGGAAAGGGGGGTTTACTTTGTAATATATTTCAATAGAAAAGCCAGCCTAACGTAGGTTCACAAAGGCGCCGCAAGGAGGGCTAGAGGGACTGTATCCGGTTCCTGCGTTAGATCAAAATACGATAATATGAGGTTTTTTGTATTTATTACGTAGTGTAGTAGGTACCATGGGTAAACATAACTCTGGAAGCAAATTAATAATTTATCAGTTACTCATTACAAAATTAAAAGAGAACTATTTATGTTTTTATTTTATTTATGTAGGATATTTAGTATGGTAATTAGTTTAGTTTAGTAAAAGAGACCTAAATTTGTGATTTTAGTTTATTTTTAGTTTTTAGTTTACTAATTTAGTTTATCAAAGAACATATGTTTGCAAATTACGAGAAAAAGACACAGTTTCTTATTCTCCAAAGAATTGGTGATATCCTGACCTGTATTGATCAAAATAGTGAATCAACAGTTAAAAAGTCCGACTCGCAGGAACTGCGTCATCTTAGCGCAGTTCCTAGTGACGTTTGGAAAGTTTTGAATAGAAATGACCAGCTTTTTTTTAGTATTAAAAAGGTGTTAACAACATTTCGAAGAAATGGGTTAGATTAGGCATCACAAAGCACAGGAAACTGACAGTAGCCAACTTACACAGAAGCGGAAAATTCTTAATCCTCATTCTTGAGGAAGGCTGTACAAGTCAATACAATTATGTACTGAAAACGTACTCGCTTTTCTTCGGACTTAGATCGGTAAGACTCAGATTTCTGGTCCCTTTGAGGCGACGGAGGATTTGTTTTGCTACTATCCTCTGACCATGTCCACAACACGTGGATTAAAAAACTTACTGGATAAGAAATATCTGGTCTTGTACCAATTGATAGATAAAGGAGTGACCCTATAAGATTTTGATAAGAGTACGCTGGAGGAACTTATTCTGAATTTCGCTCGAGTTTGAGACTAGGTATCATTGGGTTCGACACAGGATTGCACTCGTCCATATTATATTTTCTTAGCAATTCATCAATATGAAAAGACAGAAGTTTTTAAAGGTAGAAATATTGGAAGTGGATGAAGCACATTTCGAGTTGAACCCCAACGAACTATGACACTTGGATGACAAAAACTCTTGGCAAACAAAAATATGAATAGAATGTAGACAGTACAAAGTAGATATACAATGACTGAATTAGTAATATATAGATTATACACGGGCTACACCGTGTGTAGGCCGTGCCGGGACCGTGTTCTAACCGTGCCCCGGTGGGACACGGTGAAACAATCACACCAGCATTTTCAATGCACTCGTTCACGCTACACCGTGTGGAGCCCTTGCCGGGACACGGACATTCTTTCCCGGCCCGGCCTGGCTCCCTCTCTCAGTTGTGCAGCACTGTTTAATTACATAATTGAAATTATCATTAATAATAAATTGTTCACTTGGTTATTATTGACTTGCCTGAGACACACTGCTAATCGCTCAGTAGGTGAATGCGCTTATGTAATGGTGTCTACTGTTTCGTGGGACCGTACTTCAAGAAGTAAAACATTTTTTGGACATTCGAAAATAACCAAAGAATTTAGTTTCATCGTCCAACCGTTTTTTTATAGAGATTGGCTTCCAGTTTGCGCTTACGTCAAGTCGGATGCACGGCCAATCTTCTTCTAGTTTCTCTCTTGGCTCTTCATCAAGTGCAATTGCAATTGCTGCTAAATCTTCTTCGGAAAAGTACATTTTTGAGGCACAAATAGACGACACGGCGACGGCCCGGACGGAACTGTCGGAATAGCATGGACGGAGGCCCGACCGGGGCCCGGTCTCCACTCGGTTACAAAGGCCCGGTGGAGGCCCGAGCTCTACCCGGCCACGGTACAGCGTGAATAGGCCTTTATTCTTAAGCAAGTTCTATTAGTTTTAATAATTTACTTAATTATCGAAATACCATATGATTTATATTAATTCATGTTATTTTAGTAAAAATAAACTAAACTAAAGCTTTAATTTAGTTTTTAGTCAATTTCCAAAGATTTAGTTTTAGTTTTAGTTTTGTTAAAATCCATTAATTAGTATAATTTTAGTTTTAGTTTTTTTTAGCTTGCAATTTTTAGTTTAGTTTTAGTTTATTCCAAAAAGTGAATTTCGTTTTAATTTTAGTTTTGCCCAACATTGCTCGACACTACCCAATTCTGAGGAAAGTGCTTTGTTATGCATATCCTGCGTGACGGACTTTTTTTTTAATATTAAATGAAGTTCTTTATTCACTTTTTTCATTTTTTTACATGTTATTCCCCTTAAAAGTGTCTGCCTTATTTATTATTTATTGTAAAATTGTCTTTATTTTACATTAAAGATAGTTGAGTTCTGAATAAAACTCTATTTTCAGGCGCATAAAACACTTCATGAAACTTGCGTTACGCCTGCTCTTGGGCTATAATTATAAGGGAAGATTTACCGTCGATTTCAACCTTACAAGAAAGGAACAGCTATGGCCTTGAGAGTTAAAACGAGAATTTTAGGCCTTCTTACGTAACGTGGCCTGAGAACGAAGTGGCGTTCTCCTAGTCGCCCGAAACTGGTACTCAAAATTCACGTGTATTCGTCTTTTGGAAAAGGAGAGACATTGTTGTCCAAATGTTTACAGTCCCCACTAAAGGTCGATTCACACTAAACGTACCGTCACCGGCAGGCCACCGTCCAGCCGCCGACCGGCAAGATGGAAGCCACTTCACACCATACGGATCTCCACCGACAGGTCACCGTCCATCAACGCCGAGAAAACATCTCTCAGTCTGTTTCCTATGCGGGTTGACTTAGTTTCTAACAATGTCTAAATTAAATAATACAAAATTAGCAATAATTGCTTTATTTGAGGCTATGAGAGATTTATTGTAAGTTGGAGAAAATTAATTGTTTAATTAATAAATAATTTGAATATGTATTATTTTTATATTTTCCTATTGCCTCGATTCTTCAGAATCATTGGCAATTTTCAATAAAAATCCAAATAAAAAAAATGTATATATGAACTATTAATTTCTATAAGGTTACGTTAAAATGTATTCGGGGCTTAGCAAAATAGCAATAATTATGAAAAATAGGGCAAAAACTATAAATTTTGTATATAATTTTATTCGGAAACTTAAAGTGCATTTAGGTCTTTCATATTCTAGGAGAATAATTATTATAATCTAATAAAACAATCCACTAAATTTTGTTTCAATTAGTTTGCTAGATTTTGCATAAATAATTTCACAATTGAGGTTGTAACGAAAAAATTAATATTTTTCCAATTGTGCCAAAATTCATGTCACATTACATATTTCAAATATATAAAAAAAATTAGCCCGACCAAATTGACCGATTTTCAATCTGTAAAAGGTTTTTGAAACATTTAACGCCTTGTTTTTTTTTTTTTAAATATAATAATTTAAAAAAAATGTTCCGGTAAATTTTCAAATCACGTATATCTCTATAATGGTAGTATAATATATATAAGTCTTGCGGTCCAACCGAACCCGTACGTAAATAATAAAAAGAATTATAAAAAATGCATGCATGAATAATGAATATCTAGGCGCACGGTAGTGCCAAGTTCCGGCCTAAGCATACTGTGTGTATATTACAGGCGGTCTTAGAGCCGATTTTTACCCTCTCATAACTTTAAACCAGGTAAAGATAAAGTTATGAAATTTTACACAGGTATTATACTACTAGATGTGAGTAAAACTCGGTCAAAATCTTATACCAGCTGTCTGTCTGTATGTTTGTTCCTTATACAAATCCGTACCGTTTGACCGATCTTGACCAAACTTGGGACACAGATGGGTCTTGATACGGGGAGAATCATAGGCTAGGTTAAATTGTCTATCAGCTGTCTGTCTGTCTGTTTGTTCCTTATTCAAATACACACCGTTTGGCCGATTTTGACAAAATTTGACACACATGTCGGTCTTGATCCGGGGAGTGTCATAGGCTAGTTCAAAATCGTCTATCAGTTGTTTGCCTAACTGTTTATTCCTTATACAAATCCTCACGATTTGTCCGATTTTGACCAAACATGGTACATAGGTAGGTCTTTATCCGGGTAGTGTCATAGGCTAGTCAAAATCGTCTATCAGCTGTCTGTCTGCATGTTTGTTCCTTACACAAATTCACACCATTTGACCGATTTTGACCAAACTTGGCACACAGGTAGGCCTTGGTCCGGGGAATGCACTAGGCTAGGTAAAAAAGGTCTTTCAGCTGTCTGTCTGTATGTTTGTCCCTTATACAAATTCACACCGTTTGGCCTATTTTGACCAAACTTGGCACGCAGGTAGGTCATGATACGGGAGTGTCATATTACCTATGACGTTTTCTACTTTTGTTCTATCGAAATGCAATCATTCCTTCTGAAACCCATCATGTGGGGTATCAAATGAATCGTCTTGGTAAGGAGAACCTATATTTGATGTTTTAAAAAACATTTCGACGCATCTTAACAAAAACAGTTGTGACTTCTTTCTTAAATGTAGTAAATAAAGTCGTAGGGGTTCACTGCATAATATACTTCAAAGCAGATACTAAGTTTTTCAAAGTCGAGCCATCTAAATTACAAAGTTTAGGATCACAAACCCAAAATGTATCGTCTTTGTTCTTATATTTTTCTTGAAGGCCTTCTGCACTTTCCCTATTGTGATCTTTATCCTCGGGATAAAATCCAGTAGGTATGCGGCAACTAAATTCTATTTAATACTTAGAAAAAAGTAATGAGATCCCCAAAAAAACATAAATGTGAAATAGAGGCCAAGTTCCTGCCCCCACAAAGAAACACTCCCTTCCTCAAAAATATCCCCTCCTAAAACCCCCCAAAAACGCCTTACCATTCTACACTCCAAAAAAGTAGTATGAGTTGGTGTATTAATTCAACCAAAAATATTTGCCAATACAAGAGATGAGACAAGAAAGAAATGTCTAAGTTCATTACTTGGAAGACCTCATAGTTACTTACTAAGAACAGTAAAGACACTTCATCTGACCTTTAAAAACAACAATAAAAATACTTATATCCAGTTACTAAAATATCACTTTCCTCAACCAGGTATATTCTTAAACTTGGCAATGTTTTTTTGTGCCGAAATTATCTTTAGAGAAAAACTAAACATTGCCAAGTTTAAGAATATACCTGGTTGAGGAAAGTGATATTTTAGTAACTGGATATAAGAATTTTTATTGTTGTTTTTAAAGGTCAGATGAAGTGTCTTTACTGTTCTTAGTAAGTAACTATGAGGTCTTCCAAGTAATGAACTTGGACATTTCTTTCTTGTATCATCTCTTGTTTTGGCAAATATTTTTGGTTGAATTAATACACCAACTCATACTACTTTTTTGGAGTGTAGAATGGTAAGGCGTTTTTGGGGGGTTTTAGGAGGGGATATTTTTGAGGAAGGGAGTGTTTCTTTGTGGGGGCAGGAACTTGGCCTCTATTTCACATTTATGTTTTTTTGGGGATTAGTATTAAAAGTAATAGTTATAATTTTTAATATAGTCTGTTGTCTGTGCGGGTTGACTTAGTTTCTAACAATGTATAAATTAAATAATACAAAATTAGCAATGATAGCTTGAAATTTGGAAAACCTCTAATGTAAATTGGAGGCCGTGAATGAAGAATTATTATCAAAAAGAAAGTTGGTAGGAAAATATTCAAAGAGCTGCAAGGTGATGAAATAATATTTCAAAATGTCTCAAGAACAGTATTTTATACTTTTATCAAAAATATTAAAAAACAACCTTTCGAGAAGCAATTAGTCCTGAAGAAAAGGGTGTCTAAGGGAAAGATAAATAAATAAATAAAACATTAACATTTTCATATTTATTTTTATTTATAATGTAAAAATATAATTTTAGACATAAAAAAAGATACAAGGTACAATTTATAATAAAAAAATACAATTCATAGAATATATGTACATATATCTTATTTAGACTTGAGGTTTGAAATTATCATAATAATAACTCTTTGTAGAACCTAGACAGTGAAACTTATAACAGCTTTTTTAATTCTGCTAATGGAGTATTCCCCTGGCAACATCAATACATTTGTTTTCTAATTAATAATTTATTAATAAAGTATGTCTCATGCCTGCTGTGATGAAATCCTTTCCAACGTGATGCCATATTTTATCTTTCTGTAAATTTTCACCGTATTTATAATCAGCCATATTATACAGTTCTTCATGTTCGATGCGTTTTTCGTCATCCATATTCATAAATAAATAAAAATATTCACTTAAAATAAATAATACGCAGTAAGAAAAGAACCTTCTCTAAGAAAGGTAAGAACCGAACTGAATGTGCCGGTAGAGTGTTCCCACACCGTGCAGGCACCGACCTGTACCGACATGTCAGAACATTCTTACCGAGAATCCTACTAGTTGCCTGCTGGTGGGCTGCCGGTGCCCTTTCGTTGACGGTCCGCTCCTGTCTGAACTACCTCATTGGAAATACATTGAAGAATATTTTACTGGACGGTGGCCTGTAGGTGACGGTACGTATAGTGTGAATTCCACCCATGCAGGCCGTCTCGGGGAGAATATTCTGACGTGCAGGTCTCGGTCGGCGCCTTGAATTGATTTCTTACCTTTCTTATAAATGTTTTTTTTTTTTCTTACTCTTTATCATTTTATGTGAATTCGTACATTTATTTATCAATAATATAATTTCATCATCAGCTTTTGATAAAATAATACAATAGACAATGTATTTTTGTACCAAATTTCATCAATACTGGAGCATTTTTGAGCGTATGAGAGGCAAACCTTTCTGAAATCATTTTTTTTTTTCCAAGAATAAAATAAAAAAAAATTTAAAAACATTTCTGACCTTTTGAAATGTTAATATATATATATATATATATATATATATATATATATATATATATATATATATATGTATTCTTCAACAATTCAAGACAAACTTTTATGAAATCGTTTTTTTTTAAAACATTTCTTAAATCTTGAAATATTAATTTTTTTGGTACTTACGTATTAGCGTCAAAGCAGGTTAAAGAGCCGGGTCTCAGAGAACTGGATCTACACCGTGTCAGAGATCTGGATCAAGGAATCAAATCAGATTTCGCCAATATGGCGACGGGATTATCAACGATTTAGGTTAACTAGAGTTTTGATATAACCTTTAGCTAGCGAAAACTTTTACGCGTTTATCACTTATATTAATAGCATAATTGCTATGCGTTTCCGCTCGCTACGCTCGCTCAAGATTATATCTAAACTCTAGTCAATCCAAATCGTTGATAATATAGATCAAGGATGGTTTTTCGCTGGATAATGGACTGATAAACAATTTGGCATTGCTTCGAAAAAGTAGCTTTCATCCTAGCTATTCTGATGTCGCTATCTCGCACAGAAACTGAAATCGCGTAAAAAAAAACAAAAAAAAAAAAAAAACAACAACAATTGCTTGGGCAAATAAAGCACAAATGAATTTCGTTAAAAAGACAAAGGGAACAAGATGGCTACTATAAACTCAATAGATATCTCTGATAGTGATTGACCAATAGAAATGCGTTATCCATGATTCAGATCTCTGAACGAGACCCGCCTCTTTAACCTGCTTTGACGCTAATACGTAAGTACCATTTTTTTTTATTTATTACTTTTTTTACAACAAAATGTTAAAAAAAAAAAATAACTCAACATTTCAAAATTTCAGAAATGTTTTTAATTTTTTTTTTATGTATATATATATATATATACTTCTGTTCACTCTCTCAAACGCTCGAAAATGGTCCGATTTTTATGAACTTTGGTACAAAAATACATTGTCTCTTTCATAATTTTATCAAAAACTGATTATAAAATTAAATTATTGATGAATAAATAAAAATATACTCTTATAATAACATGCAGTAAAAAAAAAATGCCGGTAGCAAGATTAGTCAGCCGGTGGCCTGCTGGGGGCCTGCCGGTGACGGTACGCTCTAGTGTGAACTACCTCATTGGAAATACATTGAAGAATATTTTGCCGGTCGGCGGCTGGACGGTGGCCTGTCGGAGACGGTACGTATAGTGTGAATCGACCTTAAAGGGTATACGTAAGAGTGGTAATATCGTAAATAATGGCCGATTCACGCTAGACCGTGTCGGGTCCGGGCCGGGCCCCGGCCGGGACACGGTGAAGCTATCACACACGCATAAAACATGGACCCGGCCCGGTGTAGCGTGAATGTGTCCATTGAAAATGCTGGCGAGATTGTTTCACCGTGGCCCTGATAAAATGTCGCGCATGCGGAATTTAACTTTTCAGTCTACTTGAATAGGCTATAGTGCGTTGGCAATGATTTCACTCCATATTTTTGTACTAATGAGAGCGTACATTGTCATTTTTTAAAATGTATTCACTCATTAATGAATAAATTAAATAAGAGACATAATACATGTCTATTACTTAATTTAAACAAAGGTACCAATGGAATTTACTCCTATGTGGATCGTAATTGAACAAAATAATAATAACATTATTTAATTTTATAATTATTAAAAGTTTGTCACGCAGGAGCTGCATAACTAAGCACTTTCCTCAGAATTTGGGTAGTGTAGACTGCTTTCCAGAATAATTTGCTTAAAATATCCTATATAAATAAAATAAAAACATGAATAGTTCTCTTTTCATTTTGTAATAAGTAACTGTTCAATTATTAATTTTGTAATTAATTTGCTTCCAGACTTATGTTTACACATGATACCTACTACACTACTTAATAAATACAAAAAAACTTCATATTTTCGTCTTTTGATCTGAAGCAGCAACAGGATACAGTCCCTCTAATGGTAGAAAGCGCTCCTTGCGGCGGCCTTGCGAACCTAGGTCTGGTGGGCTAATTCTATTGAAATATATTACAAAGTAAACCCCCCTTTCCGATTGACCGATTTAGCTCATTTTTACAAAACATCTTTCTCATGAGTTACCCACGACGTATACTACGTTTCGTTACAATACAGCAGAAATTACGACCGGTATGAGTATATTATTAATTAGGGTCCGGAGTAACCCCCCCCCCCCCCTTCTAATGAACCGATTTAGTTTATTTCTATAGCCCATTTTCCTCTGTCGATTGCCAGTACGAATACTGAGTTTCGTCGAAATATAACGAAAATTACGGCTGGTAGTGGCGAATTGGTGATGTTGGTCCGGAGTAAACCCCCCCCCCCCCTCTTCCTAATGAACCGATTTAGTTTATTTTTACAACCCATTTTGCTCTGTAGATAACGACTACGAATACCAAGTGTCGTTGAAATATATCCAAAACTACGGCGTGCATGGTCAAATTAGTGTTTTGGGTCCGGGGTAAACCCCCCTTCCGTCTGACCAATTTTGTTGGCTTACGAACTCGATCGTTTGCTAATTGAACGCTATATACCAAGATTCGTGACGAAAAAACAAAAACTCTGGCCGCTATCGTGTTAACAGACATATATATATATATATATATATATATATATATATATATATATATATATATATATATATGCTTATATATATAGAGATATATATAAATTTTAACGGGGGTCATTTTTGGTTTCTACTAGGTAGGATCGAGAAAAATATGAAGAAATTTTTGAAAAATTCCGTCATGAGTGCAACCTCAATAGCTACTTTCCTTCGGAGGAAAGTGATAATAACAATTTAAATTACGTTTATTCAGTATAATTTGTCGAATAAAACATTCTTGAAATGTGGCTTTTATATGTTTAGATAAGCTTATTTCACTAGTCGTCCTCCACTTAGAGACTATTATCTGATGACCTTTTCAACAGCAAGGCACCGGCATAATTACTAAACAAGTCTTTTAATTTTATTGGTACGGCTTCTTTTACTAAGGGAAATTCTGTCAGAACATAAGATAAAGCATCTTTCCGATTAGGCGGTTATATTAGGAGATAGAAATGACATTTCGTTAAAATGACGTGTATCTTGGAGTTGAAATGATTATTCCTGCAGTTGTTTGTGAATTTTCTGAATACATTACAACCTCAAGGGATGTAAGATTGCTCAAAATAGAAGTGCATATGCAATGGCCCCCAGGGCTGACTCATGGGGCTACATTATCCTCCACAGGAGAGTAAAGGTATTCTTGAAAAAATGTTTTCTGATGTGAATTTCTTTAGAAATGTTTTCTAAAACTATTTATGTATCTAACACACTTCCGTTTGGATTGCGATTATCTTTAAAGGTTTTTAATAAGCAGTGACCGTGACTACAGATGAGAAGACTTTGTACTTTCTCGAATCAGAATTGGCCAAACAAGACTAACACACGAATATCCCATGACAGGACTTAACAAACCGACTTGTGATATATCAGTCCAGGCAACGAACAGGTATAGATGGAAATTGTTGGAACACAATTTTGGACTTCGTAACTTTGTTTGGGCTGGATAGGAGGTGAACATATCAAAAGTCCTCGCCCTTAGCCTTTGTGCCGGGGGGGGGGGGGGTTAGAAGGTCCAATATTTCGGGTTTTCACTTATGAATAGATTTCACGATGACCACTGAAATTATTTTTACGTTCGAAGGAAAATACATAAAATAGCAAAGTAATATATATTATTGAAGGGAATGCAATACTCTACAACTCTATAACCGTTATTTATTTTTTGGGTTCATCGTTGAAGAGTTATCCGGTCAAAATGGGGAAAAAATGTGTGGCAAAAGTGTTTTTCCCAAAATTACAGACTTTGAAGAGCGGATATTTCGAAAACTAAAGATATCTCGAAAAACCTTATTGAATAGAACTTGTAGGAAATTTAATCAGCTTTCATTTGTTATAGAATAGTCATATAACTAGGACGCAGGGTTTCCGAGATATATGTTACAACCCGAAAAATGGGACCTTCTAAACCCCCCTCCCCCCGGCACAAAGGCTACGGGCGAGGACTTTTGATATGTTCACCTTCTATCCAGCCCAAACAAAGTTACAAAGTCCAAAATTGTGTTCCAAATCTCGGGGGTTTTAATTTTTTTTTTTTTTTTTTTTTTTTTTTTTTTTTTTTTTTTTTTTTTTTTTTTTTTTACAAATTCTTCCGTTAAGTGAGGATTTGTCAACAAACGAGATTATTTTTTCCAATTTTTGCGTTCCACGCGCAGACGGTTCGTCGGATCAAAAAATGTCTAACTCTCTATTGAACAAAATGTCCATCCGATGGGTTATTCAAACACGATTATCTCAAATAAAATACGTTTAATAATAATACGTTTACGCGAACTGCTCTACTCGCTGGATCTCCTACTTAGCAAACTACTAAAAAAAAAATAAGATACATTAATATCCTTTTAGGGAAATTCGGAAATTAACCAGTTTTTTCTCAATAAAATGGCCTTCTGCCATAAGAAATATGCAGCTTGCGTTTTAATCTGCCGACAATCTAGAGTTTACGATACTGCACCCATAAATGTTGTTTAATCTACCGTTTTTATCTGAGTTCTCTTTTAAATGAGCAGAGAAAAATTTGACTTATATACTTTACCGGTTAAAAAAAAAGAATATAAACAAGGAAAGAGGGAACCCTAAAAGGAAAATTGTTTGGTACGAAAAAGAGTAGGTAGGAGACTGAGTCGGGACCACAAGTCCTTGAAACGTCTTCAAGCATTTATAGCCTTTAAAAAACGACAGCTTTTTCGAGACGAGGTCCATCCAAGTTTCGAAATATACTATGAATTATCAAAATAGGATAAGCCTTTGAAGGAATCACATTCTTGCAACAGAGGAGTACAAATGCC
Organism: Gonocerus acuteangulatus; assembly: GCA_946811695.1. Taxonomy (NCBI): domain Eukaryota; kingdom Metazoa; phylum Arthropoda; class Insecta; order Hemiptera; family Coreidae; genus Gonocerus; species Gonocerus acuteangulatus. Next base: position 49,169,954 of record OX328123.1, on the reverse strand, counting down.
TTTTTAATCAGGTTTGGGGCTGACCCTGTTCTAGCCTTGATATAGACTTCTTTGGTCGTCTAAATAAAAGCAGGATAATCAGAAACATAGCTAAAAATAACACAGGTCTACAAAAATAATCTTTCTGAAATTTGATTTGATGATTTTGGTCAATCTCTATGCTCCTTGGCGTGCTGAAGCCGAACATGAGGTCAGTCCCTCTCTATCACGTAAGGAAATTGTTCAATCTCAAGTAAGGGCAGAGGTACTACCATTAAAAGAAAACAGAATTGGCGAATAAGAGTTTTCATTTATTTCCATGATCTTTTAGTTATTTCAGTGTTGTTTACTGTACAAAATACATAAATGTGTTGAAATAACAGCTTCAGAATTAACAGTGGCATATTTAGTTATTATTTTTATGAAAACGTATTTTTTTCTCTTGAAAATTTCTCCGTGTTCGTTTCCGGCTCCTTGGATCTGAAGGACTCTTCAGATGATTCACGCTGCAGCATCCAACAATAGTCAGCCATCATGTTTACGTTCCATTTGCCCTGATACCTACGTTCCATTTCCTGGATGTCCTGATGGAACCTTTCCCCTTGTTCTTCACTTACTTCCCCTTAGTTTTCCGGAAAATAGTCCACATGCGAATGTAAGAAGTGAACCTTCAAACTCATGTTGCAACCTTGTAATTGAAATGCCTTCAACATGCGTTCCACGATACTTCTGTAGTTGGGATCCTTCACGTTACCAAGGAACTTCTCAACAACATCTTTAAAAGAATTCCAAGCTTCCTTCTCCTTCTCATTCATGGTCTGAGTGAAATGTGGATCCGAATATCTGGGCCTACAAAGATCCCCTCTTTTAGCTTTGCATCACTTAATCGTGGGAACTTGGAGCATAAGTACTTAAAACATTCACCTTCTTTATTGAGAGACTTTACGAATTGTTTTATCAGCCCTAGCTTTATGTGTAGAGGAGGTAGCAGGATTTTGTCAGAAGGAACCAAACTACATTTTTTTGGCCTGGCGACAGAGCTCCTCGTGATGGCCAGTCTTCGTTGTTCCAATGGGAATTTCTGTCTCGGCTATCCCATAAACATAAAAAACAAGGGAACTTGGTGTACCCTGATTGCTGACCTAAGAGCATAGTAAGTACTTTCAAGTCTCCACATATCAACCAGTTATGCTCATTATAATGAATTCGTTCGAGAACTAATGACAAATTTTCGTATGTTTCTTTTAAATGTACCGAATGGCCAACTGGAACTGAAGCATAAGTATTGCCATTGTGCAACAAAACAGCCTTTAGACTTCGCTTTGATGAGTCTATGAATAGACGCCAATGAATCGGGTCATATTGTATACCAAATTGACCCATCAGACCAAGAATGTCTTTGCAATAAATAAGATTCTCATCTAGAGCAAAGTAAGGAACAAAAACTGCTTCACGGTGTCGATACCATGAAAAAGAAGTGCCTGGCTGTAATAAATTTTTGTTTTTAAGACGGGAGCCAAGTAACTGAGCTGCATCTTTTGGAAGTCCAAGATCTCTCACTAAGTCGTTCAACTCCTGTTGAGAAATAAGCTGAGGTTCAACTTCTGAACTGCTTGCTTTGAACTCACTGTGTACTTCATCGCTCTCCGACATACAGTCTTCTCTATTAGCTTCCCTATCTATACTGCCCAAGTCACGAGGGGGCTGAGGAACTGTCAATCCAGGACCGTGTGGTACCGGACGACTAGCAGATTCCACATTAGGGTAGTTAATGAGCTTATGATTTTTGGAATTATAGCCTTGAACATGACAATTACAAAAGTAACAGTCATTAAGGTGGTTTTTGTGCTCCCTCCACATCATTGGGATAGCAAATCCGAAAGATTTTAACTCTCCTTTGTACCATAAGCGAAGTTTTTCTACGCAGCTATGGCATACTTTGTGAGGAGCCCACACTTTATCTTGATCTCCTATTCTCAAGCTAAAATATGCATAATATACATTTTTGACGAAACCTGTTATATTTCGTTGGTATTTCTTAACTGTGTACTCACCACAGATAAAACAGAAGTAGTCTGGACTGGTAACACAACGACGATGAGCCATTTTGTCTAAATGCACTTTCAAACCTTTAAAGACGTTCTTAATCACTTTGACACAACTAAGAGACCTCAGTGAATGTGTTCACTTCAGTTGATACTACTGAACTGAGAGAATGAACAGAAATTTAGCTCCAAGTTCCTGATACAACAGGTTCAATCTCGTTTAGCTTCAGACGGTGACATCTGAGACCAAACAAGTACGTTCCTGTCTGAACAGGTCGTGCCTAGACACCCTCAGGCCTACAACATCTACTGAGGGAGTCATTGCCTACACCACCTAGTGAAAGATGTCTGTTTATAAAAAGAGTAATCGTTTGGAAAAAAAATAGAAAGTCCGACTCGCAGGAACTGCGTCATCTTAGCGCGGTTCCAGTTTTTTTTTTTTTTTTTTTTTTTTTTTTTTTTTTTTTTTACGGCACATCTACATCTAGGTCATTAGCGCCGACATCCAGGGTGTAGCGAGGAATTTCACCAGCGAGCCGTGGCATGATAAAATTCCTGCCGGATGTTGGGAATCGAACCCACCATCTCCCGCTTATGAATCCAAGGCACTAGCCATTAGACCACGGGAGACCCCGGTTCCTGTTCATATCCCTATTCTCATTTGAAAAGCATAGAATAGAAACAGATAATATTTTCCTCGGCCTTTGTTCAAAGGGTTTTATGGCTATACCTGGGGTCAGGTCCGCAAGACCCTAGAATCCTCTTCTACCGATACTTCATTTCATACGTTTCAATGAATTGGAAAATATCAAATATTTTCACACATTCCTGTGTTCTTTTACTATAGTAATAATTCTACAGATAAAATCAATTAAAAAATAAAATAAAAAAAACAACAGCATAAAGGCAATTGAAAATATTCAAAAGACGTCAACGAATCTTTTTCTCTTGGCAAGCTATATTTCTAACAATGAATTGTTTTTCTTATTTTGCCTAATCTGTTTTATTGTAAAATACATTATCCAACTATAAGCAATTAAAAAATAACAAGGAATAAATACAGACAAAAAGAACAGTTCGAATAAGCAAAATCAATTACTTTAATGTTTTAAGCACTTATTTCTCCGATTGACATCGCCTAATCAAAACTTTCATCAGAACCATTTTTGTAGAGCATTTAGTAAGCTTTCTAATGGTATTCTTTCGTTTACCAAGATTCTCAACCTTTTTCGAGATATTAAGGAAAATATACAAAGTTACCAAAACTTTTTAAGTCTGTTAATAAAATATTTTATTCTAACCCTTCCTTAACTCCAAACGTAACCAAAATTTCAACATATTAGTTTTGATGAAAGTAGAACATGCAGAAAATGTTTCAACTGAATCCCATGATTCTAAGTACCCAAACCAAAAACGGTATTCAAAAAATATTTTTCCAATTTTCTCGAAAACGGTTAAAGCTATCGCCTTGAAAATGGTTTCATTCGTTTTCCTAGCCCAGGAATCATATAAAACGAGTACTTAGAAGCTTATGAACTCAAAAACGTAAGCGTTACGATTTTTTTTGCGCGAATTTCGCCCCAAACGCCATCTTCCAGTAGGCGGATTTTGCTGGTTAACGAACTTGACCTTTCAAATTGGACGAAGGATTTTTGTACCAAATTTCATCAAAATCGGACCATTCGTCTTCTAGCTAGAGAGCGAACAGACAAATATATATATATATATATATATATATATATATATATATATATATATATATAAATAAATATATACATATATATATATATATACAAATTTGAACCACCGTTATTTTCGGTCTCTAGGGGTTCTGAAACGCGAAATTTTCTAGTCGGCACTTCCGGATTGTTTCATTGTATCAACCCTATAAGCGGGGTTCCTCCCTATGGGGGAGGGAGGAACCGCGCTAAAAACCTACTTCTTACCAAATTTATGTGTATAGCAGGTATATTATGTTCTATGGATTTGAAAAAAATCTGTACGTGATAGAGAAAAACGGACTTCATTCTCGGCCTCAGCACACCGAGAAACACAGAGATTAGCCAAAATCATCAAATCAAATTTTTGGTTGTAGACCTGTGTAATCGAAGAATCTTCTTATTTAGAAATCAGAAAGTATTAACAAAAGATTTTTACCATACCTGTTTTAATAATATCATTAGCATGTTAACCATTGGGTTTAGAAAATATTACAATTAGTTTTCGGTTGTATGGTCCTAGATTGTAATTCCATAACACTTGAAAAAATGAAGAAATATAAAGGAAAATATCAATACCCCAAATTAATTAGTCAGAAGTTAAAAAAATAACATATCTTTAACGCTCAACTTGTTGGACACATCTTCAGTAGCTCTTCAGGCTGCTACTTATTGTTGGGAGTCTACCAATAGAAAGAAATCTTAAAAAAAAAAGTTACTACCAGACCTCGTGTTTGAAATTCCACAATAAAAAAAAAAAAGTCCGACTCGCAGGAACTGCGTCATCTTAGCGCGGTTCCATTCATATCCCTAGTGTTATTTTGTAGACTTAGAATAGAAACAGTTATTACTTTGTTTGCATCATTCCTAATGTAAACAAATATGAAAAAAAAAAAAAAAAAAAAAAAAACATGACTTTCGGCTAGGGATGAAACTATCCTAAGCAGAAATTACTCTTTCTGCCGTCCCAAGTTTCGGTCTACGAAGACTCTTCTACGAATATATTTTTAATTTACTTAACTTGCAGTGCAAACATATCCATTTTACTTTTAAATGCAATTAAACAAAATAAAATTGTACATGAAAATGAGAAAGTAGTGTTATTTTTTATTGAACTACGACCACATTCAACCACAAAATATAATTATATTTCTAGTACAGAATTTGGCTGCATGACTTCCTACAGGTAAAGGTAACTGTCAGCTGTCCTAGAATGCTTGATGAGAACAATGAATCTTGATTTATGAAGTGCAATACCAGCCTACCTGAACCGGCCTACTACCTCGACCCGGACTGACTCTACACAGAGAATATTTACGTTTTCAGTTCTGTTACAGGTTCAAAGAATTTGTATTTATTCCCCTGTTTTATTGAGAAATACATCCTCCTCCTAGAAGCAATAACAAAATAACAAGAAATAAAAACAGACAAAAAGAACCGTATAAATTACCGAAATCAATTATCGTTTATCAAACTTCTAAGTTATATGTACTTATTTCTCCGTTTGACATCGCCTAATCAAAACTTTCTTCAGAACCTGTTTTCTAGAGCATTTAGTAAGCTTTCGAATGGAAACCATCCGTTTACCAAGATTCTCAACGGTTTTCGAGATACTAACGAAAGTATAAAAGGTTACCAAAACTTTTCTTGTCTGTTAATAAAATATTTTATTCTAACCCTTCCTTTACTCCAAACGTAACTAAAATTTCAACATATTAGTGTTGATACAATTCGAACATGCAGAAAATGTTTCAACTGAATCCCATAATTCTAAGTACCAAAATCAAAGACAAAAAGAACAGTTCGAATAAGCGGAATCAATTACTTTAAAGTTTTAAGCACTTATTTCTCCGATTGACATCGCCTAATCAAAACTTTCATCAGAACCATTTTTGAAGAGCATTAAGTGAGCTTTCTAATGGTCATCTTCCGTTTCCAATGATTCTCAACCATTTTCGAGATATTAAGGAAAGTATACGAAGTTCCCAAAACTTTTCATGTCTGTTCATTAAATATTTTATTCTAACCCTTCCTTAACTCCAAACGTAACATAACTTTCAACATATTAGTTTTAATGAAAGTAGAACATGCAGATAATGTTTCAACTGAATCCCGTGATTCTAAGTACCCAAACCAAAAACGGTATTCAAAAACTATTTTTCCAATTTTCTCGAAAACGGTTAAAGCTATCGCGTTGAAAATGGTTTCATTCGTTTTCCTTGCCCAAGAAGCCTAGAAAAAGAGTACTTACAAGCTTATGAACTCAAAAACGTAAGCGTTACGATTTTTTTTGCGCGAATTTCGCCCCAAACGCCATCTTCCAGTGGGCGGATTTTGCTGGTTAACGAACTTGACCTTTCAAATTGGACGACAGATTTTTGTACCAAATTTCATCAAAATCGGACCATTCGTCTTCTATTTAGAGAGCGAACAGACAAATATATATATATATATATATATATATATATATATATATATATATATATATATATATAAATAAATATATACATATATATATATATACAAATTTGAACCACCGTTATTTTCGGTCTCTAGGGGTTCTGAAACGCGAAATTTTCTTGTCGGCACTTCCGGATTGTTTCATTGTATCAACCTTATAAGCGGGGTTCCTCCCTATGGAGGAGGGAGGAACCGCGCTAAAAGTTACACTCGTAGGAACTGTGTCAGCTTAGTGAATCCTTCGGAAAATAACCAACGCTCCATTAATTTATCTCCAACGCTCCATTAATTTATCTCCAATTTGGCTTTCCATAATGATCTCAAAGTTCCATTTATCCAACCCATAAACAAAACTTTCTATCAGCAATTTCATTCAAAATTACACGGCGATCCTAATGCCCTAATAAAATTATCACATCTTATCCCAAATAACCCCGTTCGCTGACACAAGCGTAACTTACCTAGAGACCAGCGCAACCAACAGTCCTTCATCCAGCTTGTAATCACGCTGCCTAGCAGTCCAGGCAACGAATACATTAAAACAGCTATAGGTGGAAATTTTTGGAACACAATTTTGGACTTCGTAACTTTGTTTGGGCTGGATAGGAGGTGAACATATCAAAAGTCCTCGCCCGTAGCCTTTGTGGGTTAGAAGGTCCCATTTTTCGGGTTGTAACTTACATCTCGGAAACAATGCGTCCTAGCGACATGAATATTTTATAACAAATGAAAGCTGATTAAATTTCCTACAAGTTCTATTCTATAAAGTTTTTCGAGATATCTTTAGTTTTCGAAATATCCGCTCTTGAAAGCCTGACATTTTGGGGAATAACACTTTTTCCGCATATTTTTTCCCCGTTTTGACGGGATAACTCTTCAATGATGTACCCAAAAAATAAATAACGGTTATAGAGTTGTAGAGTATTGCATTCCTTTCAATAATATTTATTACTTTCTATTTTATGTATTTTCCTTCAAACGTAAAAATTATTTCAGTGTTCATCGTGAAATCAAAAATTTAGCGACTAATAGTCCAGGAAACTAAGAGTTATTTATGGAAATGGTTGGAACACAATTTTTAACTTCATAACTTCGTTTCGGCTTGTTAGGAGGTAAACATATCAAAAGTCCTCGCCCGTAGCCTTTGTGCCGGGGGGAGGGGGGTTTAGAAGGACCCATTTTTCGGGTTTTCACATATATCTCGGAATCCCTTCGTCTTAGCGACATGACCGTTCTACAATAAATGAAAGCTAATTGAATATGCTACAAGTTCAAGTCAGTAAAGATTTTCGAGATACCATTAGTTCTCGAAATATCCGTTCTTGAATGTCTGTCATTTTGGGAAAAAACACACTTTTTTTTATTCTCGACCGGGTATCTCTTCAACGAAGAACCCAAAAAATAAATGACGTTTATAGGGTTGTAGAGCATTACATTCCCTTCAATAATATGTATAACTTTATTATTTTATGTATTTTCCTTCAAGTGTGAAAACAGTTTTAGTGTTCATCGTGATATCTGGCGACAACTGTCGACCAATGAACCTTTCAGTTTCTCACCATTTCCAGTCAATGTATTGTCAAAAATGTACTCCATTATGTAAATATAGTGAGTACGGGACGTATAATTAGCACAAAATATATAATTTTGGGCCCACTGACCAGTTATTCACAGATGATAATTAGATTAGATCTTGTACATTATATTGGCAGTGGTTTTGCTAAGACCACGTGAGTGCGTATATAACGAACTAACTGGCCGAAACAAAGTTATGAAGTTAAAAATTGTGTTCCAAACATTTCCATCTATAACTCTTAGTTTCCTGGACTATTAGTCGCTAAATTTCTGATTTCACGATGAACACTGAAATAATTTTTACGTTTGAAGGAAAATACATAAAATAGCAAAGTAATAAATATTATTGAAAGGAATGCAATACTCTACAACCCTATAACCGTTATTTATTTTTTGGGTACATCATTGAAGAGTTATCCCGTCAAAAAGGAGAAAAAATATGCGGTGAAAGTGTTTTCCCCTAAAATGGCCGACTTTCAAGAGCGGATATTTCGTAACCTAAAGATATCTCGAAAAACTTTATAGAATAGAAATTGTAGGAAATTTAATCAGCTTTCATTTGTTATAAAAAAAGTCATGTCGCTAGGACGCAGTGTTTCCGAGATATAAGTGAAAACCCGAAAAATGGGACCGTCTAACCCCCCCCCCCCCGGCACAAAGGCTACGGGCGAGGTCTTTTGAAATGTTCACCTCCTATCCAGCCCAAACAAAGTTACGAAGTCAAAAATTTTGTTCCAAAAATTTCCATTTATAACTGTTCGTTGACTGGACTGTAGTGGTTACTGCAACTGTGCGGCTTCCCTCCTCACGTGCAGAGCAGGGCACAAATCAACTAAACGATTGACAAATCAATTAAATTTTACTTAATCTCGTTAATCATTAGTCATTATTAAGGCTGGCCATACACGTTCCGGTATACCGGAGAGGTTTACCTGCACAGGTGACCTGCGCAGGTAAACCGGAGCGTGTGTGCCAGCCCTTTCGGTATACCTGTGCAGGCGTAGAGACCTGTACAGGTATACCGGAGAAGAATCAAAATTCAATTCTTTTTACCTGCGCAGGCGAGTAGACCGGAGCGTGTGTGGGAGTCATCCGGTATACCTGCGCAGGCGTGGGATTAGTTGTGGCAAATACTCTGATCAGATAGCTTCGTGTGGTGATTTATTTACTGCATATTCTCTGTACTCGCGTGTCAGTGTTTTTTTTTATCATGTCTGTCCGAAAACGAAACCAAATTCTGGAGGTCTGACTAAATAAACTTGTTATATTGTAATTTATTATCAGAGTGATTTTCTTATCCATTATAAAAAATTTATTTTATTTCAGTATAAAATTACCGATATATATATATATATATATATATATATATATATATATATATAAATTGGCATTGATAATTTCAAACATATAACAAGAGGATGCTGAGGGAGACGAAAGCAGGTAATCATCAAGCATATCGGGCCCTATGAGTCCGTTCATTCGCCAGCAATGAAAGGGTTTAGAAAGACATTTATCTGATATTTTATCTATCTGATATTTTGATTTTTTTTTATAGTTATAAAATGATGAGTTTTTATATTAATAAAATAATTGTCATAAGATGTAAGTGTTTTTACTGTAAATACCTGAAGATACCCTCTTTTCAGCACAGTGTAGATAGCCTCACATGTCTCAGGAATTATTTTGCCTAGAGCTTGAGGTGATATTATTGTAGAATACTTGATGCATTCATAAGATCGACCCGTTGCTAAGAACCTTAAAGTGGCTGTAAGTCTCTCATGGGGTGAGATAGAAGTTCTCATCACTGTATTTTGCTTTTGAATTAGGGGTGCTACAAGTGAGAGCAATGTTTTGTAAACTTCTTCACTCATCCGTAAATAGTTACGATAATCCGAAGGATCTGAACACTGTTCTTTCAGTAATACTGTATGAGTATACTTCCTTCTCTTTTGAAGCCAGTTTTTACACCATGCCCTGGGTTTTCGTCTTTTTTTGCTGTTTATAGCCACTCAAAACCCCACCAAGGCAATGACATCATCCTGTCGATCCGCCATTTCTAGACTGTAGCAATCCTTCACCTGTCCGGTTTACCGGAGCGTGTGTGGGCTCTCGCCTCTTCCGGTATACCGGAAAGGTACACCTGTACAGGTAAACCGGAGCGTGTGTGGGCTCTTGCCTGTTCCGGTATACCGGAGAGGTACACCTGCGCAGGTATACCTCTCCGGTATACCGGAACGTGTATGGCCGGCCTAAGCATGAATCATCTGTGAAGTTAGTCATCAATCTATCAAATAATCGTCAATCACTGATAGTCTGTATTAACATTGTAAATTCTTTCGGTATTAGGCCAATACCTAATTGTTTACACATATACATTGATGTTTGGAATTCCTTCATGAAGCAGTTCTGTTAATCAAAAGACAGAATTGTTCAGAAAAGAGAACGAGGAAACTTTTGAGCCTTGTAAAAACTCTAAAACTATCACTCAAAACCTTTTCTATAATAATTATTTCGAAATTTTATAAAGTTAATCATAAATCTAGGTTTTCAGTCTTTAAACATCAATCTGTGTAAGTTAAGTCGTAAATCATTAGTCATTAATAAAAGCCTTTTTTAATCATTAATCACAAATCATTGATATAGAAGTATTTAGTCGTTATTCATGGAGAAATATGATTGATCAATCATCAATTGCTACTCTCATCCCAAATACTCATTTAATCATTAGTCGTTAGTTAAAAAAATAATCCCAGGTTGCCCTACTCAGCTCATGAGCTTCAAGACACAACTTTACTTGCTTTTACATTGTTGTGAATTCTAAATAAAGATAAAAGTAAGGTTCTAAAGTATGGTTTTATCTTATATCATTCAAATTCGAATTAATACAAAGGGTAGTTTTGTATTTATACCGTTATCAATGTTCTAATAATTGTGATTGTTTCCAAAATGTTCTTCTGTCATATTTCACTCTTTCCAAGGTGTCCCTTAATCCTTAATCAGAGCAAAAAGTGTGTATACCTAATGTTGGAAGGATGAGATATCAGCATATTTGCGTGAAATTAAATACTGTGTTCAGATTTGCTTCGTCAAGCTACAGCAAATGTATTGGTTTTGACATAGAAAACAGGAAAAAATTGACTTAAATAATTTTTTTTTTTGAAACTACAGGGTACCATTTTAAAGCTTATTAAATAAGGCAACTTTTGAGGTGGAGGGAAACCGCGAAGTCTACAAATAGCTGATCAAGAAAATATTGAATGAGTTAAGAAAACCCTAATAACAATAGTTCACATCTATATGGCTCATAGTGTAGCTCCTAATTTACATAACAACATTTCAATAATGGGCGTTTCTTATTGTAAATTTAATGTAGATTCTAAAAATGTGGTTGTCATTTACGATACATAGACCAAAAATCCGGAAAACACTGTTTTTTATAAGAAAACCCAATAGTTTTGAAAATAGACAAAAGTTTGAATAGCTCTGCTACATGTTGAGATAGGACGCTCATTTCTGCGTCCCTGAACTACAAATGAGGTGCAGAATAAACCCTTAAAATTATGACATCTTAATGTGGGACACCCTGTATACAAACTACCCTTTGTATTAATTAGAATTTGAATGATATAAGATAAAACCTTACGTCTTCAAAATATGTTTACGAAGTTTCCGGACAACCCAATGTATTGTGATGAAGAATCTTATTGTATCTTATCCTTTTAAGTGCTTCAGTACACTTTTCTTTTTATAAACGTTAAATATAACAAAGAATATGTTTCTTAAGCGAGTTTATTGGGTAATTTGGAAATTCTCCCTGGGAAATCCTGAAATCTCCAAATACTTTTCGAAAGAAAACCTGTAGCACTGTTCACTTCAGCGTGTAAGCTCTTTACAGCCTTGCGTTCTCATTCTGTATGGAGAAGAGTGAAGTACACTACTATTTGCATGCTATAGAAACATGGAAATAAAACATTCACACCCGATAGCCAGAGGCATTTTAAAAGTAGTAATTTTACAATAGGCGGATTTGGCGCATTTCCTCTCTCCCTCCATAGGGATGGAAACAGCTTAAGGCGTCAACGAAATACCGGATATATACACACACACACAGACACATATACTTGTTGTCTGCTCGCTCTGTAGCTGTCCCGAACAGTCCGATTTCGACACAAAATATATAGTCTAATTTGACCGTATACCAGAAATGTTGATACAAATAGTTTTCCTAACTAATTTTGGATTTGGGTTTTCAGAAACGATTGATTCAGTTGGAAGTTGTTCCAGACTGGTAACGGTCACAGCTTCTCGGACTATAAAGGAGTCTGAAATAGATACTGAAAAATATTCTTCTTTTTCTGCCAACGCCCATCCTTGGTTGTTCAGCCTTTCGACACCATGTCATCCAGTAGCTGATCGTGTCCTTTTCTGGTGACTTCTCTAGTATGCAGAGCTGTGCTGTGTAAAAGGCGATCCGCAGTCCCGTCCTTCTGGGAGTACAGTGGACTCGTCGTGAATCTGCTAAACCAATCTTAAGGCTCTGCAGGCAATCGTGGCCTGTATCCTAAAGGTAGCCACTGCAATTTCTCGGGGAAGGCTGTCAGGGTTAGGTTTTGATATTATTGACTCCCAGCCTTTTCCAACTGCCGCATTTCTCCAAGAATCCACAACAGCTCTCCTTACACAGTAAGAAACTACGTAAAATATGTTTTTGTTAGTGGCGGGAACCAGTGGTTGGCTCATTTTGCACTCTTCTTCCCTAACCATTCCTTATCATTCATCAGTTATCGTAGTTTCACATTTGTCTTCTTTCATTAACCCATTGATTTTATTTATATTTTAACGTCCATTTATTATTAACTACGATTTTTAGGACGGGTTATCTATAGGTCACCACCCTTTTCTAGCCAGCATAGAGGTGATGCCTTTTCTTTTTTTTGAAAGAAAAGCCACCACCCCTAGTGGGAATCGAACCCACGACCTTTGGCACGGAGTGTTAAGTGCTCACGCCTTAACCCCCAAGGCCATAGGGTTTCCATTATCCCATTTAACCAAATAATTTGGCTCTATAGCCAGCTGTTTTAACTTTTCCACTCCATTATGAACACACCCTTTGTTTGTGTACACATCTCTCTTTCTCTTCTTTTAATTTTTTTTTGTGTGTTTTCTACTGAAGTTTTTATTGGATTAAAAATAAATACACAGCACCTCCACTCTCATCTTGTTGATTCCACCCTCGGAGTTTATTTTATGTAGATAATAACGAACAAGGTATACTTTTCTTTGAGTAATAAATATTTTCTATTCTTGTAATAAATATTTTCACACTGCTAGATCTGGTACTTTTCGTTTGAAATTTAATGGCAAACTTGACATATTTGCGGAAAGGTTATTGGCAATAGAAAGATAACTCGTTTTCCCCAACTGGAACTGGTAGGGAGTCAGTTCAAACTTAGATCACACGCAGTGCGGGCCCTCCTGTATTAGGGTGACTGCTTCCTTCGTTTCTCTCTTCAATGTAGGCGTTTTTAATATTCCATCACCTGTTTATATTGCTTTTCGCAATTAATTTCTTAATATTAATCGCAAAATAATTATGTATTTTGATTTATTGGTTGCAATATGATGTGCATCTGTTAGATTATTTTTGAGGATCAAATAGTTACTGGGGTAATTCTTCTGTGCTTTTTCTTTGGAATAGATTTATCAACCGTTGGCAAAAAGATTTCGAATTTAAATATCAGTTATATTTATGCCCTAGGCCTGTGGATGAAGTATTCATCAATAATAGCCTAAAAAATGAAATCAAGGAAGGCCATGTGGACTTATCCTCCAGAAAACATAAACTTGGTAAGGCAATATCATTTTATATACGTAATAAGATGTATTGTAGTAAATAAATTTAAAAGAACGAACTCATGAACCTGAATCTTGAAGGCTTTGGTGTTTTTCATGTGATTGATTTTTCTTAAATAATAAAGGGGAAAATATTAAACTACACTTGCCCCCCCCCAAAAAAAAAAGGAAATAAAATAATATAACAATAAATTTGAGAGTCTTATATAAGACTCTCTCTATAGTAACCCTATAGAGAGGGAGTTCTGCATATCCCATGCTAAGCATATAAAATACATTTTTTTTCTTAAATTACATCTTTTGTTTCAAATATACAAATTTTATGTACAACATATTTTCATTTTTATATACAGTTGTATAAACATTCATTATTTTAATAAAGAATATCAGTAAATGAGATACATCAAATTGTTATTTAATTTCTAATTTAAATCTAATAATAGTATAGAATTTACAGAATTACCTCTAACATCTAATTTAAACCTTTTAATATAAATTTAAAATGAATAAGCAAACAAAAAAAAATAAATAAAACAGAACAAATCAAACAAATATGAAATATAAAGATAAGAGAAAAATGTATATAATTGTTTATCTGCTTTCTATACTGATAAATTAGCTTTGCAACAACACAGATGTTCTCAAATCCAATATCTCAATCTTGTATCTTCCTGTACTGATTTAATAAGTTTTTCTAGATTAAGAGGATATTTATCATAGAGTTCCTTTGGGCTTATTGGCCACTCATTTTTATCTTTTTTCATAGTATTTGTTAAAATTGTCCTGTATTCTTCTGTTAGTGAGGAGTCGAAAATTTAGTGTATGTACGTTTGTTAAGTATGGTTTTATATTTTAAGTGTGTTCCCTTTTTCTGTTTCTCCCCATTCCCCCCATTGCTCCTGTTATATAAGTCTCGTAAAAACTAAGTTGTTCATATACGATAACACTTGATTTAAATAAAAATTAAAATGATTAAGACAGTACATACCTATAAAAAAAAATTTAATGACTTAAAAGAGGCAAAATATAATTTATACATTTCTTAAAATTTAATGTTAAAAATCAAAGTTTTACGCGAATATAGTGATACCCAAAAAATCATTCTTGTTGTTAATTCATACTCTCAGCCTTTTTTTAATATTTCACTATTTTATGTTTAAACATTTATAGAAATAAACATTCGTTTTGTGTAAATTTCTCTTTTTTAATAGACACAATTATTTGCTGGAAAAGCAAAATGTAACAGATTTATCCGTTCCTGATTTTTCTAGGTTCATACTCATTTTATAAATACTACAATCACATTCGTATATTGTAGCCTCGAAATGGCATTCTTCTGTAATTGACAGCCAAGTATAGAAAACCAGTTATGGTGATGGCACTTAACCTTATTGTTCCTAGGAATTATATTTTTTTAATTTATTTTTCCACGTGGAGTTGATCTCCATTGAGAGAGTTTATTTTCACTATGCTTTCTATCCATAATCCGATTTTAATCATTCCGTTAACACAAATTATATAAAATGTCCGAAAACAACGAAGGTATAATTAAAAAAAATACTAAATGATGTAATACTCTAATAGCCAGTCAATCATTATGCGTTTTAGACATAAAAACAGACAAATAAAAGAAAAAAAAAATAAGACGAGAAAACGAATAGTAAAGTATTATTATAATTTTAAACTATTAGCTATTTTTGTGGCTTATACACATTTTTGACACCTGAATTTAATTTAATTTCTGGAACTTATAAATGCTTATATAACAGCATATGTCCTTGAGGGATCTGTGAATTTTTCATAAATGCCTTACATGTAATTCATAACGAATTATAACAATATATGAAAATGTCCGACTGGTAGGAACTGTGACATCTTAGCGTATTTTCAAATACAAAAATAATTTCTGGTACATATATTTTGTCAATAGAAGGCGTCAAATTATAAGAAATTAAATATTTGTTTTGTTGTTTTTAAGACTGAATAAACTTAATAAAAGTGTTATTAACTAGTATCTAAAGTTTGAAATTTATTGGCAGTATATTTATAGAAGGCAAGAAAGAGAGCGTTACTACCAATTTCGAAATTTCAATCACGGTTATCTCGGCCTAAAATTGTTATCTTGAAATTAACTTGTCGATCTTCCTTAAAGTGAAATTTACTCCATAAGGTTTCTCATAGTTTGATATTTAGCGAAACGCGTGGAATGCAGACTACAATTTTTCTTTTTCTTATGTACTTAAGACAAATAAAATGAATTCATAATTAACAAGCTCGCCAATTTATTAAATTTGCATTATTTGCTTTTTGGGGAGGTTAAATATAAATACAACCATATTTTAACGTAGGCGAATCTCGTACGGTTCGCCTACGTTATATTAGGCTAAATATATTTTTAACCTAACGAAGAGGCCAGTCATACTGCGGAATGAACAATTATACCTTACATAATTGCTTAATTTAGTTGAGCCATTTTAATAACTTGAAGAACTTTATTTTTAACTTTGCTTTATTGACCTGCCGCCTACATTGCAAAACTATGTTGATATTTCGTATAATTCTTCAAAAGTAAAAACAAATTAAACGTCATTGTTCAAATGAATATTATTCTGAAAAAAAAGCAAAAACTCTTGCTATATTAGTAAAAAATAATATTTCACGGTAATATATATTTTTACTGTCGAAAGAATTTACAATAAACTTGTAAAATCTTCACAAATATGTCATATAAGAGGCTAAAATGGCACTAATTCACTGAATAGAAATTGTCTACCCGAGTGTATAGGACAACTTGACTTTACCTTGTACTTAAGAAACGTTATCTCAAACATCTTACACAAACTACTTCTTATACAGCTGCTTGTTATAAGATATACGCATTTTAGTTATAAACGACATTCAACAACCAAGAAACAACTGAAGAACACGCTTTAGGAAAGAAATTCATTACGCTATGCATTGTTTTCTCCTGATCAGCTCTTCTTACGAAAAAAAACAAAACATTTTTTTCATAGATCTTTACGTATAAGGGCAACTCCACGCCAAATGAGCCTAATTACAATTTTTGAAAAATTAATTTACAATATTTTAACTCTTAGAATCATCTAAAAGAATGTATATTGGATATGTTGATGGGGTTGGGGGTATAGTGAAGAGGACTGCCTGGATCGGCGTCAAAGGCAGAAAAGTAGATATTGCTAACAGCAAAGAACTATGTGTCCAAGAAGTTGCCTAACATTCATTGCATTTATGATGACTCCAATGTCATCAAGGACAATGTGACCTTTCTTGATAAAATATGGGAAAATTTCAAACCCGTTCCTCACTTGTCTTCACTTTGCACCAAGCAATGTCTCAGAACTGTTGCTTAGTCTTCTAAATCTTAACTAAAGAAAGCTTCAGCCTTTGAAGTGAAAAAAGAAAAAAAAAAACATCAACATTCTATGAGCAGGTCTACAGCTCTGAAAGTGAATATTCATCATCAGACACTGATTCAAATGAAAGTGAGACAAAGCTCTCTCTCCACAATCAAAATTGACGACATTAAAACCAGAATTATTTGTTTTGTTCAAATAAAAGTCCATACAACAAAGGTAGACATTCTAAAGGAAACAGGCATCTTGGAATTAGGAAAAGTCAGGTAGATGATGAAGGGGACGTAAAAGTCACATTCTTGAAAAGGTTAGGTGGCTATGATTTCGGTAATGTTTTTAATATAGATGGCAATGATTTAGGTAAAGTTTTTAATATAGATGGCAATGGCCAACGGCCATAGCCACGTTGAATACACCGGTTCCCGTAGATCACCGAAGTTAAGCAACGTCGGGCGTGGTCAGTACCTGAATGGGTGGCCGACCACGCGCCGTTGGCATTATAAAAAGGGTGGCAACCTATAGATAGTCCGGCGCTAATGGCCAAGTTGTGAATGCGCCGTAAAAAAAAAAAAAAAAAAAAAAAAAAAAAAAAAAAAAAAAAAAAAAAAAAAAAAAAAAAAAAAAAAAAAGATGGCAATGATTTCGGGAAAGTTTTTAATATAGATGGCAATGATTTCGGGAAAGTTTTTAATATAGATGGCAATGATTTCGGTAAAGTTTTTAATATAGATGGCAATGATTTCGGTAAAGTTTTTAATATAGATGGCAATGATTTCGGTAAAGTTTTTAATATAGATGGCAATGATTTCGGTAAAGTTTTTAATATAGATGGCAATGATTTCGGTAAAGTTTTTAATATAGATGGCAATGATATCTCGTATGTTAGTTATGATGATGTTTTTTATCATTTTTCCTATCCTAAGTTGCAGAGCAAAGGGGCTGTACTATCGCATTGAACATAAAGTTGATGTATAAATCTGAAGTACTGTTCCAATAGTTCTTTTCATGTCTATTGTATTTTCTAATAAAGGTAAAAGGAAAAAATCAGGCCAAAGCATAGCACTGACCGTTTGGCTAGAAAAAAGTAACTAACTATCTCTCTAGTGAGCCGTATAGTCCAGCATCAAATACCTCTACAGTATCTGCCTCTCTTAGCCCTCCTGGCCTGTTTCTGGGCTATTTGTTTATTTTCTTTTTATATAAAACGG
This sequence comes from Gonocerus acuteangulatus, assembly GCA_946811695.1. Taxonomy (NCBI): domain Eukaryota; kingdom Metazoa; phylum Arthropoda; class Insecta; order Hemiptera; family Coreidae; genus Gonocerus; species Gonocerus acuteangulatus. Next base: position 49,151,742 of record OX328123.1, on the reverse strand, counting down.
AGAATCTACAAATTTCATTTATATGTGATTATCATTAAAGTTTTCTCTTTTCTCCTTTTCATTACTTTATTTGTTGTGCAGGGATGCTTGGAATAACAAATTTTTACAAACATTCCCAATAAACTGTTAAAATTCGTACTGGTTACACTACATTCCCCTGATTGCTGAAAAATACTAAAATCCAACCAAATGGACCTAATATGTCAAATGAATTATAAACAAGTTGTTTATTGATTAGGGTGGAATTATTAAAATGGCTTTACTAAATTCGCAGACTTTTGGACATAAAGTTACTCCAAAAAGCTATTGGTCTCTATTTGGTCGCACCCGTTACAGCAGGTTTTATAGGGATAAATTGAAAAGGAAGTGTATTTTTTATTCCTTTTTTCTTATAATTTTCTACAAGAAGAAACAAGCTACATTTCTAGCTATTTGCTTAAAAAATATTTCATTTTTAAAATGTTTAGAGTATATCTAATAATATCTAAGAAGTCACACTGTTGCACCCGTTACGCTGGAGTTACCCATAACTAAATTTCAAGAAATTGAATGTAAATTAAGGAATCACACCTGTTCATGTGTTGCTCCATATCATATCTATTCCCTGTTGTATTTCAAAATCTCGGAATAGAAACCATTTATACATCGTATAGTTTTGTTGTTAAAAGATGTTAATTAATGCTAGTTGAAATCTCCATTGGAAGCAAGACGTTTGGCACAAAAAATGGACCTAATATAAAATACAGTTGCGGTTGCCGATTTTTGGAGGAAATAAAAGACCATCTATGTCACAAAATCCTATACATATACACAAAAAGTATCTAATTTTGTTCTGGCAAATTATATTAGTGAATTCTGTTTACTGGTAATCGAATTTTAATCAAAGGGAGAAGAAAAGTGATTAGAAAGTTCAAATAAACGAGCATTTTCAATACCTCAGGAATAGTTTTGTTTTTTGTCCACGGACTACACGAACAGCACAATAATAAAAACATCTTCTGTTGTTGAATCCTGTTCATATATCCCCTTGAAATTAGAAATTTTAAAAATTAATCGTCAAAATTCTATAAGAATGATCCAACTTCTAGTATTTTTTTTACAATTTATGTTTTAAATCTTTTCGCATAGAAAATAGTCCCTTTTTTTTGTATACACTGTCGCGTCAAAAACCCAACATGGCACAGGTGTAGTTACTATTATTGGTGAAAACAGCTACTTCACTCCAGCTGAAACAAGGACTTCAGTTGAACGGGAAGCAATAAATCTAAACAAATACAGAACATAATCAGTGTAATGTGCACGGAATCACTCAATTCTGTACAACCACTACAAGACTATAACAGTACACACCCTAGAGTATGCGAAATGTTGTAAATAATATATCATAGATATAAATAGTTCAAAATTTACTGACTGCCCTGCGACGGAGGAATCAGACACAGTAATGCATCAGACGAAAAGACTCAACTATCAACTCCACAGACAGTACCAACCGTTCATTACATGACATACCAGGATCCTAAAGCCTTACCTAAGAGATATATAACAGATAAATGGCAAGAATACTAGTACAATACGACTGACAACAAACTTGAGAAATCAAGCACACTGTACACGAATGGTCATCCAGTAAAATACCAAATAGACGGGAAGAAGCGATTGTATGCCATCTCAGGACTGACCATACACGACTGACATAGTCCTACGTTATGTCAAGACAGGACAGACCTATATGTACATACTGCAATACTCATTTATCAATAAAGACATGCTGACGGAGTGGAGACTCAGGACACATTTCAAATTACCCCACAATTTGACCGACTTACTATCCGTTTGTAGCCACTACTTTGGTGAACTTATTAAATAAAATATGTAATATGTACACATTTATAGAAGAATATTAAAAAAACAAAAGATAACAACAGTCATTTATTGAAAATAATTTTTCATTAATTGAACTAACAAAAAGATACTTTCTTTTTGTTAGGTTAATCCAAGAAAACATTCACTACATCCACACATTCACACATTCTCAATAATTGGTAAACAGAGACTTTTCATAAGTTCCCAAAAAGAAATTTATTCCTAATGGATTAAGAATAAATAAATAGTTTTATCACCAAACGATGAAAAAGTATAAATAATAATAAAATAACAAATTTTGCTTTTTCGTTGAGCTTCTATACAATTCTTGTAGGCAACCTATGATTTAGAAAATCTATTTTACTTTCTAATTTTCATTTTGTATACCGAAATGAATAACCGAAAAGGAATAATTAAGTTTTGAATTAATGGTAAGCCCTCACTCCGGTATAACTGGTGTCTCAATTAATTTTGAACGTTACATAATGCTTCGTTATGTAAGAATAAAAATATAGACCCACATGTATGTGTGTATATATATATGTGTGTGTGTGTGTGTGTGTGTGTGTGTGTGTGTGTGTGTGTTTATGTGTATATAAATAAATAAAAAACATTAACAATGCTGATTTCCTAGAATGACTATATTTAGAGGATAATATTCATTGTGCTACAAATCACACCATAAATAAATAAATAATAAACACTTTCATATAATCTTATAAACAGTAGTATGAACGATATACCAAACCAATTTCAAAAATACTGAATTCTTGTTTACAAGAAAAAAAATCTAAATAGGACTAAAAGAGTTTATAAACCATTAACATCAATTTCGGCTGGGACTGTGAAAAGAAATGTGAGTTTTGTACTCATCAAACATACTCAATTCCACTAACTCGTTTCTATGTGAATATAGTAAGTTTTTGAATAATGTATATTACTATTAAATAATATTCCACTTACTTACATATATATTACTGTATTGTGTAATCACATTCATTCTACTGGTATACTGTGCTGCTGACCTCGTCTGAATCTAACAGCTTGTTTCTCGCGTGATAAACAACAGTCACGGTGGATTCGTCGTACAATTCAGGTAGTTTTCGTTGTGTACTGATGATAGAGCGCGCGCTCCGTCATCAATACAAATAACTTAATTGTGGACGGTGAGTTTTAGCTGATTTCCTCGACCCTCCATTTGGAGGGAACGTGTTTTAGACTTCGGCCCGATGACGCAACTTTGATGTGCCGTTGATGATATGTCCTCTTTTGAGGACCCATAGGTCAAGCAAGTATATATATATATATGCATGCATACATACATACATACTCTTTTAAACTTCGACCCTGGGAAATTTCATCTCCTCCTACATTCCGGCATGTATCACAGCAGTGGGGTACTTTAAACCACACATTTTCTCCAGGATAAGAGCCGGCTTCCTCGGTATATGATGCTTATGACGAACAAGCATCATATTATCCCTGAGGAAGCCGGCTGTAATGCTGGAGAAAATTTATGGTTTAAAAAATCCCCACTGCTAGTGATGTCTGCCGGAATGTAGGAGGATATATATATATATATATATATATATACATACATATATTATATATATATATACATACATATATATATATATATATATATAAATAAATAAATATTTATTAATTAATTATTGATTTATTTATTAAGATGAAAATTAACAATATGTTCTTGATACCGAAGGATCAGATACTAATCTCTAATTATTATTTTTTCTTGTTACTTAATTTCTAGCACCAATTCTACAATATAGGATAGTAAAGAGAGAAAAAAACTACGCATAACTGAGAGGGTGACTAACATCAACGACTGTGTAAAACATTTAGTAATATATCACAAAGATAGAAATTTACTCCTAGATAGAAATATGTTACAGAGGAAGAAAGATATATTAGAAAGATTAAAGATGTATTACAAACGTTTAGGTATTACACAGGTTTATTTTTATTTAAGGTATATGTGTTTTAGTCTTCTAGGGATTTTGTTTTCGTAACTGCTTAGTTAAATTATTTTTATTTAATATTTCTTTGATTAAAAAAAAAAAAAAAATTAGGACTGGTAATGGGTACATGTTTTTGTGCTTGTTACTTATTTTATGGAGGCATTTATTACGAATTATTTAATTTTTTTTTTATAGCTACATTTCAAGTGTAGCTCCAGACTAAACTTGTATATGTGAGAATTGGCCTCATCCATAGCTTATAGATTTGTGATTTGACCTGCTTGGAATGTGCGGTTTGTCTATTGAAGTAGGAGTACATAGTAAACATAGGTTTCATTACCTCATTACAAATATAGTTTACATGATCTGAGACTGTTAAATCCTCTATTGAAATAGTTGGCACTATCTGGTCTTTAACTCAGTACCCTTTGGCATGTCATTAGATGAACGGCCATCTCTTTGTGAAAATAATGGATAATGGTTTTTCATAAATTATAATTTTCGATTTTTACATTGTGCTTTAAAATATTTGTGGGTATTTCAGTGAGCCTGTTCTTCAAAAGAGCCAATGATACCTCATTACTACTTATTTATAAAAACAATGTACTATCTCTTCGAAATATATAAATTTCTACATTGTTTTAACAGACATTTTGGTATACCGGGTGTATCACAAGTTAATGACAATTCTTCAGAAGGTGAAACTAGACAAAAAATACAGTTCAACACCACCAACCACACTTTTCTACCTCACTCCGTTCCAGAGATATACCGTTCTAAACTTTCTTCAGAAAAAACGGCGTTCTTTGTAGTACAACTCCAATTTTCTCTGCTCGGACGCATTTTTTTTTTTTTTTTTTTCGACGTTTCATTATATTTTTTTTAATATAATAATTAAAAAAAAAAAAGCGTACAGCAGAGAAAATTGGAGTTGTATTACATCCTCAGGGAGTACATAATGCCTATGTTTCATTATATAAATATATATATATATATATATATATATATATATATATATATATATATATATATATATATATATATATTCACATTCTAAGAAATGTTTAACATTCTTCCAACTGTCCTCCTTGCTGAACACACTGACGACTCCTCGTCACACCGCTGCACAGTGTGGCAGCCTGTGGACAAAAGTCGGAAATGCAACTATTTTTTCCAACTTGTTTTGCTTTACTAATCCTTTTAGATTGACCTCAGTGACATGGAATGGGAGCTTTTATTTCAAAACTTTTCATATCTGTTAATAAAATATTTTATTCTAACCCTTCCTTAACTCCAAACGTAACCAAAAAGCCTATGAAACGAGTACTTGCAAGCATATGAACTAAGCGCAACGGTTTTTTTCGCGCGAATTTCGCTTTAAAAACCATGTTACGGTGGGCGGATTCGGCTGGTTAACGATCTTGACCTTTCAAATTAGACGAAAGATTTTTGTACCAAATTTCATCAAAATCGGACCATTTTTCGCTGACCTATGCCGCGAACTGACAAATATATATATATATATATATACAAATATACAAATTTGAACCACCGTCATTTTCGGTCTCTAGGGGTTCTGAAAAGCAAAATTTTCTAGTCGGCACTTCAGGATTTCGTCATGAGATCAACCTTATAAACGGGGTTCCTCCCTATGAAGGGAGAAAATACCCCACGCCGCGGCCGCCGCCGCCGCCGGCCATTTTAGTCCGGCGCGCCGCCGCCTGAAAATTCAGCCTCGGCGCGCATGTCTAGGTTATATAGACAGGAGAATTCAAAACAAACTACGTCATCATGATTAGCCACTGCCATCTTGAGTACCACAGCCACTCCAAACTTATTATTACCCATACCTTTCGCCGTTTTTTAGCTTATTTTACTACTATATTAATTTTACTGATAAATGCAATTTAAAACAAGAAACAACCAATTAAAAAGTGAGATAAACAAAGAGAAAACCCCTTTCAAAACAACAAAACAAACACTTTTAGTGCGGTTCCTCCCTCCCCCATAGGGAGGAACCCCGCTTATAAGGTTGATACAATGAAACAATCCGGAAGTGCCGACTAGAACATTTCGCGTTTCAGAACCCCTAGAGACCGAAAATAACGGTGGTTCAAATTTGTATATATATATATATATATTTGTCTGTTCGCTCTGTAGCTCCCAGACGAATGGTCCGATTTTGATGAAATTTGGTACAAAAATCTTTCGTCTAATTTGAAAGGTCAAGTTCGTTAACCAGCAAAATCCGCCCACTGGAAGGTGGCGTTTGGGGCGAAATTCGCGCAAATAAAATCGTAACGCTTTTTAAATTCATAAGCTTGTAAGTACTCGTTTTATATGCTTCTTGGGCTAGGAAAACGAATGAAACCATTTTCAAGGCGATAGCTTTAACCGTTTTCGAGAAAATTGGAAACATAGTTTTTGAATACCGTTTTTTGGTTTCGGTACTTATAATCATGGGATTCAGTTGAAACATTTTTTGCACGTTTGAATTTCATCAAAACTAACAGGTTAAACTTTTGGTTACGTTTGGAGTTAAGGAAGGGTTAGAATAAAATATTTTATTAACAGGCATAAAAAGTTTTGGTAACTTTGTATACTTTCCTTAATGTCTCGAAAAAGATTGAGAATCCTGGCAAACGGAAGAATACCATTAGAAAGCTTAGTAAATGCTCTACAAAAAAGGTTCTAATGAAAGTTTTGATTAGGCGATGTCAATCGGAGAAATACGTGTTTAAACTTTGAAGTAATTGAGCTCGTTTATTTGAACGGTTCTTTTTGTTTGTTTTTATTCCTTGTTATTTTTTCATTGCTTATAGTTGGATAATGTATTTGACAATAAAACAGATTAATTAAAATAAGAAAAACAATTCATTGCTAGAAATATATTAGGCTGTACCGTATGAAATGTCAGTTTTGGATTTGCCGATTTCCTTCAAATGTCTTGAAACTGTCGAGGCTCCTACTCCGAGTTCTTTGGCATGTTCCCTGGTGTTTGTAATTGCTTATAGTAGGCCAATGTATTTGTCAATAAAACAGGATACGTATAATTAGAAACAATATTCAACTTCACATAGGTTAGATACTATGAGGGAATAGAGAGTCCTTTCTCTGCCTGTAGGAACAAAAGGTCCACAAAAACATGTACCTGCTAGGAGTTAATCCTCAAGAGTTGTAAATATACCCCAGGTATCTGCCGACACAAATACAAAGCCTAGTTTGGTTTTGTTTACAATCATGGGATTCAGTTGAAACATTTTTTGCATGTTTGAATTTCATCAAAACTAACACGTTAAACTTCTGGTTACGTTTGGAGTTAAGGAAGGGTTAGAATAAAATATTTTATGAATAAACATGAAAAGTTTTGGGAACTTCGTTTACTTTCATTAATATCTCGAACGCTGTTGGGAAATTTTGATAAGTGGATAGAAACTATCTGAAAGCTTTCTAAATTCTCTACAAAAAAGATTCTGAAACAATTTTTGATTAGGTGATGTTGATCGAAGAAATAAGTGCTTAAAACTTCAAATACGTCTGTTTAGCTCTTATGAACGGTTTTTTGTCGTTCTTTTCGTAATTTTTGTCTCTTTCCCTTAGTTTTTTATTGATTTTTATTTTTGTAATTTCTTATGTTAGGAAAATGTATTTGTGTGTAAAACAGGATAGGTAAAATGAGACCAATTTTCTGTTGCTAGAAATAATGAATAGTTTTGGGAACTTCGTATACTTTCATTAATATCTCGAAAACGGTTGAAAATCTTGGGAAGCGAAAGATTACCAATCGAAAGCTTACTAAATGGTCTAAAAAAAAGGTTTCGAAGAAAGTTTTGAATAAGCGATGTCAATCGGAGAAATAAGTGCTTAAACTTTGAAGTAATTGATTCCGTTTATTCGAACGGTTCTTTTTGTCTGTTTTTATTCCTTGTTATTTTTTAATTGCTTAAAGTTGGATAATGTATTTGACAATAAAACAGATTAAGTAAAATAAGAAAAACAATTCATTGTTAGAAATATAGCTTGCCAAGAGACAGAGATTCGATGACGTCTTCTGAATATTTTCAATTTACATTATTCTGTTGGTTTTTTATTTTATTTTTTAATTAATTGTAGAATTATTACTATAGTAGACGAACACAAGAAAAGGTGAAAAATTTTGATATTTTTCAATGTTTTCAATTTTACTAAATAGGTATTTTTAGAAGAGGATTCTGGGGTCTGGTGGACCTGACCAGGTACAGTCATAAAGCTCTTTGAACAAAGGCCGAACCACATATTATCTGTTTCTATTCTAAGCTTTTCAAATGACAAAAGGGATATGAACGGAACCGCGCTAAGATGATGCAGTTCCTGCGAGTCGGACTTTTTTAAGTTTTAAGCGCTTATATCTCTGATTGACGTTGCCCCATCGAATATTGCTTCAGAACCTTTTTTGTAGAATATTTAGTTATCATTCAAATGGTCACCTTCCACTTACCACGAATTCCCAACCGTTATCGAGATATTTACGAACAAAAGTCCGTCTCGCAGGAACTGCATCATCTTAGCGCGCTTCCGTTCATATCCCTAGTCTAATTTGGAAAGATTAAAACAGAAGCAGTTATTATTTTGGTTCCACCAGTCTTTTTTTTTTTTTTAATTAATTATTATAATGGCGTGTGAACCCTTAAGGTCACTAACGCCATCCTGTGTGTAGTAAAGTCCTGAAAGGTCATGATTTACAATCTTACCTGGAAGGGTCTGTTAACACTAGAAACGGACCCGCTAGTGACAAGGTCTTGGATGGTTACGATTTTTTTTGCGCGAATTTTGCCCCAAACGCCATCTTCCAGTGGGCGGATTTCCTGGTTAACGAACTTGACCTTTCAAATTGGACGGCGGATTTTTGTACCAAATTTCATCAAAATCGGACCACCAGGGAAGCCAGAAATCCGCGAACAGACAAATATATATATATATATATATATAAATAAATATATATATATATATATATATATATATATATATATATATAAATAAATAAATATATATATATATATATATATATATATATACAAATTTGAACCACCGTTATTTTCGGTCTCTAGGGGTTCTGAAACGCGAAATTTTCTAGTCGGCACTTCCGGATTGTTTCATTGTATGAACCTTATAAGCGGGGGAGGAACCGCGCTAAAAATGTATGAAGATCCGAAAACTTTTCATGTCTATTAATAAATTTTTTTTTTTTTGCATACTTCCTTAATTCCAAATATAACCAACATTTAGACATATGAGTTGGGATTAATTTCCAAGATGTAGAAAATATTTCAATTGAATCCCGCGATTCTAAGTACCCTCAAAAAAATAGTGACTTACAAAAACATTGATTCCACTTTTCTCAGGACGGTTAGAGATATCGCATTGAAAATGGTTTCATTCGTTTTCCTATGTTAAGAAACATATAAAACAAGTACCTGTAAACATATGAACTCAAAAACGTAAGCGTTACGATTTTTTTGCGCGAATTTCGCCCCAAAAACTATCTTCCAGTGGGCGGATTCTGCTGGTTAACAAACTTGACCTTTCAAATTAGAAGACAGATTTTTGTACCAAATTTCATCAAAATCGGACCATTTTTGAGCCGTCAGGAGCGCGAACAGACAAGCATATATGTAAATATATACATATATATATATATATATATATATATATATATATATAATTATATATATAATATATATATACACACAAATTTGAGAAAGTTTCTAGTCGGCACGTCCGGATCGCGTCATGAGGTCAACCTTATAAGCGGGTTCTCCCTATGGAGATAGGGAGTAACCGCGCTAAAATGACTTTTCTGCCACGTTTTATGAATCTTTTACTTAATATTTTTATGTGTTTAAGAGCCATACGAATTATGTTGTTATTTAGGAAGAAAATTGATTTTTTTTTTTTTTTTTTTTTTTTTTTTTTTTTTTTTTTTTTTTTTTTTGCAGCTAGTTGGATCGTTAAATTTTACATTATCGACATTTTTGGAAATACATCTGAAAATAATCCATTTTGAAATGATTTATTTTTGTTTCCTAGACTACTTAGTTATTTAAAAATACATTATAAGCATTGCAGGTCTTATCACTTATATTTTACATAAATTTATATGTTGGGGTGTACCACACCCCAGTGTGACGGATTAATTTGACTTTTAGAAGTGTGTCATTCTAGGGCTAATATTACTTTTATTTAATTGACGTTTTTTCCTTCTAGAATTCCAATTACATTATGAAAATGAGTGATAATCTTAGTTCTAAGTATACCGTTGAAAAACAGATTAAATTTTACAACTTTTGTGAAATTCGGCAGTGTTCAGAAGAGCAGCGGTTTTTTCGAAATCTTTTCGCTAACCAGAAGCTTTTATTAATTTCGTTCTTTGGAATGGATTTTGCGGGTTGATTGAGATACTTGTGAACATTGGATGTGCATTAGCTTTAAAGAAAATTTAAAACAGGTTTAAAAAATATAATAACACGTTGAAAGAAAATGTGCACAAGCAGAGATCCAAGTGGTACTACAAAAAACACGCTTTCTTCTAATATACTTTTAGAAATGTCTGGAATAGAGTGAGATAGAAATGTTTGGTTAGTGGTGTTGAACTACATTTTTTGTTTAGTTTCACTCCCTGGAGTATTGTCATTAACTTGCGATACACCCTGTATACCAAAATGTCTATGAAAACAATTATACAGGGTGTCGCCCAAAATAAACGGCCAAACTTCACGAATAGTTGTAGGATGAAAAAAGGAATAAAAAAAGTCCTTTGGCATAAATCTCTTATTTGCTTCATTTCCGAGAAAGAAGCAAAACACTTAAAAAATTATGAAAAGGCAGTTTTTCATGAGGCACATATTAAAATAAAATATTAAAAGTATATGTTGTATCTCCCACCCCCTCCACTCACCCTCTCACCCCTACCCCTACCTCCTTTAACCTCCCCCCCCCACCACGAAACTGTAGGAGTGAGTATACCTCTGATTTTGTGTTGATTAATGAAATAAAGGGCCCCATTTTTTAACCCCTCGGAAACGAAGCAAAAACAAGTTATATGCCAAAGGACCTCTTTCATCCTGCATCGATTCCCGAACATTGGCTGTTTATTTTGGGCACACCCTGTAGATTTCGAAGTGTCAGTAGATTATTTTTACATATGACTTTTATGGGCATTAGCGAAGGTCCCTCTTCAGCTTCCTCCACTTTCTAAATATCCATGGAGAAGTAGGGATTATTTTTCACAGAAATAATCCCTACTTCTCCATCTGTCTTCTGTCGAATGACTACTTGTGCGATTACCATACTGGCAAAGTGAGACCCTATACTTTTAGCGGCCTTTATCAGAAGGACTGCTCGAATAAATTAAACGAGAGTAAACCGCGTGTAACCTCCCAATAAATCCAGCGAAAAAAGTTGTATTACTCTATGAAACGTGAAATGTCCACGTCATAAGCAGAACATAATGAACATCTGGAGGTCGTAAACGATGTTTCCAGATGGAGCGGCACGTCATACACCTAAAGATACAAAAACCCTGTAATCTCGAGGAATAAATAATGAAATCTATAAAGTAGCTTATTTATCTACGTCTTCATTTAATGGTTCATAAATTATATTTTGTAATCAAATGACGAAACCCTTTGGAACGGAATTTTCTCCAAATTAATTCGGGACCAAAAAAGATATTTATCTAAAAATCTCCATTTCAGTTAATATTAGGATACAAAATACCCAGAATGGACGTAGTTAACGATATTGTTTGTTCATAAATTGTCAGAGACGTTTTAATTATTACTTAAGTCAAATGGATTTCTATGTTACATTAGTAGAATTAGTCCTAATCAGAGATAGTGTATTCCAGAGTTCCATCATATTGATAATATACATATCTTTCAGATAACTTTAATATCTTTCCCTGGGGCTTAACTGCCACTTATGGAAATAATACAAAAATTAAAATAAAAAAAACAAAAACAAATACATCATCATAGCTTTTATCCATTAAACCTTTATTCCTAGTGTGAATTGAAAACCTTAGAAACATTAAAACATATTAAGGGCTGACATGCCATAAAATAACAAAAAAAAAAAAAAAAAAAACATTATATGATATATGCAAATTCTAGTTATATACAGTAAAACAACGAGTAATTTTTGGAATGTCTGGTTTAATTTGTCTTTTTAGTCCTAACATACAACAATACGACTCCTTATTCCACTTGGTAAATTATTGTTCGTTTAATACTACAACCTCACACACACACACACACACACAACAGTTCATACCCAGAGAGCAGACCATGTTTGCTACGTTTTTGGGGTCGCTGTGTCCAAATCGGGCGTAAGAAAAAATCCAGCACTTTTTAGCACTTTCCTCCGAAGGAAAGTAGCTATTGAGGTTGCACTCATGACGGAATTTTTGAAAAATGTCTCCAAATCTTTATCGATCCTACCTAGTAGACACCGAAAATGACCCCCGTTAAAATTTATATATATATATATATATATATATATATATATATATATATATATATATATATATGTGTGTGTGTGTGTGTGTGTGTTTACAATATAGCGGTTTATGTTTTTTCTTCACGAAACGTGGTATATAGCGTTCAATTAGTAAACGATTGAACGAGTTCGTTAACCACCAAAATCGGTCCACCGGGAGGGGGGGGGGGGGTTGAACCCAGACCCAAAACACTAATTTGACCATGCCAACCGTAGTTTTTGTTATATTTCAACGAAACTCGGTATTCGCTATGTTGATCTAAGAGAGAAATACGTTGTAAAAATAATCTAAATCGGTTCATTATGAGGGGGGGGGGGGGGGGTTTACTCCGGACCCACATTACCAATTTGCCACTACCAGCCGTAATTTTTGTTACATTTCAACGAAGTTCGGTATTCGTGGTGGTAATCAATAGAGACAAATGGGTTGTAAAAATAAAGTAAATCGGGTTATTTGGAGGAGAGGGGGGAGGGGTTTACTCCGGACCTAAAGTACTAACATACTCGAATATATATTGTAACGAAACGCGGTAGACGACGTGGGTATCTCATGAGAATGATGTGTTGTAAAAATGAAGTAAATCGGTCTATTGGAAAGGAGGGTATACTTTAAACTCTGTTTCATTAGAATTAGCCCGCCAGACGTAGGTTCCCAAATCCGCCGCGAGGAGCGCTATCTCCCACTAGGGGGACTGTATCCTGTTCCAGCGTCAGATCAAAAGACGGAAAATGAAGTTTTTATTAAGTAGTGCAGTATGATGTATTAACATAAATGGGAGTTTACACAATAAACTCCCACATCGTAGGGTTACTTCGATGTGTAAATAATCAAACATAACTCTGGAAGTAAATTATTTACAAAATTAATAAATGAATAGTTCTTATGAGGAATGTAAATGAGCAGAACTATTCACGTTTTTATTTTATTTATATAGGTTATTTACAGCCAATTATTCAGTAATGTAGTCTAAACTACAAAAATTCTGAGGAAAGTGCTTAGTTAGGCAGACCCTGCGTGACGGACTTTTGTTTAAGCATACGCCTCCAAAACTCATAATTTAGGATATTTTATACTACGACCTTCTTATTCAAGCCGTTAACCAAAATAAACGACTGTGTAATGCGAACTCAATCGGTCCATTTGAAGCCAAGTTACAGCCATTTAAATATATAACGTTTCTCAAAACTTTGCGTTTTTTTGCTTATTTTTGAGTATTTTATGTGTTTTATGATGCAAAAATTCTGCGAGTTCATAATAAAAAAAAGTCCGTCACGCAGGAACTGCATAACTAAGCTCTTTCCTCAGAATTGGGTAGTGTTGAGTGCATTCCTGAATAATTTGCTTAACCTTTAAGTACTGACGTATGGTCTCTGGGACCTTATGGTAGCCATTTCTAGAAATCCCCCCTAGTAGTTCCCTTTTGATTGCACACATTCAAAGAATATATAATTTCTTTCGAATTTCAGTAAACAAAAGGTCCCAGGGACCATACCTCAGTACTTAAAGGTTAAAATAACCTATATAGATAATTAAAATAAAAACATTATTAGTTCTGCAGTTTTGCAGTTTTTTTATGAGCAGCTGTTTCAATTATTAATTTTGTAATTAATTTCCCTCCGGAGTTTTGTGTATGCGGGGTAACAAATAACGTAATAAATACCCAAAGCTTCACATTTTCATCTATTGATCTTGATTAATAATAAAAAACCTACTTTTGGTTGGAGAAGTTAAGCATAGTACAAAGTAACCCCCCCCCCCTCCCTTCCGATAGACCGATTTAGTTCGTTTACACAACACTTCTTTCTTATTAGATAGCAGGGACGTTATGTTAGGAAGAGTTTCGTATCAATACAATAGAAATTACGACCGATATGAGCAAATTAGTAATTTGGGTCCGGAGTAACCCCCCTAATGAACCAATTTAGTTTATTTTTACAACATATTTTTCTTTTCAGTTGACCATAACGAATACCGAATTTCGTTGAAATGTAACAAAAATTATGACTGGTATTGCCAAATAACTACTTTGGTTCCTGAGTAAACCCCCCCTTCAGATGGACCGATTTTGTTGGTTAACGAACTCGTTCAATCGTTTACTAATTGAACGCTATATACCACGTTTCGTGAAGAAAAAAACAAAAACCGCTGTATTGTAAACACACACACAATATATATATATATATATATATATATATATATATATATATATATATATATATATATATATATATATAAATTTTAACGGGGGTCATTTTCGGTGTCTACTAGGTAGGATCGATAAAGATTCAAAGAAATTTTTCAAAAATTCCGTCATGAGTGCAACCTCAATAGCTACTGTCCTTCGGAGGAAAGTGCTAACAAATCAATTATAATGGTGTCCCGTACGTTCATGCAAATTTTTAGTTTGCTAGGAATTTATGCAAGGGTGCCCTTATTTTTCTAACCCATCTATTTCTAACAACAGTAAATTGATTCTCATTTTAAATATCCTGTTTTACAGACAAATACATTTTCCTAAGAGAAGCAATTACAAAAATAAAAGCAATAAAAAACTAAAGGAAATCAACGAAAGTTAAAAAGTTATTTAAACTACGACAAAAACGCGTTCAAAAGAACAGAACAAACGTGTTTGAAGTTTTAAGCACTTATTTCACGACATCGCCTAATCAAAAAAGTCATTAGAAACTTTTTTGTAGACAATTTAGTAAGCTTTCGAATGCTTTCTAACCACTTACCACGATTTCACAACTGTTTTCGAGATATTAAGGAAAATATGCGAAGTTCATATACCTTGTCATGTCTCTTAATAAAATATTTTATTCTAATCCTTCCTTAACTCCAAACGTAACCAAAATTTTAACATCCTTGTATGTATGCGTTTCAAACATGCAGAAAATGTTTCAACTGAATCCCATGATTCTAAGTACCCAAACCAAAAACGGTATTCGAAAACTATTTTTCCAATTTTCTCGAAAACGGTTAAAGCTATCGCCTTAAAAATGGTTCCATTCGTTTTACTAACCCAAGAAGCCTATAAAACGAGTACTTACAAGCATATGATGTGAGCGTAAATATTTCTTTCGCTCCAAAAACCATGTTCCGGTGGACGGATTCTGCAAAAAAAAAAAAAAAAAAAAAAAAAAAAAAAAAAAAAAAAAAAATTCATTTTTTAACTATTCTTTGATGCAATCACTTACATGTTAATTAAAGGTTCCTCTATGCATTGGAATAAGATCCTCCAATCGGAACTCGTTTTCGAGACATTGAGGCTCAAAGATTCACTTTTAACATGGGAGACAATGGCAACTAAAAGTTATCCATCGTCACCTTCAGATAGGTATCACCTTCACACTTATCCATAGTCACCTAAAAGTTATCATTGTCTTCCTCCATCCTCTAGGCATTTGTTGCTGAAGAAGACTGCCAAAGAGTATGCCGAAACGTTGGAAATATATATTTATCTGGCATACTCTGCCATTAAAATTGCTTTGTCCATTTTTAGGGTTATTGAATTATTCTTGAGTACTTACTTATGAAACATAATAAATTGACTGGGGCTCCCTTACAACGCCGAAGAGAGGCCATTTTTAAACGACGAATGAAACAATTTTTAAAGCGATTTCTGTAACCGTTTACGAGAAAAATTTATAGAAATACTTTTCCTAACTAATTTTCTGTTTGGGTATTCAGAAACGATGATTGGTTCACTTGAAACTTGTACCAGGTATTTGACATTCATCTAATCTAAGATATTTTACCTTTGGTATCGTTTGGAAGTAAGAGGTATATGGACGAAAAATTGTATAAATGGTGATACAAAGTTTTCGAATCTCAGTATATTTTCTAAAATATGTCGAAAAAGGTTGGGAAATCGTAGTAAGTGGAAGGCCACTTTTGTCAACATGTCTATAAAAGGTGTACCTGGACCAGAGTTGTAATGTAATGATTACTTTGAGTAATGATTACTTTTCAAATTACTTTCCTATTTTAACGGGAATTCGCCTTGGGCACACACTAGACCTTGTCGAAAATTGAAATCCAGGCTTTTTTTACTAAAAATTACATAAAAAATAATTTCCATTCCCATTCCCATTACTTTAATGGGAATGGGAATTGCAATTACATATTCCTATTAAAAGTAATGGGTACTGATTTTTTGATTCCCATTACATTTTAACGGAAAAAAGTAATTGCCATTCCCATTCCCATTACTGTAATGGGAATGGGAATTGCAATTACATATTCCTATTAAAAGTAATGGGTACTGATTTTTTGATTCCCATTACATTTTAACGGAAAAAAGTAATTTCCATTCCCATTCCCATTACTGTAATGGGAATGGGAATTGCAATTACATATTCCTATTAAAAGTAATGGGTACTGATTTTTTGATTCCCATTACATTTTAATGGAAAAAAGTAATTGCCATTCCCATTCCCCTTACTGTAATGGGAATGGGACTTGCCATTACATTTCGCAATTACAAGTAATGGGTACTGTTTTTTTAGATTTCCATTACTTGTAATGGAAAAAAGTAATTGCAATTTCCATCACAATTACAGGAATTGGAATGGAGTAATGGGAATGGCCATTACATGTCTGTAATTAAACCTGGTTTGTTCCTTATACAAATTCACTCAGTTTGACCGATTTTGACCAAACTTGGAACACAGATAGGTCTTGACCAGGGGAGATTCGTAGGTTAGGTCAAAAACATCTACCAGCTCTCTGTCTGTATGGTTGTTCCTTATATAAATTCACACCGTTTGACCGATTTTAACGAAACTTGGAACACAGATAGGTCTTGGCCCAGGGAGTCCCGTAGGTTAGGTCAAAAACATCTACCAGCTCTCTGTCTCAGAGTTGGGCATTATTCAATAATTTTTTTATTCAATGATCATTCAAATAAATTTTTATTGAATAATAATTTATTCATTGATTACGTTATTCATACACTGAATATTTTTTATTCTATGAATAACAGGGCTGGGTCATTATTCAATAAATTTTTATTGAATAAGAATTCATTCATTTATTCAGTTATTCATTGACTGATTTTTTTTTTTTTTTTTTTTTTTTTTTTTTTTTTTTTTTTTTTAATTTTTTTTATGTGTGTATATATATATACATATATATAGAAATCACGTGTCTGTTTGTTCTTTATACAAAACCAGACCGTTTGACCGATTTTGGCCAAACTCGGCACACAGGTAGGTCTTGATCCACGAATTGTCGTGGGCTACGTCAAAAACGTCTGCCAGCTGCCTGTCTGTATGTTTGTTCCTTATACAAATCCACACCGTTTAACCGATTTTGACCAAACTCGGCACAAAGATAGATCATGATATGGGTAGTGTCGTAGGCTATTTAAAAAACGTCTACCAGCTGTCTGTCTTTATGTTTATTTCTTGTACAATTCCACATCGTTTGACCGTTTTTGACTAAACGGTGTATGTCTGTATTACTGCAGACATCTGGTCTGCAAAGCGCAGACTTTTTTTTTTGGCTTGACTGCTCGCTCGATAGACAACAATTTTTAAAGGCAGTCACCTGCTCTTGCTTGCCGCCCATTTCGAAATTCCCATTCATTTGATAGAATATCATTTATGTTGAGTGATGTCCATGCGGAATTGAAACTTGACGAAATGTTTGGTTTTTTTAAATAAAAAGTTTTAGAAGAGGTAAATACACTAATGGAGGTGACACCTACAGCTCGCCTATCTAAAGTTAATGATTTTTTTTTATTTTGGAAATGTCGATACCGTAACAAGCGACGATTCTCTTACGAAAGCAGAAGTCCAAGTTTGCAATTTTTTGAAAATCAGGAAGAAGAGTATGTTAAATAATTTTAAATATCTGCGCCAGTTGAAAGACTGTTTTCATTCGCAAGCCAGAGAAATACTCCCAAAGCACATAAGCTCAGTTATGAACATTTTGAAAAGTGAGCGACCTTGAAAGCTTATTTGAATAATTAGTTCTCGTGTGATAGTAAAACATAATTAGGCATTATATTTTTTTTTAAAATAATGGCTATTATAAGCCTATCATTAACATTTAATTTTCATGGCAGCAACATTACAAACCAAGTAAGTAATATTAAAATCTAATATCACAAATCTGTATAAAAATTCTAATATTCAACAATATATTATCTTGAAAACAATAATTGAACACTTAATGGCTGAATAACAACTACAAGCATACATTTATAAAATAAAATTCTAAACTTTATTTAAAATCTGTGGCGTTAATATCCTAAATGGTTGAAACGCCTTAAAAAAGGAAAGAAAAAAAAAAAAAAAAGAAAAATTTTGATGTACTTAACGAAAAATTTCAATAAAATAAATCATTATTATTCAATAAACATTTTCATTCAAATAAATCATTTCTATTCAATAAAAATTTTCATTCAATAAATTATTTTTATTCAATAAAAATTTTCATTCAATAAATCATTTTTATTCAATAAAATCATTTTCAATCAATAAAAATTTTCATTCAATAAATCATTGTTATTCAATAATGAATAAAAATAAAAATTTACGTTATTCATTGATTCTCTGAATAATGAATAAAAAATTATTCATTATTCAGAATGAAATATCAAATTTATTCATTATTCATAATTCATTATTCTGAATGATTTTTGCCCAATACTGGGCAAAAATTATATACAGACTCTTTCTATATATATTCAATGTTGGGCAAAACTAAAACCTAAAACTAAAATTAAAACTAAATTCACTTTTTGGAAATAAAATAAAACTAAACTAAAAATTGCAACCTAAAAAAAAACTAAAACTTTACTAATAAATGGATTTTAACTAAACTAAAACTAAAACTAAATCTTTGGGAATTGACTAAAAACTAAACTAAAAATTTATTTTAGTTTAGTTTAGTTTTACTAAGATAACATGAATTAATATAAATCATATGTTATTTCGATAATTAAGTAAATTATTAAAACTAATAGAACTTCCTTAAGAATAAAGGCTTATTGATGCTGTAGAGCCTGGCATGGGTAGAGCCCGGGCCCCCACCGGGGCTTTGTAATCGAGTGGTGATCGGGCCCCGGTCGGGCCTGCGTCCATGCTATTCCGACAGTTCCGTCCGGGCCGTGGTCGTGTCTTCTATTTGTGCCTTAAAAATGTGCTTCATCCACTTGCCATATTTCTACCTTTAAAAACTTCTATGTCTTCCTATATTGATGAATTGCTAAGAAAATATAATATGGACGTGTGCAATCCTGTGTCAACCCCAATGATACCTAGTCTTAAACTCGAGCAAAATTCAGAAAAAGTTCTTCCAGGATACCCTTATCAAAATCTTGTAGAGTCACTCCTTTACCTATCATATCAAGACTTTTTAACTACTGATGCACTATTTTCATCAATACAGGTCAGGATATCACCAATTCTTTGGAGAATAAGACACTGTGGCTTTTTCTCGTAATTTGAAAACATATGTTCTATGATAAACTAAATTAGTAAAATAAAAACTAAAACTAAACTAAAATCACAAATTTAGGTCTCTTTTACTAAACTAAACTAATCGCATTACTAAAAACGGAGTCCATATGATTAATAATTATACAAATCTAAAAATAAACTAAAACTAAAACTAAAAATACAACATTAGTTTAGTTTTAGTTAGGGAAAACTAACGTTAGTTTAGGTAACTAACGTTAGTTTTGCCCAACACTGTATATATTGTTTATATATAGACAGAGTATGTCTGTATGGTTGTTCCTTAAACAAATTCACACCGTTTGACTGATTTTGAAGAAACTTGGAACACAGATAGGTCTTGACCCGGGGAGTCTCGTAGGCTAGGTCAAAAACATCTACCAGCTGCCGGTCTGTATGTTTGTTCCTTATACAATTTCACACCGTTTGACCGATTTTAACGAAACTTGGAATACTGGTAGGTCTTCCAAGTGGAATACGGGAAGTCTCGTAGGCTAAATCAAAATCGTCTACCAGCTGTCTGTCTGTATGTTTATTCCTTCTACAAATCCACACCGTTTGACTGATTTTGACCAAACTTGGAACACAGGTAGGTCTTGACCCGGGGAGTCTCGTAGGCTAGGTCAAAAACATCTACCAGCTGTCTGTCTGTATGTTTGTTCTTTTTACAAATTCTCACCGTTTGGCTACGTTCATGGTGAGGATTCATTCTGCGATGCTATGATACCTACTCCGATGAGCACTGCCCCGATTTATTCTACATCGATGGAGGTTGTTCATGCTGACTCACCGTCGATGTTCTCCCCTCTCCTTTTTAAAGGCTATCTAGTTTCTTCAGTTGTGCATGAGCAGTTAATAAGCCAGGATGTTATGAGCGACAACGACAGTGACAGTGATGTTTCGGCTTTAAGAAAGTGGGGGGAGTTTAGTTCTCTGCCAAATCGTGAATACAGTGTTCACCCAGTAAACATGGTTTCTTTTAGGAATCATTTTTATCTTAATCATGACGTTTAAATGTAACATTATTTATTGACAGCATTCATGAAGATGGAAGAATAGTCCGAAACGTCGAAATTATGTAATAAAAGCATGTGTTAAAATTTGAAGATTTATTCCTAACCTTGGATTGTATTAACTGCTTCAATCTCTGGAAAAAAATGTTGTTGTTTCTTGAGATATACGTTATTTAATATTGCTGAGATAATAGATAATTTCATACTGTAATAATGTGTCCAACTACAAACAGTAATTGTTGAAAAAGTATTATTAGTTAAAAATATAACCTTCCAACCCACGTTGTGTGGCAATTCTTCCCCACTCTTTCGCCAGGACATGCCTATTGTGATGGTTTTTGTCCCGTTTATCCCAGACGGCATTTGCTGAACATATTATTTCAATTAATTTGTCTTTCAAATCGACAACGACAAAAAAAATTACAATATAGACATACAAATGTTTCACATTATAACTTTTGAATACCAATGTATTCATTAATACATTCATAAATTATAAATTTTTGCTCATTAACGATAAGATGATATTACGAAGGATATTGAAAGTAGTTTTAGGAAGGATATAGAAGGTAGTAATAGGAAGGGTATAGAAGGTAGTAATAGGAAGAGCATTAAAACAGGTATTAGGATGGTTATATAAGGTGATATTAAGGAGAATATAGAAGGTCTTATTAGGAAGGATACTGAAGTTGGTTTTAGGAAGGATACAGAAGGTAGTATTAGGAAGGGTATAGAAGGTAGTAATAGGAAGGGCATTAAAAGTTATTTATTTATTTATTCATTGTATTTACGAGCCCGCAAAGTAGCGACTTGCTCGTTATATTGTTACATTTTATTATAGGCACATTGACCTATACTAAATTCTAATATCTAATGATAATATTCTTAAGAATACTATAATATTAACCTACAATACCACATGATATTAATTACAATTTGGATGTATATATTACATAATATGCTACTAATACTATTAACTTATAATATTAATAATTAAAATATTAACACTAAAATATTAATGACTAATAATACTAATACTAATAATACTATTTAATGCCGACTGAGGGCATTAAAAGAGGTATTAGGATGGTTATATGAGGTGATATTAAGAAGAATATAGAAGGTCTTATTAGGAAGGATATTGAAGTTGGTATTAGGAAGGATATAGAAGGTGGTATTAGTAAGGATTTATACGGTGGAATTAGGAAGGGCCACCTTCAATATCTTTCCTAATATTACCTACAATACCCTTCATAATATTACATTCTATATCAATTCTACAATATCACCTTTAGGACGGAGGTGAAATAATAAGAATGAAGTACTGCTTGTTTATGGTGAGGAGGTATTTGCATTATCAAACTACATTGCATGGGAAACGCCTCGTATTCACCACATTTCAAAGAATATTTATCCAAAAATAATAAAAACCAACGGTCGATAAAAGCTACAAAGTTACAGATTTCCGTTCAATCGTGGTATGTGTTCTGGAATTTTATGTGCAAAAAAGTTCAAAAAATCTAATAACGCAAATCTGTAGCTGTTCGGGTTCACAGTTTCGAACCTGTGCACTCCCCCGATCAAGACCTACTCATGTGCCACTTTTGTTAAAAATCGGTCTAACGGTTTGGAATTGTATAAAGAATAAACATACAGACAGACAGCTGGTAGACGTTTTTGACCAAGCCTACGACACTCTCTGGATCAAGATGTAACTGTGTGTCAAGTTTGGTCAAAATCAGTGAAACGGTGTGAATTTTTATAAGGAACAAACATACTGACAGAGAGCTGGTAGATGTTTTTGACCTAGCCTACGAGACTCACCGGGTCAAGATCTATCTGTGTGCCAAGTTTGGTCAAAATCGGTCAAACGGTGTGAATTTGTATAAGAAACATACATACAGACAGACAGCTGGTAGTTTGACCTAGCCTACGAAACACCCCGGGTCAAGACCTATCTGTATTCCAAGTTTGGTCAAAATCGGTCAAACTGTGTGAATTTGTATAAGGAACAAACATACAGACAGACACTTGGTAGATGTTTTTGACCTAGCCTACGAGACTCCCCAGGGCAAGACCTATCTGTGGTCCAAGTTTCGTCAAAATCGGTCAAACGGTGTGAATTTGTATAAGGAACAAACATACAGACAGACAGCTGGTAGGTGTTTTTGACCTAGCCTACGAAACTCCCCGGGTCAAGACCTATCTGTATTACAAGTTTGGTCAAACGGTGGGAATTTGTATAAGGAACAAACCAGGTTTAAAAAAAAAAAAAAAAAAAAAAAAAAAAAAAAAAAAAAAAAAAAAATTAAACTTCATAAATGCTCCCTTTCCCTTGAAAAATGCAATTTTTCTAACCCGGACTATCTAATGAAATGTAATCAATTACAGACATGTAATAGCCATTCCCATTACTCCATTCCAATTCCTGTAATTGTAATGGAAATTGCAATTACTTTTTTTTATTACAAGTACTGTAATAGATAAGTGGCAAAATGCAAAGATACATTGCAAAATTGTAATGGCAATTCCCATTCCCATTACAGTAATGGGACTGGGAATGGCAATTACTTTTTTTCCATTACAAGTAATGGGAATCTAAAGAAACAGTACCCATTACTTGTAATTGCAAAATGTAATGGCAATTCCCATTCCCCTTACAGTAATGGGAATGGGAATGGCAATTACTTTTTTTCAAAAGGAATGGGAATTTGTAATGGGAATGGGGATTACATTTTTAACAACTCTGGCCTGGACGCATATTAAAGCAAAAGAGTAAAATATGAATTGATGTAAACTCATGGGTAAGCCAATTTTCATCCTGTACTTATTATTTTGTTATCTATATTTAAGTTATCCGTACTTTAAGTTTTAAATCTGTTTCAATCTACCTTTAATTTATGCTCCAGTTTTAACATACATTTATCATACGTATAATCATTCATGTTCATGTACGTATAATCATTCATGTTCATGTACGTATCATCATTCATGTTCATGTACGTATAATCATTCATGTTCATGTACGCATCATCATTCATGTTCATGTACGTATAATCATTCATGTTCATGTACGTATCATCATTCATGTTCATGTACGTATCATCATTCATGTTCATGTACGTATAATCTTTTTCCTTTCATTTCATCTGTATATACATTAGTATTTACTCTGTACTCCTAGATTTACAACCATGGGCGTATATAGAAAATAATTTCGGAGGGGGCTGCGAAAATTTTGGGGGGGGGGCTGAGACCATTTCCGGTGTATGGAATATTAACAATTTAGATCTTGGAAGAGTTTTAGCCAACTTAAACGCTATTACACCCAAAATAGAATACGCTTTATGAACTAAATGATCTTATTTAATTTATTTTTAAGGGTTTTATGAAATTTTTAACGATCAAATCAAAATTTCGGGGGGGGGGGGGGCTGCACCCCATGTTTACAACTCTGAAGAAGGCTGAGCCTGAAGCCAAAACTTCGGCAAAAATAAAATGTATTTTCTTATAAAAATGTAGTTTTATTAAGATACGAAGACCACACCCTGACTATATCTTACTTGTTTTTGAAATAGATGAATAATGGTTTATTCACAACGGTAAAACATTGGATTACATAATATTATTTATGTTAATTTATTGCTTAATTTAATTTATTTCCTCTACTGCAATGGGGGCCTTACAGTGAAACACTTGTTGATAGTCTGTAAATTGTGAGATAACTTCTTAATCCCACACTACTTACATGAATTATTATCACCAAGTAGTCCGCGCATCTACTCTACTATTCAACTTTCTAGAGACACTATACGTGTACTCTAAATTGCAACAACGTTCCACAAAACGCTTCACCTACATTGAGGTTTTGTTTAATAATTAAACTTTAATTCAATAAAATTTAGTATTGCCGTTGTTGATCCATTCGTCCCGAATATGTTCAACAATGTGAGTACAAATGTAAAATGTTTAAAGTAAATTATTTTGAAAAATTCAAATCAAGAGGGGGGTTTAAAATGACTGAAATAAAAAAGTAGGCATGAATAACTTATAAACTTTATGTCTCTGCATTGTACATCTCTTTCTTATTTTCTATATAATTTTATTAATATGAATTTATAAGTCAGACGTGACAATGGGAGGAGGTTTCAGGGGGTTATCATGTAAGTTACAGTCTGGGGACAGTCATATTTACCTGTTTGTGATAATAAATGACGAGCAAAATTGTGATATTTTTGTGATATATCCTTAAAGCTGTGATTTTAAGTAAGTAGGATACAGTGGGTTATATGTTTGTTTAAAAAATTATTATTGATGTTCTAAGATTTTGAAATTATATTTCCAAAGAGTTCCTGATGATGGTATAAGCCGAAATATAGTTTAAAATTATTTAAATATAAAATTATGAAACTGGGACACTGATTAGCCTTTTAGCGCGGTTCCTCCCTCCCCCATAGGGAGGAACCCCGCTTATAAGGTTGATACAATAAAACAATCCGGAAGTGCAGACAAGAAAATTTCGCGTTTCAGAACCCCTAGAGACCGAAAATAACGGTGGTTCAAATTTGTGTATATATATATATATATATATACATATATATATATATATATATATATATATATATATATATATATATATATATAAATATATATATATATATATATATATATATATATATATATATATATTTGTCTGTTCGCTCATTTCTGGCTTCCCTGATGGTCCGATTTTGATGAAATTTGGTACAAAAATCTGTCGTCCAATTTGAAAGGTCAAGTTCGTTAACCAGCAAAATCCGCCCACTGGAAGATGGCGTTTGGGGCGAAATTCGCGCAAATAAAATCGCAACGCTTACGTTTTTGAGTTCATAAGCTTGTAAGTACTCTTTTTATAGGCTTCTTGGGCTAGGAAAACGAATGGAATCATTTTCAAGGCGATAGCTTTAACCGTTTTTGAGAAAACTGAAAAAATAATTTTTGAATGCCGTTTTTGGTTTGGGTACTTAGAATCATGGGATTTAGTTGAAACATTTACTGCATGTTCTACTTTCATTAAAACTAATATGTTGAAATTTTGGTTGCGTTTGGAGTTAAGGAAGGGTTAGAATAAAATATTTTATTAACAGACATAAAAAAGTTTTGGTAACTTTGTATACTTTCCTTAATATCTCGAAAAAACTTGAGAATTTGGGAAACGGAAGAATACCATTAGAAAGCTTACTAAATGCTCTACAAAAAAGGTTCTAATGAAAGTTTTGATTAGGCGATGTCAATCGGAGAAATAAGTGCTTAAAACTTTAAAGTAATTGATTTCGCTTATTCGAACTGTTCTTTTTGTCTTTGATTTTGATACTTAAAATTATGGGATTCAGTTGAAACATTTTCTGCATGTTTGAATTTCATCAACACTAATATGTTAAAATTTTGGTTACGTTTGGAGCTAAGGAAGGATTAGAATAAAATATTTTATTAACAGACATGAAATGTTTTGGGAACTTCGTATACATTCCCTAATATCTCGAAGACGGTTAGGAATATTGGTAAACGGAGGGTTACCATGCGAAAGTTTTGATTAGGCTATGTCAATCGGAGAAATAAGTGCTTAAACTTTGAAGTAATTGATTTCGTTTATTCGAACGGTTCTTTTTGTTTGTTTTTATTCCTCGTTATTTTTTAATTGCTTAAAGTTGGATAATGTATTTGACAATAAAACAGATTAATTAAAATAAGAAAAACAATTCATTGTTAAAAATATATCAGGCTGTACCGTATGAAATGTCAGCTTTGGATTTGTCGATTTCCTTCAAAAGTCTTGAAACTGTCGAGGCTCCTACTCCGAGTTCTTTGGCATATTCCCTAGTGTTTTTAATTGCTTATAGTAGTCAAATGTATTTGTCAATAAAACAGGATACGTATAATTAGAATCAATATTTTGTTTGTTAGAATTCGAAGATGCCGTATGAATATCTAGATTACAGTACTGGTGTTGATTTCGTTCTTTAGAATTATTCTTGGTATTCCCTATTTTCATCTGTTAGCCATAGTTTTTTATTGTTAGTAGGTTTTTCTTATTGATTATAGAATATAAATCTATTTGGCTATAAAACAGGATACGTAAAATTAGTGACAATATTTCGGAGATTTCTGAGCGAAATACTTTTAAGATTTTCTACCACCACGAACGGCTTTTTTCCTCTATTTTTATCCACTAGATAGGCTTTATTTTGCATATTATTCTATATAAGTTTTATTCAGCAGGGGATTCTGATGAAATGTCGTGTTTTTGCTGTGGATTTTAAATACGATGTATCTAAGATTGGATAACATTAGCGAGTCTACATAGTTAAGAACCGACGACGGAGGATTACTTCTTGCTATGATTTAGTCTACATATGTATATTAAGTCCTAAATCCAAAAAATAAACTTCACAACGGTTAGATACTATGAGCGAATATGGCGGTTCAATGCCCGTAGATACAAGGGGGCCGCAGGAAATTTACCTGCTAAGAGTTAATCCTCAAGAGCTGTAAATATACCCCAGGTATCTGCCGACACAAATACAAAGCCTAGGCGGAAAGCACCCCAAAAACTCAGATCCAAACATAAGGTTATATACTAAATATTCTACTTAGTTGTAAACCGATTCATCAATTAGCAATCAATAGTTTTCAACAAAGGTTATATACTAAATATTGATAAAAAGTATTTAATTAGGAAAAAAAACAATATTCCACAAGACTTGTTTTTGGTCCATTTGTGTCTACTCCATAGACTTAATTAGGTATATTATTCTATTGTAGTTGGGCAACTAAACTTTGTTTTATTTTGTTAAATAAAGTTTTTTTTCTTGACTTGTTATTCGTCAAGACTTTTATTTGTCCTTGTGTATTTACTAGATAGGTTTTATTCGGCATATTATTCTATATAGGCTATATTAGGCAGGGTATTCTACTCAATCTTGTGTACTTCTTCTTGATCCTTCTGTACATGGCGGATATAAAAACAATTTCGGGGGGGGGGGCTGAGACCATTTCCAGGGTATGGAATACTAAATATTTAGAGCTTGGAATAGTTTTAGGCAACTAAAACGCTATTACACGTACAATAAAATATGTTTTATGAACTAAGTGATCTTATTTAATTTATTTTTAAGGGTTTTACGAGAAGTTTTTATCATCAATTCAAAATTTCGGGAGGGGCTGCAGCCCCCTCAGCCCCCCCCCCTCATATACGCCCATGCTTCTGTATCCTCTAGAAAGGCTTTATTAGGCATATTTTGTATTGATTTATAGAGCTTTGCTTTAGAATGAGAGCCAGATTCTGTAATTTCCGCTTCTGTGTAAAAGTTAGCTACTGTCGGTGTCCCTGACGCCTTAATATCACTTTTATTCGAGATGTTCCAGAGGATTTTGACAATTTTCACGAGATATATAAAAAAAATAAGTTTATTTCTTTTCTAAGCTTATCAAATGGCACTAGGGACATGAACGGAACCGCGCTAAGATGCTGCAGTTCCTGCGAGTCGGATTTTTTTTCATTTGTTATCCAGGTTTCCACTAAGTTATCCAGGGATAACTTAGTGGAGGTCTCAAAAAAGTGGCAGCACTTATCAACTCATTAAATTTATAACATTAATTACTGTTACTGTAATTTTATATCGTTAATAACGGATTTTCAACTATGAATCTTTTATGCTAACGATCTTTGTGCTAACGACTTTGATGTGCTACTAAAGAGGTATTCGGAAAAAGCTGCGAAACTCTTAATAAATAAATAATTTATAGTGACCTTGTTTTCTATCCCTAGGACATTATTTGGTAAAGGTCGCATTTAGAAAGGCAGTCGGAGAAGTGGCCGAATGTTCTCTCATTATCAAAAGGTTGTTCTCTGGCTATAATATATGTATATCTTGAAAAAATATATATTATGTGAATTACAAGTAGTACAATCTAAGGAATAAAAAATGTAATTATGCTGTGCAGACAGGCTTCTTAGATCCCTCATGCCAAGGACGTTAAGCATTGAATTGTTAATATTTAGCGGGAAAAGGAGCACATAAAATGAAGATTCCCAACTTGAAGTATCAATGACATCTACTTTCGGGTGCAGACAATTTCAGCCCTTTTTTTAGAAAAAAAAAAAAAAGAGTCCGGTCAAATCAGAGAAAAGCTCAAATCTATAAATCCTCATTAATCGAGTCAAAGTCCTTTTGAATGTCAATAAATTTGACGGATGTAACGCTGATAAACGGTATCTTCTTTTGGAATATATTTCTTGTCTATGCACAAATCTTGAAACCAAAAAAAGAGATAATCAACTATTTTACAGTGTCCGATTAAGGTTACAGTATTTCTTTGTTTCGTTTTGTATGTTATTGAGTTTTTGCATAGAAAAAAATGTAATGAACGATTTTAAATCCCTTCTCTTTTTATGATTGTTAATTTCCTCTAGTTATTTTTCATGAAAATAATACCGCTCGAAACAAGAGTAAATACACATTTGAGTACATGGCAATTTTAGAGACCACATTATATATATATATATATATATATATATATATATATATATATATATATAAAAAAAAAAAAAAAAAAAAAAAAAGGTATGATAAAAATAATTCCAGGGTTCGAAGAATTCTCATTAAATTCATTTTTATACATCCAAGGATTTTAATTTTTATAATTGGGTTTGAGAATAATAAATTTGACTTGAAGTTTTCTTATTACATTATACCATTAATAATTGGGCTTGATTTTATTTCCACGGCTATTACGCCCAAAGTAATAATTTGCAGTCGTTATCTTGAATGCAGTAATAAATTATTTTGATAAAATCCTCGATTTGCATAATCTGATGATGATCCAACATCTACTCAAAAAATCTCCTATTCTTCCGAGGGTACCTTTGGAAGTATTCGTGTAACCAAAGGCTACAGAGTTCAAACATTTTTTCCTTTCATTTCATGTTTTCATTTTTTTTTAGCGCGGTTCCTCCCTCCCTCCATAGGGAGGAACCCCGGTTATAAGGTAAGGTTGATCTCATGTAACAATCCGGAAGTTCCGACTAGAAAATTTTGCGTTTCAGAACCCCTAGAGACCGAAAATAACGGTGGTTCAAATTTGTATATATATATATATATATAATATATATAATATATATTTGTCTGTTCGCGGTTTTCCGGCCCCCCTAATGGTCCGATTTTGATGGTGGTCAAGTTCATTAACCAGCAAAATCCGCCCACTGGAAGATGGCGTTTGGGGCGAAATACGCGCAAAAAAAATCGTAACGCGAGTTCATAGTAAAACGGATGAAACCATTTTTAAGGCGATAGCTTTAACTGTTTCCGAGAAAATCGGAAAAATAGTTGTTTAATCAAGTTTTTGGTTTGGTTAATTAGAATCATGGGATTCGGTTAAAATATTTTCTGCATGTTTAAATTCCATACATACAAAGATGTGTAAATTTTGGTTACGTTTGGAGTTAAGGAAGAATTAGAATAAAATATTTTATTAAGAGACATGAAAAGTTTTGGGAACTTGGCCAAGCCAGGCTCCAGATATAAGGGTACGCTGCTGATATATGGGGGTCCCTTTGACACCGGTCAAGCTGCTGGCCCTTTGTCACCGGTCCGTCTAGGTCATTCTTCCTTCTGGATAGCAAAAAACAGTTTGAGAGAGCTGTTCCAACATCTATTTGGAAACAATTTGCTCCATCCTGTTAGGTTTTCTCGTTAATTCAAAAAGGCGGACGGTAATGATCTCAAAACTGAGGGACAACTTTAAAAACACTATTACGAAGTTAGTTTTTTTTAATTTATTTAAATTTATATGAATTCACCTTAAATATTATTATTATTATTTTGAAATGAAACATCACATGAGCAAAAAACATAATATCCTTCCCCCCTAAAAAAAATAGTAAAGTGTAATAAATGTGTTCAGGGACAGCGGACGGTTATGATTTTGGGTCTATAAAATTAATAATTTTGACATTAAATTTTTAAATTCAAAATTTGATTTTGGTAGCATTAATTTGCTCTTTATTCCATTAGTCATTCCAAGAAGAAAACAATTAAAAAAATCTGGCCGCCTCAATTATATCGTCAAGGGACAATAATGTTACAACTATTTGAATAATGCTCAGATACAGTACGTTAACAGCTTTTCTGGTATCGTCCTAGCCACGCATTCTGCCTAGGCGAGCATGCTCTTTTTAAAACTAAAAATTCAAACCCCTTTAAGAGTACTTACAAATTTGAATATCAAAAAAACCTTTCTTAGCGAGTGTTTATATCCCAAAGAGAGTGTCTTTGAAAAATTTCAAATTTTTCTCTGCAGTGGTTTGGGCTGGGCGATGATAGCTCAGTGAGTGAGTGGTATTTGACGAATATATAGTAGACTAGCTGTTACCCGGTGTGCAATGCTACACCTAATTTATATTAAATATCTGTAGCCGGGCGTGCCATGCTACACATGCTTCATATTAAATAGTTGTAACCCAGCTTCCATGGTACGCCTACTTTATATTATATATTAAAAAAAATTAATTATTATATGATATTTGTCCAAATCATGAGAATATAAGATTATAAATTGAGTGCTCGGCTGAAAAAATTATTTTCCATTTTTTTAGAGAAAGTGGGGTGGAAAATAAATTAATCCTTATTTTTTAAAAAGTACCCTTATTATAAAAAGTACCCTTATTTTAAAATGGTATTACAGTTAAATGATTCCAAATAATTTAATTGCAATACCGTTTTAAAGAAAATCCAAACCAAACTCCCTGTGTTTAATTTTTTTAAAGAAAAAAAAAAATATATGGTCCATAAATAAATATTCATAAAAAAATAGCAATAAAAATGAGGCATTTAATTAAGGTTATGATTAGTTATAAGTTGTAATAACCTACAACTGAAACTATATTCTTTATTTTCATTGATTTTTTTTTTAAATATAATATTTATTTATTTAAAGGGCTTTGCATCTAAAGCTAAAACCTCAATGTTGCACAAATATGTGCATGTTATATTGTTTACCTGTTCATTTAATAATCAGTAACTGAGTTTTTTTTATGAATGAAAAAGTAGGTAAATGGGGCAGGGTTTATGTTATTTATGCCAAAAGGAAAGTTTTAAAAACATAGTTTGTTGTTTCAAATACACTTTCACATATTTTTGTTCAATTTTTTTTCCTTTCTATTAAAGCTTCTGTTTCAAATTTTATGGTTCATGAGCTCTTCTATGAGGATAGTCCTTCTATCATAGGAAATAGGGGCCTCTAAGAATAAAAACAAATTTAAGATATTTTTTTTTTTTTTTTGCAGTTATAGACAACAATGAATTAAAGGTATTTGGGAATTTCAATAACGACATTGACTTGGCGAGCAACAATATTTTTACCAGAATTGCAACCGTATTTAAACATTTAGTCCAAGAGCTGGTAACACACTTTTCAAGTGTTTTATGTGCCTTAAAATTTTGCTATAGTGGGTCTCTAGTGTAGATAAAAAGGTAAGTATGTGGTTGCTGGACATACCTTGAAACACCTGGTACTGCGCATGGTAATCAGTAACAAACTATGGGCCAAAAATACTGTTTTATTCAGAAGCCATAATTCTTTAATGTAAAATTAAGGCAATTCTATAATTAATAATATATAAGGCAGACACTTTTAAGGGGGATAACATATAAAAAAAAACCGAAGTGGGTTTTTTGTAATATTAAATGAAGTCTTTTATTCACACTGCTATTTAAACACCATAATTGAAAATAATTACAAAAGGACAGACACTTTTTGTGAGGATTAGTAATCAGCAAACATGAAAATAAATTCAGCCGATGATAGACTGCAATACACTGCGTGTAACCGTAAGAGTGAGTGAGAGCACCAATCATCAGGACAGGACAGTAGTGGTAGTTCTAGAAATAAAGCAACTTGCCTTAATTATACATTAAATATTGTTGGCTTCTGAATAAAATACCATTTTTATATATTTGACATATTTTTTTAACACCTTTCCCCTATGTGCAGTACCTGGTGTTCCAAGGTATGTGCAATACAGCAAAATTCCAAGGTGCATAAAACACTTCATGAAACGTGCGTTACCAGCTCTCTGACTAAATGGTGACAGTCAGAGGATATAACTATCTCAGACAAACGAAAGCATATCTCAGAATATAATGATTAAATTATTATGGATATTAAATTAATAAAAAATTGCATGGACAATTTAATTACTTATTTATTTATTAGAACACCACAATTCACATGACTTCCTCTTCTTATAAAAATAATATTTCAATACATTAATTTATCTGCAAAAAAAAAAAAAAAAATAGCATGCAAAAGAAATATTATAAGAAGAAGAACACTTTATTAAAAAAAAAAATTAAAGTGAGGCTGCCCAAATTAATAGGGTTGCTAAACCACACAGCTCTTATAATAATAAAATAATGTTTCAAAATGTGGTGAAAATTAATTAATTTATATACATTCATTTGTATGATTATAAACATTTATGTAATTTATTATGTACATCTATCTATATGCAAATAAAAAAATAAGTTAAATATAACAATTTGCATATGTATGTAAGAGGATTAATTTTAAGTTCATAAATTTAAGTCCCTTACAAAATGACATTTTTTACAAAGGAGTTTAAAAAAAAAAATCTTTATGTTTTAGAAGTTCTTTATGTATAAAACAAAAATTTCTATCTTTTTGGAAAGTCTTAGAAATATAAACTTCACTTAAAGCTACATATTCTGCAAATGTAGACTCTTCCGTAACATCTTTTTGTTTAATCGATTTACAGTATAATGCATTACTAAATAACCTAATAAGCAAACCAATGGTGGATTTTCGTTCAAAATGATCATTTAAGAATGTAGTCTCTACATCCATCTGTTCAACATTAAATCCTTTTGATATCTTCAACTTTTTTATTTTCAACAAAATCTCAAGCATTATTTTGTTTCAAACTATCTATTTCTCTATCTGTAGCTTTTACACAAAAATCACAATGGCTTGATCTTTATCAGATTCACCCTTTAGCCAATCCAATACAGCTTATGTTTTCTTGGATAACATAAACATGCCTAGCGACAATGATTTTATTATTCAAAAGTACTTTATATCCCACATCACTATAACCGATTAAAATGCACATATTCACCTTTTTATCCCATTTAGAAGTTATTTGTTCTGGTTTCCTAACAAAATCTTTACTACCATATAAATTAAAGTTAGAAACATCTGGATCCTTTCAAAAAAATATTTCATAGGGTATTTTATTCTCAATGATGTTAGCTAAAGAGAGATTTTTCAAAATAATTTGCTGCACTGACCATTTCTGGCCAACATTTTTTTCTACAATAGCTTCTGTCAGTAAGCAATGAGATATATTGTTCTAGTAAATCACACACAAACACCGTTTAATTCATGAACATATGTGGGGCAAGGATTAATTTTGATACACTTTTTTTTTTTGGTAGTCATAATTCTTACTATTTAAATATTCCTTACCAATGTCACATCTCATAATACCAATTCTCTTATTTCCTAAGTTTTTAACCTCATTTACTTATTGAACAAAGGAATGAAAAACTTCTGTTTTAGGTTTAATAGTTTAAATCCTAGCAATCCTACTATAATCATCTATAAATGAAACAAAATATATTTCACCTTTGAGACTCATAGTTAGAAAAGGTCAGCATACAACACCGTCAACAATTCCAAAATACTTTTAGCCTTGTTCCTACTTTTTTCAAAAGGGACACGATTCATTTTACAACACAAATTTTATAAATTTATATCAGGTCCAGATAAACTGATTCTTTACTCCCTTAAATGCACTTGAAGTTCTCCCAAAACTTGATTCCTTGATATTTCATTTCAGTTGTTTGAATTAAATAAAGTTAAGCGTTTTACCACATACTACAACCCTCTCCATCAAATACCAGTACAAACATATTCATTTATTAATTTAAGAGAAACAGCGAGTGAGAGATTACTTCATAACCGACATTCATATAACCTACATTGCAACCTTCCTTCTCTACTATAGAAATAATATAAAAGCGCCTCTTAATAAAAGTATTGAAAATATTAAAGTTTTGAATAGAAACATGAAAACTTACTTATATGATATTAGTCCAAATTATATTAGATAAACACAGAACATTTTTATGATATACTTACTTATACGATATTACTCCATATTCTGGTTAGAGCCCAGTGTTGCCCTAGGCAATCAAATCAAAATAGATTTGATATGAAGAAAATTGATCTGATATTAAGAAAATTGATCTTAAAATCAGATCTTGTCCAAACTCTGAGAATATAAACCTACCATTTAGATAAACAAACAATATAAACAAAATAAAAGTAATCAGTTATTTTGCAAAAGAAAAACTTTTCGCCCAAAAAAAGTTTTGTATTGCCTTTCTTCTTTGAAAAAGTTGCAACACTGGAAGAAAATGGCTATTTCGGAGAATTTACTCCTTCATAAATGACATTTTCGAAGGCGTAACTCCCGAACTGTGAATCCTAGAAGATTTTGAGCTAGACTACGAGATTTCCCGGATCAAGACGTATCTATGTGCGAAGTTTGGTCAATATCAGTCAAACGGTGTGGATTTGTATAAGGAACAAACAAACAGAAAAACAGAAAAACAGAAAAACAGAAAAACAGAAAAACAGACACGTGATTTTTATATATATAGATTACAATTCTTAACTGTTGGACAAGTTTCCGCAAACTGATAACCTAATCAGTCCTTTGACTTGTAAATGAATATCAACAAGTCTTGATAAGTCTCTGTGATGTCTTGTGGAAGACATCACAGAGTTAGCGGTAGGCCAAAACCAGAAGACAGATTGACAGAAAATTAGCCCCCTAAAGAATGTTGTATAATTTATGAGTTTATAAAATTATGTATTCTTTTTTTATTGTGTCTACGAAAAAAAGAAAAACTTATATTTGACTGAACAACTTATACTGTGTAAATAAATCAGGTTTGAAATTAAATTGTATTTACATATAATTTTCATTCAATAAATCTTACTAATATGCAACATTAATTAATTTCAAATAAATAATTTCAAGTTTGCCTCTGTTTTCTCAAAGTTTATTTAGAATAAGAAACATATGTGCCTGACATTTCCGGCTAGTTATGTAACTCTTTCCTGCTGACCCTGTCATTTCTCTCACTCACTCATTCTCTTTCTCTCTCTCTCTTTCGGTCCATCTCCGTTTCTCTCTTTCGCTCTCACTCGGCCTCTTTCGTTCTTGGCCATCTCTTACTGTAGATTCCTCTTCTTCTTGTGGAATCAATTTATAACTTTTGAATGATCATAAAGTCCCTATCAATGTGACAAATACAATGATAACCTTTCAGAAGGGTATTTTGTTTAACCTGCAATTACAATATCTATTTTCCAGTAGTAGATAATTCTGATGTATTTTCCCAGGAAGATGTATTATTATAAAAATGTAGTTTTATTAAGATACCACGACCGAACCCTGACAAATTCTAGCTACTTTAATGTTCTTCCAAAGAGCCAATGATAGCGCAGAGAACAAACACAACTATGATCTGTGCTCTCACTCTTTCTTAAGTTTACATGCAGCGTATTGCAGTCTATCATAGGCAACGTTTATTTTCATGTTTCCTGATAATCAAACTCCACAAAAAAGTGTCTGCGCTTTTGTAATTATTTCCTTCTATGTTTATCGAAGACGCTGTTAATTCGCAGCATGAATAAAAACACTTCATTTAATATTAAAAGAAAACTTTTGGTATTTTTAAACGTTAACCCCTTTAAAGTGCTTACCTTATTTATGATACATTGTAAAATTGCCCTCATCTAGGCGCACGGTAGTGCTCCAGGCCTAGTTCGGGCCTACGCACATTGCGTTGTGTATATAACATAACTTTGAACCACGTAAAGATAAACTTATGAAATTTTACACAGGTATTATACTAATAGATCTGAGTGAAATTGGAAAGTTTCATAATTCTACTTTGAATGGTTTCTGAGATAAGGTGATGGGAAATCGGAATTTATAGTACTCCCTCACTCATCAAAATTATTAGGCACTTCCAGAGAAGCTAGAGGCTTGAAATTTTGCAGGATGATTGACAATAGAGTGTTATTAAAGGTGAAAATCGAAAAATTCTAAAACGTTGTGTATGACTCCGCTTCCAGGGGGGGGGGGGAGGTGCCCGTTTTGTACTAGTTGTTCCTTCGGAAACCATTCATTCCTTCTGAACCCATCATATGGGGTATCAAATGAATCGTCTCGGTAAGGAGAACATATATTTGATGTTTTAAGAAACACTTAGACGCATCTTAACATTTTTATGTGCATGTCTATTATTTACCGATGTATGCAAGGCGACGGCATTATTAGTTAAGAAAAGAATAAGTGTCTGACAAGGACACAAGGGCATTTCGAAATAATGATCAGACTGGAAGGCATTATAAAAAATAAAATACTTACACGACAAACATTGACATCATAGGCAAACTGTTTTTGGGAGGGGCCTGAAACTTGGCTTCTTTTTTTCAACGTTAGTTTTTTGGGGGGCTTACATTAAAGATTGTTAGCTTTCCCCTGTGTACAATACCTGGTCCGTAAATATTTTTTTGTAAACGCTAAAAGATGACGGAGTTCTTGTGAGTCGGACATTTTTAATTTCTTTTGGAATGATCTTATTGGAATCTTACTTTTCAATTTCTTATACCTTGTGCCTGGGAATGTGTCTCAATATATTATTTCATTAAACGCATTAATCAAAGGTCGATATCCATTATGGGTGGTAAGGGTGTTATAAATCTCAATAAGAACAATAAAAAAAAATGATTTTTCCATAAAATAAACAAAAACAATTTGAGTGCCCTTTTCAGACAGGTTTTATTGGAATCTAATGAGGTTCTAAAGGTGCAGACATATATTTGCATTAAGAGAACATAAGATTACTTCAGCTGTATGCTATATATTTTCCCAGGCAGATTACTATGCTAATTTACTGCCAGTCGGTATCTGTGCGAATCGCTCAAATATTTTCTTTTCTCTGGACTCGTGCTTCTATTTACATAGTTGATTAAATAATTGCTGAATTATTATTCTATAAACAGCACATCATTATATACATAACAACAAATTATAGAAACTACAGCGAATAGTCGAAGATCGAAAAATTACTCATACATCAACGAAATAACTTGTAATTTTCAGAATGTTTTTATGTAACCATCATTATTGGTGTGATTTCAAAAGCTTACTATAGGAATTCATAACCGATTAAGAACCACGCCCGAGATATCTCAGTTATAGAATTTATACCCGAAAATGCTATAGGTGCCGTTAATTCCTGGGAACTGTTCTCCCCGTCTTCCATGGCCCTAAAGAAGGCTTCAATATCCAGGCGAAACGTTGGCAGAAATATAACTCACTTTTTTTTTTTTTTTTTTTTTTTTTTTTTTTTTTTTTTTTTTTTTTTTTAAATAAAATGTAATTTTATTCAACATACGACCGACCCCGATTATCCCCGACCGGAGTGCTTCAACTTGAACTGCTGGCGGTATACCTCAATATTGTTATGCTACAGTCGATCGACTCTAAAAGGCTGCTAGTATGTGTGATGTAGGAGGAATATATATCATGAGCTAAGGGTCATTTAATGAATAATAATAAAATTCTGGTTGTTTCACTATTTAGGAAACCCTTAAAGATATCAACTTGAAAATTGTTTTATTTTCTTATTATATTCTTATTTTGCCAAACATGTCTTTATTATTCTTTGCATTTAATTTATTATCAAAATTCGTTTAATATTAAAATTAATTATTTATTTAAAACAGATCTTCAAAATTCATTTTTCCAAATTAATATAATAACCTTTTTTTAACCAACTGAAATGAATTTTGTAAGATTGATTAGTACGCTGTGTTTATAGCATCCCAAAACATTTGGGCAGCATACTTTATTTTTATAAATAAAGAATTTCTCTCTATGTGTGTATGCATATATATATATATATATATACACACACACACACACACACACACACACACACATATGCGTATACGTGTGAGTGAAAAATTGACGCGTTTTTTATTTTTGCTGCTAGATACACATACACATTTTCCTAAGACAAACTTTCTTTTTATGATTTTATGGGCACATTTATGTTCAATGGAACCAAACCAAGACTTCTGAAACTTTTTCTTTCCAGCTGTCCATCGAAACTAAACTTGCCATGCGGTTTTTTATTCCAAAGGAACACGTGGATATATGTTCAAGCATCTCCGGTGTTTATAATTGGCCAAAACGGAAATTACGGGTTTATATAGACTTTCTGTACAATAAAAAACGCGTTGAGAATGAAAGTCGAAAACGAAAAAGAGGGGGAAATAATATTATGTTGAAGAAGCCTTAGAAGAATAGTTTTTGAAAGAGATAGTAAAAGATGGCCGTGTAGTAGTCCGTTTTATAAAGACTAGTTTCATCGGTGGAAGATACGCGAAATTATCTCTTTCACAAAATTACTCAAAGAATAAGCTGAAGCAGATCATAGCGTTAGGACAATATTCCCCGCTTGATGTACTCGTAAAGAACGCTTACGAAACCGGTCTTTATTTTCGCCCAATGTGCGAGCATATGGTAGCTTATTCTAGCAAGGACCATTCAACTCTAATTTACTTCGCAAGGATAACCAGAAAGGGAAAGGAGATGATAGTTATTGCGGGAACAAAACTTCTGCGATGTTTTAAAGAAATCAAATTGTTTTTGGCATGCCGAAATCTGAAAATATGACGAAAAAGTAGGGAGGAATCTATTCGGGGAGAAATACTACAGGGACAAACATGCTTTCAAAATAAAGAATATGAAGCTGATGTCAGAAAACCTTCCAACAAAGAGATACTCTAAGACTCGGAGATTTGGAGACGAAGTATACAATTCCTTTCAGAAAACTTTCTATTACTTCATCAATAAGGACGTTTTATTCGTGATGTCATAAAAAATTACATCATCTCCGAAAATTGCCGTATTATTCATTTAGTATTTGATCATTTAATCACAAATAAAACGTTCTTTATTAAAACGTTTAGGTACCTTATTTCCTTCTAAGTAAAAATAAGATAAACGTGATTCGGCTTTATAAATAACTATGTATGTTACAATAATAAATAACATTTTAATGCGATGGAAACCACTGTACTCAAGTTCAATATTCTACCGCAGTCAGTTAGGAATTTATTAGTCCATAAAAAATATGATTGTATTTCAAGGGCAAGGATTCCTAGACAAGTAGAGTACGAATCAGTGGAGTAAGACTATGTGTATAAGGTTTCCTATGGTGTTGGGTTCGTGTTATCTTAACTAACACCACCTTGGTGAAGTTGATATTAATACTACCCGATACGAAGGAAATTTTACACCTCTTGTAGTAGCCATAAGTCTATATCAATTTACGACTGTCTAGTAGGATCTGCTAGCTTATTTCAATCTAAAGCCTGCTTTTCGGCGTTATTATGAAAGCTTAAAATGTGAAATTTCAAGCGCCGTCTTCCCCAAGTGAAGCGATCCTATCAAATCTTACGCCTGAACCATTTTAGTAGGAAATTTGTTAGGCTTTCGAAAACTCACTTTTCATTTTCCACTCTTTTGTCACTATTTGCTAATTTTTTTTCTGTTTCTTTTTTTTACGGCGCTTCGACAACCAG
Source organism: Gonocerus acuteangulatus (assembly GCA_946811695.1). Classification (NCBI taxonomy): domain Eukaryota; kingdom Metazoa; phylum Arthropoda; class Insecta; order Hemiptera; family Coreidae; genus Gonocerus; species Gonocerus acuteangulatus. The sequence continues at coordinate 49,111,145 of OX328123.1, read as the reverse complement.
GCCATCAGCCCCATCCAGGGTGCGGCGAGGAATTTTCCCAACGAGCCGTGGGATGAGAAAATTCCTGCCGCCGCGGCATGAATCCGACCATCTCCCGCTTATGAATCTAAGGCGCTCTAGACCATGGGAGACCCTATTTGCTAGTTATTTAAGAAAATGTACGATAATTCTAATACTGCATATCGTCCCTGCCATGCCAAACTATCGAATATGTAAAATCTCGTTTTTAGATTCGTGACTTTCCTCATGGTTTGTGGAGGATCCGGCTTGTCGCAAATGGTCGCAACTCCTTTATAGAATAGCCTTAAATAAAGTATCGAATAAGACCATTTTTCAATATATTACTTCGTCAATTGATAGAATATATTCGTTCCTATTTTGCTCCGATTTGCATATTCGATAGTTTGACATGGTAGGGACTCCATTTCTATCGTAACCAAAATGTGCATATAATATTTTTTGGGTCTCCCCGTGGTCTAGTGGCTAACGCAGGGATTTTGCTCATTTCAGGGCCCGTTGAGAAAATTCCTCGCTGCACCATGGGTGTCGGCGCTAATGGCCCATATGTCGGTGCGCCGTTAAAAGATTTTGTTGAATCTCAAATCGGTTCGAATTCTGTTCGACGTTGTTGAGTTGCCGAACAAAAATTGCGAAATCGGACAACTCTAGGGAGAGAGGAAACACATTAAAAATTAAAGAATATTTGCTCTGATGGACGCCAGCGTGAAAAGGAGATAATTTCTCTCTCACTCACAAACACACACACAAGATTTGCTCTGAAAAAACGATTCTATGGTCCGTTAATAAGATTCAGGTTGTCTTTTTAGGACGCCTAAGCCAGTTTATTTATGGCGCGAGGGGGAAATAACATCAAAGGAGTTATGGCCATGGCATGTTTCTCCTGCATAGTTCCTCTTTTTCTTATACATTTTTTTTAAACTTTAACATAAAAGCAAACTCTCTGTGCGCTTTTAAGTAATTACCCTCCTGCAGATAAGATACTTTTTCGATTATTTGGCCAACCCCTTCGATTACCTGGTGATTTGCTTACTTCATCTACAAACTCTGGCCACATTAATTCTTAGTATCTATTCAATGGAAAATTGTCAAAAATATTTATTTAAAGCCATACTATCATGTTTGCCTTTGCGAAGATATAGCCTGCAAACCTAGAGAGCTTCCTTACCCATGAAGAGTAATAAGCCTTTCATGGTTCAGTAGTGTTTAATATGTTATAACGTAAATCTGTTTTCCTATCAGGCCTACTTGCATAATTTGATAGATAAAGATCTATGTGGTCGAATTTCTTCGTATAGCTTCAACATGGGTAGAAATATATAAAGTGATAAATACAGAATCAGCTGAAGAACTTGGATGCTTAACACCTCGGCCAGTGAAATTGCCTACAATGAAATTTTTCAAAATATATCGTTTAGTCCATCGATGAAACATCCTAACATTTGTGGAGGACTAGATCAACTTGTGCCAAACAATTTCATTTGACGATAAAATGCTCACCGAATTAAGTAGAAAAATCACTCAGTGTTGGCATAAATTTTGTTTCTTAATTGAAAGGCAATTTCTCAAACAATACGAAGTCTGAATTAATTACTAAATGTGTATATCTAACTATTCTTTATGAAGCTGAGACGTTGTCCCTACCTAGAAAACTAAAAAAAAAAGGAGTAGATATAAATCAGCATCAATTCATGCGGAGAATTCTAATACTAAAATTCTAAAAGGCCGAATTAGAGAATACAATGCAAGACATGCTTAAGCTGAGAGATCTCTCCAACTTGCAAGGATGAACTCGCAATGATAGGGCAAAATATGGACTGAACCACAAGTGACAAACAAAATGAGTAGTAGAAGACTTTGTGAGCTGAGTGGCAAATGTTCGGCCATGACAGAATTGGACAAAGAATATAATGTCGGAACAGAAATTTGCGTATTTTAGGAGAATCGACCAACTAAAACACTATTACTACGAAATTAAGTTCTTAGAAGTCCAACGTTAATTCACTCTAGCAAGAATAACGCCACTTCGTCTTTGTTCTTAAGACTTGTGAATTTTAAACGTTCTTGAAATTAGTTATTATTTCAATTGGGTCATACAGCCCGCAGCTTTTACTTCATCTCAGTGCATATTAACACAAGGACTTGCCAAGAGAAATCTCGTAGTATAAGAGCAGGTTAGTACTTGCTATTGCCTTGGATGGAAACTTTTATTGGTGATTTAATAAGACAGCAATATAGGCTGGTACTAGGTTGGAAGCTAAAGAGCTTTGAACCACGCCTTTAAAGCTCGCGCTCTGAGAGTAAGGTGGAGGTTGAGGCTGAGCAGCATGACTAGCGAAACGACAATGAAGAAGATGGTCACAAGGCCAATACTCCAAGACCATAATGTTTGTTATTTGCAAAATGTTAACGTAAAACGCTTTTCTTTATAGTCATCTCTTGTTATTGTTTGTCTCGATAATAATTGACTTCAGAAATTATTTCAACTATCAGTTAATTGCTGACTAGTGGAGGGGACACCTTTCCTCTCTCTCTCCCACCTACTGGTCCCGTCAGTGGTTCCTCAAACCCAGGAATTGATGTTTACCCATCCCAGGCCCTTCGGCACTGTTATGTAATCCCTACATGCCACGGCTCTAGCCCTCCCTTCAGTCGCCCGCCTCTCCAGGTAGGTGTAAGGTTTCTTCTGTAGTTAGGCTTCCGCGCGTATCATTCAAATAATATGCTATTGTCATGTATGAAGTGAAATCATAGCATCATCAAAATGGATATTATGGAGACTTTAGGCCTAATACAGGAGTTCCCGCTCGCGGTAAGAACATATATTTTCTTTAATAGATTTTAAACTAATGTATATATGCTCTGTAAATATTGATACAAATTAATGTACCAGAAAAAAATGTGTCATCTCGGTGCATAGGAGAAATAAGGAGTTAAATGTTTGTTACTATTTGCAAGGATGATTACTTTTCTTCTTCTACTGGATAAAATATATTTGATTACTTTCTAATCAGATGTACAAGAAGCATTGTATTAATTTTTTTTAAAAATTATTTAAGAATTTATTTGCATTTATTGAAGAGAAATTAATATATTGGCTTACCTTATTTAAAAAATTTAGTTTCTTGAAATATACTTTTTGTGCTGTTGAGCTCAAGAACAATAATATTATACGCAGTTTTTTATTTTATTTTTTTAAATACACAAAAGGTACTTTTGGTATTTTAACAAAAATGACTTCCTGGCCATTTTCAGTAGAATGTATTTGCGCAAGTGGATTTTGTTTTTGCATTATTCTACTCTAATTTTGACCTTAAAAATATTCAAAAATATTAGGCTATTGCTCCTTAAATTTTTACAAACACACACACACATTTATATATATATATATATATATATATATATATATATATATATATATATATATATATATACATACACGTGTGTGTTTGTATACATTTTAAGGCTTTGCTCCTTAAAATTTGAAAATTGATTGAAAAAAATATCATTATTATTAAGATGTATAATTTCTCGAAGAACCAATTTCCTCATGATTGTAAACATATGTATTTTTGTTTTATTGGACAACTTTGGTGCTTGTGAGCATGTGATAATTGGGCAAAATTAATGGATTTAATTATACATTTACATGCTTAAATACTAAATTACTAAATCCATCAACATAAATATTTATAAGTTGTTTCTTAAATATTGTGTTCTATTGCATAATTACTTGCAGGTTTTGATTTTTTTTTTTTTTTTTTTTTTTTTTTGTGTCCTTATTAGGAACTCTCAAAACCTCGACCAAATGGGACATTGAATGAAAAAGGAATCACTCTGACCTGGAGTGATCTAACAGTATACGTCAAGCAGACACATAAAAGATTCTTTGGCTCCACTAAGACCTCTTACAAGAAACTTGTCAACAATGGTAAATTAAACCATTATATAGAGATTTCAATATTTGTTTAAAATAATTAATTATTTTAATATCATGCAGTAGCATTTATGTGTTTTTAATTATTATTTTAATAGTTTCAGGAGCAGTAGAATCTGGAAAATTGGTTGCAATTATGGGCCCAAGGTAAATCAAGTGAAGTGCTAGAGTAGATTTCAGGGGGGGGGGCACTGGGTACATTTCCGGGCTATGAAATACTAGCAATCTAGAACTTGGAATAGTTAGCCAACTAAAACACTATTACACCAACAAAAAGAATATTTTTGCTGAACTAAGTGATCTTATTTAATTATTTTTAAGGGTCTTATAACACATTTTTACCGCTGAAATTAAAATTTCAACGGGAGGCTGCAGCCACTCAGCCCCTGCCACCCTGCCCATGCCATATGTCAGTAACCCTTAGGTGTGGCCGTTTATTCACTACATGTCCCATGTACCTCATATCGCATGTATTTTCTTTACAATATTTAAAAATTACACGCATGTAAATAGTTTTCCAAAATAATTAAATTGGATAATTGAAATTAATAATAAATTTAACTTAAATCATATTGAAATAAACATTTGACATCAAAAATACAATTGACTAAAACGATGTATGAACAATTTTATTTATGTACAGAATAAGATAAAAATCTCCAATAACTCTGTTCTATCAGGCTGTACCGTACGAAATGTTAGTTTTGTTTACTTTGCGATTTAATCCTTTCCTTTTTTATTTCATTATTTACAAACATCATTGTTATTCATATAGAATTAAAGCTCTTTTATTCCTATTATTTAATCAGTAACTTGCGTACTGAGTTGTGAGAACAATCCTCTGAGAAAAAAATTAAACTTAAATTATGACTTCAACGGAAATCCGTATTATTTTTCGTTATGAATTTAAGCTCGGTCATAGCACTGCTGAGGCATGTATGAACATTAACACGGCGTTTGGGGAGGGAATGGTGAATGAACGAACTGTTTACCGGTGGTTTTCCAGGTTTCGAAGTGGAAATTTTGACCTTGACAACGAGGAGCGAGGAAGGCCAGAAACCAAGCTTGACAATGACCACCTGAAAGAAAGGGTTGAAGCTTGTCCCTCAAAAAGCGCTAGGGAATATGCCAAAGAACTCGGAGTAGGAGCCAAGACAATTTTAAGACATTTGAAGGAAATCGGCAAGTCCAAAACTGACATTTCATACGGTACAGCCTGATATAAATGATATTTATATATGAATTCAGGTAAAATTAGAGAGACCTCATCCTTCCTTGCAGATAGTGTTTTATATCAGTGTCTCATTATTTGGTTTGCCTGACTTCTCTAAATACTACGCATTTTTTTTTTTTTTCAAATTATATCCGGTATATTTTATAGGAAGAAAAAGGCTTATTTCCTATTGCTGATTAGGAAAATAACAGCCTAGAAGTTGATAAACTTTAAAGTAAAATAAAATGTTAAAAATTGCAATGCTGAATCTGAATTAAAAAACAAACACCTATCCTAAAATCATTCCATTATTATTATAATTAATAGGGAATGGATGTTATTGCATTTACATATTTTCTTTTTTCTGATTCTTAAATCGTAATTGTTGATGAAATTCTGCACGTTAAGTGATTTTAAAGCATGTAAACAGGTTTTTATATATATTAAATCCATTTATATTTTGTCAAAAATCCATATTTTTACATATTTTGCCACAAATACACATTTTTGCTACATATTTTGATTTATTATTTTATTTTGTAATGGAAAAAATAAAAGAGAAACCAATAAAGAAAATAATGTTTTACCCATTGAGTCTAGATCACTGTATCTTTTCTAATTGCAAAATGCAAAGGTGGCTGGCAGCCTTTATTGTTTAACAGTTGCATTATTTCTTTAATCTACTCTCAAAAGCAAACTTGTGAAAGATTCATTTCGATATTATTTTCCAAACTCGAGATATAAAATAATGAATTTTCAACGTATTGGAGCAAAATCACCTTAAAAAAAATTGGTCTGATCGGTCACCCCAACCTCTGTATTAGACGTAATTTCACGTTTGATTATTTAATAATGCATGTTGTTGCTAATCATTTTCTAAAATGATGTTCATCGGTAGAAATATTCAACTTCTTTTTTCTCCTTTTAAAATGAGTTCCTAATTTTTCCTTTATTTTTCAATATGTTATAGAGTTTTAGTCATTGTTTTCTTTTCATTTAGAATTACCATTTACAATAAAGTTTGTATTTATGCTTTTCTTTTCAATATTTTATATTGTTTTAGGTATATTTTATTAAATATTTTCAATTTTTTATTACATATTTCATAATATATAGTTAAATATATATGTACATATTTTAAATTTTATTTTACAAGAACATCCGTTCCCTAATGATTAATAAAAAGAAAATAATAATAAATAAGAACTTTTTCTTGGAGTTGTGGTTAGTTTTATATTGATATTGACCTTGAATCATTGGAATCGGTATGATTTATGCACAATATATTCATGATACATATGAATGGTTGGTGTAAAGAACAAGACAAACCAGTTAGAGATGATTTTATATATTCTAATGAGGCTACTTCACGATGAAAAAAGGTACAACAATCTTATGATATTTATGAGCTGTTGCGGAATACTCACAACCGTACTACTTGCTCATTCAATGACCATAAATGTCATTAACCTTTGATGAGAATAGATGTCAATAACCTATTAGATGATAATACTTTTTTTTTCTTTTTTTTTGTGAGGGTATTAAATAAATTGTTATTTATTGCTTACAATTCTTAATGTTCAATGACTTGTAAGCTATGAATAAAATAATTATTATTATGGAAAGTATTTCTAGTCTTCCTGCAAATAGTTTAATTAATATTTATTTTTTAAAATTGATTTTTCTTACTTTATTCCTTTTCATTTTGTTCCTTGCAGTGGTGCTGGGAAGAGTACAATACTTTATGCCCTTGCCAACCGATATTCTGGTATGTATTTCATTCTTTTCTAACCCTTTTCCATAGACTGTAGTATGTATTTAAGAAAATCATTGTACCAGAGAGTACTAGATGATTGGTATTAATGGCGTGAGTAAAAAAAAAAATGACCATTTTATAGGTTAAAATCAAAGATTATTTTTTTTCTACTTACAAGATTTTTAATAATCAAAATATATACCATTGCGTTCTATGGTTGGTGCCTTTTGGAAGACAGCTGTAGAAATCCTTGATGGTACCACTCTTTGGGTTTAGAATCGAAGAACTCACGAATGCCATTTTCAACTTCATTCAAGTTGTGGAATGTTTTTCTACAAAGGAAATGAGCCAATGATCTGAACAGGTGGTTGTCTGATGGTGCTAGGTCTGGACTATATGCCTGGGGAGGGAGAAGCTCGATTCCATCCAAATCAGCTAGTTTTAGCGCAGTTCCTCCCTCCCCCATAGGGAGGAACCCCGCTTATAAGGTTGATACAATGAAACAATCCGGAAGAGCCAACTAGAAAATTTCGCGTTTCAGAACCCCTAGAGATCAAAAATAACGGTGGGTCAAATTTGTATATATATATATATATATATATATATATATATATATATATATATATATATATGTTTTGGTAACTTTGTATACGTTCGTTAGTATCTCGAAAACCGTTGAGAATCTTGTGAAGCAGAAGATTACCATTCTAAAGCTTACTAAATGTTCTACAAAAAAGGTTCTGAAGAAAGTTTTAATTAGGCGATGTCAATCGGAGAAATAAGTGCTTAAAACTTTAAATTAATTGATTTTGTTTATTCGAATGGTTCTTTTTGTCTGTTTTATTCCTTGTTATTTTTTAATTGCTTATAGTTGGATAATGTATTTGACAATAAAACTGGATTTCAAGGCTCAAATAACCTTCATTAAATTTTTGGAACCAACTTCTCATCGTCCTTTCATTCAAAGAGTCTTCATTCTCAAATTAAACCACTAAACAAATAGCTTCAGTTGCTGAAAACTTCCATTTCCAAAAATAAAGCAAAATTATGATAATTCCGTACTTTACTGTCATTGAGAACAAAGAGAAGCTATAGAAGTTCTGAGCCCAGATAGAGGGCACGCTGGTTACCAAATGATCAGAAGGGATCAAACATGAACTTCTTATCACAATTCTTAGCTCCCAAATGTAAATAACAGATGAATTACAATGCCAAAGTTCAAACACAAAGAAAACGGTAATTTTTTCTGACTCATCCCATTATTTAAATCTAGGTGTTATGTTATAGGTCTAAGGGGAACCGTATATTCTGATGCATGTACCACTGAAGCATCTGGAACTTGACAGATAAAACTCTGAGACACACACATGTGGCGTCGACTTTCAAAACAGGATATATCCAAATCATACAAATTTTCAGGGGACACAAAAAACATCTAAGCTAGTGTAATTTCTTTAGGAAATAAATTTCCAGAAGCTCAACTGCAAGTACTGGCAAGGAAATAGATTTAAAACCACTGGAATTGGAAAAACACTTTTCATTAGTCGTCAAAATGAAATAAAGAGAATAAAATTTGCTAAAAAATATTTGCGAAAGCTTTCAGACTTCTACAATTATGTTATCCATGAAAATAAATCTGGAAGCTTTTACAAATATTTAAAAAAATAATATATTCTCTTTATTTCATTATTTAGGAAATTATATTCTCTTTATTTTATTTGTCGGGGGTGAGGTTAACTCGATGCTAGATCACTCGACTCATGAAATGGAGGACCTGAGTTCAAGACTCGAGCACGCACTAAAAATCTTTAGCTTCTAGTGTATCGTTCAAGGGTTGGATTCGGTGTCCCAGATCGTCCCTAGGCTTGCCCAGTCTTTAATTAATTTATTAATGGGTACTTGCAAAGGGAAGGATCAGGCAGCCAGAGTTTAGTACTGACCACAATATCTCCCTAGATTGCTGTTTGGTCAAAAATCAGATACCTTTCAGTATTTGCCACTCTGGGCCCTTATGACCTGTTACGGACTGATTTTTTTTATTTATTTATTTTATTTTTCAGCAGATGAACCCAAACTTTATTTATTTAATTTGTTAATTTTGTGGTTGGTGTTTTCGGATCAGCTCTAAATTTACTTACAATCAACCTCTCATCACTACCAGAGCAAATTCATAGCTGTCCCAATCTCTCCTTATCATCCAACCTTTCATAATATTTATAGTGCTGAATGATATTCTGGAATATTGAAAAGGGGATATTGGTCACAGCACTGATTTTGTATTAGGAGTGCTCCAGTTCTCTGGGATAAACCACTCTTAGCCGTTGATCAATAGACGTTTTAACTTTGCACCGGACCATGATACACCTAAGGCACTGTCTCAAAACGAAATGACTTTTAGAAGCAATGTCAGAAACAGGAAGGGTTAAAAGCTAGTTGATTCTTGAATCTCAACGCTCAAGTTAACAAAACAAAGAAGTACAGTAGAACATCGATTATCCGAATAAATGCTTCGGATTATCGAAAATTTGGATAATTGGACATGTAACAAAAAAGAAACGACAATGTACAATTGTAATAAAAAAGAAACGATAATATTACGTTGTAAAATATTATTTATTAATGTTCCAAACTACTTTCAACTCAAATTAATTAATACATTACTGTAAAAATGTATATGAACTAAAAAATTTCTTATCTTTACCTCTAGATCAGTTATAAAAACAATGTATGTGTTTTATCTTCGTTCAACAGCGAAAATGTTGCTATGACATAGAGCACAATAAAAAGAACCAAATACCTACAAATTTGAACTGAAAAAGCAATACTCTAGTTCAATGTTTCCTGTTTGCGCTTTAGGCAGTCGATTTGGATAATTGGAAATTTCAATAATTGGAGTTCAGATATTCGGTGTTCTACTGTAATTTTAAGCTGTATGATAACTTTTGCTAGGCTTCAGTTGAATATTTTTTTCTGCATACAGAGTAAATAAATCCACATTCTATTGTTTCCAAACAATAAGTTAGTTGATTATATTGATAAAAATGATGTACTAGCATTAATAAATTTCTTCTTTTAAAATGACAAGAATAGAAAGCACATTTCAATGAATTTTCAATGTAGACTTGCTATGCATTACAGCATAGTTTCAGCAGGCAATTTTGATGATTCAAATATATGAAGAAAGATGAAAGATTACTAATTTTAGAAAGCGTAAAAATAAATATTACAGTAATACAATACAAGAATGCTGACCTCCCTAAGGGAGTGCACCTTGGTCGTACGACCTATTGTGCTGCCCGTTGTCTCTCTTCAGAGTACTACCCTCCAATAATCTAAGATTCTCCTTATCGATATTTCACTTGGGTCAAGAATGGTATCCTTTGTATCACCAAAGTACCTAAAGCGTATATGATCCAGCCGTTCACAGTCACAGATGATGTGTATCGGAGTCTCTTCTTCTGCTCCACACCATCTGCAGATGGGGGAGTTGATTATCTTCATCCTGTGAAGGTGCTGGTTCAGTTTGCAGTGTCCTGTAATTATTCCAATAGCTTCCCGAAGTTCTACTCTGTTGAGGCGCTTCAGCTCCTTCCAGGGTTCTCCAGAAGGTTTTTGAATAAAGTATTTAGTAAAAATAAATATTAAATAATTTTAAAAAAAAGGGGAAAGGTCAACCATCTCCACTGTTTTGTTTGTGTGATTCTTTTATCTCATTCTTTATGCATGTCCCATATTTTTATTTTATGTCGATTTATTATGGTGTATTTTCATTTTGTTTTTTGTATTATATAAAATCAGTTTTTATTGGGCTACTGTTAAGATTTTTATCATTGGAGGTCTTTGAACTTTTTTTCAATCCTTTAAAATCATAAACATCAAAATACATAAAAACTTAAGTTCAATTTCAGGATTATATTTCCCACTTGTAGAAATTCACTCTGCGTTTATTATTTTAGGTAGTTATTTAGTTGATGGAGATATAAGACTGAACGGAAGAGAGGTAGATAAAACAATGTGCAAACTCTCTGGATTAATGAGGCAAGAAGATCTCTTCATCGGAGATCTCACGGTGAAAGAGCATCTCAGTTTTATGGTAATATCAAAGGAAGAACTTTTATAGTAAAAAAACAAACTGTATTTATATTTCGATTAGCCATATGGTTTAAAAAATACTGTTACCTTTTTATTTATTTTTGAGTCTTGCAGAACACCATTTTTGGTTGATAATTCTGGTAGACAGCGTATCCACCATTTTAATTATATTTTTAAAAATACAGATTTCTTTAGACATAATTTATTGCATTTCTTAAATTTAATTTTTCCTATTTTGAAGTCTCATTTATTCCCTGATATTTTACCTTTACAGATTTTTTTTTTATTTGTGATAAGCATAAAAAAAAAAAAAAAAAAAAAAAAAAAAAAACGGATTTTTTAGTTAGAGAAATCGGTTTAGTTTTGGTTTCTCTTGAACAATTTTTTCCTGTTTTCTTTAGCAAGCTAAGTAAATGAGAAACGTGATTGTAATAGTTTTCCATAAGAACGAACGACGAGGAAAAGTGATTAATTTTTTAATCATGTATTGTCATTTCCCTGTACATTGTGGCATATAAAATCTCTCTTTAATGAAAGATGTTATCAGAGTAGGTGTTTAATTTGTTCACAAAATATCAAAATGAAACATTTATTTTTTTTTTTTATTTTTTTTTTTTTTTTTTACGGCACATCGACAAATCTGGGCCATTAGCGCCTGAAACATAAATTGTTTCCATTTTCAAGCTTTTAAATGACATTAGGAAATAGAATAGAAACACTAGAGATTATGCAGTTCCTTACGAGTTGGGCTTTTTATTTTGCTTCTGATGGTATAAGATAGAATTATTTATTTTGAATTATCAGCCTTCTATAGAAAAAAAAGAAGGGCGAGGTTAGCTCAGTGGTAGAGCACTGGCCTAAAAAGTTGGAGGACCTGAGTTCAAATCCCGAGCAAGGACTAAAGATTTTTTTCTTCTAGTGTCTTCATTCATGAGTAGAATTCGGCCTCCCTGACCGTCCCTAGGCCAACCCAGCCTTTAATAAATTTATCAACGGGTACCGGGGGGGCTCACGTGGTCTAGTGGCTAGCGTGCTAGATTCATAAGCGGGAGATGGTGGGTTCGATCCCCACCGGCGCCAGAAATTTTCTCATCTCATGTCGGCGGCGCTAATGGGCAAGATTTGTTGATGCAGCGTAAAAAAAAAAAAAATGGGTATCTTGGGTGCTATGACTCTAGCAGTCGAAGTGGCCAAGGGGATAATCTCGCGGCCGAAGCATACTACTGACCACACTATCTCCCTAGTGTGTTGTATGGTCAGGGCCCTCGTGGACTGTTACGGGACTGATTTTTTTTTTATTAAAAAAAAAAAAAAATACAAGTTTAATTGAATATTTATCAGATTTTTCATTCGTCTAGGCCAGGCTAAAATTGGACCGAAGGATAAGTTCTTCTGACAGAGAAAAACGAGTTAATGCTCTCATTAATGATCTGGGGCTGTCACATTGTATTAATCGCAAGATTGGTGGATCTTCTTTCAATCATGTAAGTTAATAATTTCAAATGGTTCATGGAAGTTATTTACCCTTAAATGACAGTGTACCCCAAACCTTTTTCAATCGCACACACTTTTATTTGAGAGAAATTTGGATTAATATTTATTTCTTTTATTTGTGCTGCTTTAGTGTTTTTTGTGTTGTTCTTGCTACTCCTTTATTTTAGCATATTATGTTTATTTTGATGTTTTAGTTAAACAACATCAAAAAAAGTTTTTCATTTAAGAGCTAAACAAATTATCCTTTTTATTTATTTTAAATAATCATGTAATTCATTTATTTTAAATGAATCATGTAATTTATGTTTTTAAATGTATCATGTAATTTATTTATTTCAAAAGAATGTTCTAATAGTTTTACTTCCAATGAAGTTATTTATTTTAAACAAATCCTTTTATTTATTCGCTTTTATAAAGAATTGTTTGGTCTGAACCAGTGTGCAAAACTAGGGCTGAGAAAAAAGAGTGAATTTTTTATATTGAATAATTATTGAAGAGATTTTTACTTCATCTGTATTGGCAATTTGGCATGCTCATTTACAAACTGTATGTGTACAAGCTCTTTTTTGTTTTTTATAGTTGAATAAACAGTTGGATTATGCTTAATTGCAGGAAAATATTTAAAGATTTTTCCATTTCATTAACATAAATGAACTGATTTACCTTCTCTTTTTAGACAGGAAAGTTATCTGGGGGTGAGCGTAAAAGATTATCTTTTGCAACTGCTTGTCTTCCTGATCCACCATTACTCTTCTGTGATGAGCCGACAACTGGTCTCGATTCACTCAACGCTACTAGACTTGTCAGTATGATGGCATCATGGAATGCAACCATTTTGTGTACAATTCATCAACCTAGCCCTGAAATTTTGAGATATTTCTCTTCAATTATACTAGTCGCAGATGGATCTCTAGTCTTTTCTGGATCCATTGATAATGCAGTGGACTTTTTCAAAAGGTAAATACAATTTACTTATATTACTTTTGAAATTATAATGTTTATTTATAAAAATTACTCTGTTAATTTAGCAATTATATCCTTAAAGTATTTGCTTGTCATCATGATCCGTTAATTAGAATTTGAAACTCAAAATGATTTGGGTTTGTGTATTATTTTCCCAACAATATTATTTATTTTTATACTCCAATTTGTTAGACATAATACCAATTACAATCAATCTCCTGAATAGTTCAAAGGTAGTAACTTTTCTTTGTGTCTATGGAGAATAGTGATTTTCAAATAAGTTGTTGGCACGTTCGGGTCCAGCGTTGTGGCATATGGGTCCGAGAGATGTGTTCTGTTGTCGTGGCTTGTGCGTCAGCCGATAGCTTGCCTTCCTTTCTATCTCTACTACTCAGGACCTTGTCAGTATATCCTTCGTATTTGGTTTGGGACCTCATTACGTTATTCCCGGTTAGGTTTGCGGGTCTGGTATCGTATGATACTGAATCCGCCAGAAAAATTCCTTTAGCGGGTCCGCTGTCGTGTTGTATTTGACACTTAACTAAATTGTAATTAATTTTCTAAAAGTACATCATTTTAAAAGTTTCTTTACTTATTTATTTATTTTTTATGTGTTTGCCCAAATAACTATACAAAAAGAAAACTTAGGCCCTGATGGAAATTTTTTTTCGAAGCCATTGGTCCTGAAAGTGTTAACAGGTATCGTCAAACAAGGAGCTAAGGCCCTTTGATTTATTAGTTTATGAACTCAATGTACTATTTTACCTACCTAAAATACCATTCCGAAGTGTCCCCCTATCATTAATCAGAGCTATAAGTGTTTGTACATAGTGGGTAGGATGGGACATCACCATTATCGTGTGAAATTAAAGAATGTGTTGAGTATGGCTCCTTCACGCTAAAGCATATTTATTGGTTTTGATGAAGAATTCAGGAAAAAGTTAGATTCAAATAGATTTTTTTTCTAAAACAACGAGGTACCACTTTGAAGCTTATTAAATAATGCTACTTTTGTGGTGGAGCCAAAATTTTCTTTATGTTATTAATTTTTTTTTCCATATAAAATAACAGAAATTGATACAGTGCAGGTTATGAATTAGATCAGAACAAGAGTGCTGGAGAATTTCTTGTAAGCTGCCTTGCTCCTGTCCCAGGTTCTGAATCTACATCAAGGCTAGCTATACGGAGACTTGCTCATCAATTTGCACTCTCGGAGCATGCAAAAACCAGTGAAATGTATATTCAGTTGCACAAACAACCTCTTCAGGCAAGTATTAAACATCTCATTCCCTTTAAAATATTTTAAAAAATTTCTTTTGTAGAAATATGTTTTCTATATTGCAAATTCATTTATTACGTTAGTACAAAGGGTATGGCAAAATGTGAGGCTCAATTTGAAATAGTTTTTCCTCATCTTGGAGTGAGGGAAAGCAGTATGCATGGTTGCCTTAGGTGGATGGTAGGGAAAATTTTTGTCATTACAGTGGTATTTTCTAATGGTGCTGTCTAGGTATTTTAGAGAGAAATATGTGTTAAACTTGTGGCAACTAATGGCTGACCTGTTATGCTTGCTGATCACATCCCACCGTCAGCAATATTCACAGACCAAACACTCATGCCTTCCCCCACCCGCACTTCCAACACATAATGCCAAACCAAGTAATTATAACAAAATTAATTTTTATTTCATTACACAAACCGGTTTCTTTCATGAAATTCATTAAATTGTTAGATATCTGTGACTCCATTAGTTCATTCAAGATACTTAGTTTTATTAAGAACTAAGAAGAACCAGTTTTATTAAGAGAAGTTTTTTATAGAACGGGTCTCCTCATTTTAGTCTAGTGGCTAACGCCTTGGCTTCTCATGTGGGAGATGGGGGTTCAAGTCCCACTTGCAGCAGAGATTTTTCTTATTTTAGGGCCTGTTGAGAAAATTCCCAGCTGCATCATGGATGTCTGAGCTAATAGCCCAGATGTTGGTGCGGCGAAAAAATCTGGTGCGGCCATAACAATGCAGCCAACCATCTCCCTTGAATTTGATGTGTTAAAGAGAAACTAGTGTATGGCTTATGTCTTGAGAGGAAAAGGGTAAGGAAGAATTGGGATTAGGGTTTTCAATCATCGAGCCCAGTACCATATCTTGAATTCTCAAACCCTGTGCAATAAAATTCTCTATTACAGCACAATGACCTCACTTCTTTGCTCTAGTGGGTATCCTGCGCACTAGAACTATTTGTAACTTCCGTCCCCTAAGCAACCAGCTAATGGCCTCTCCCAAGTCACCTCTAGTCCACTGAGCAGACCACACATCTTGTTTTCATGTATGCTTTCAGCCCACTATCACACAAGGCATATGATCCTTCTTTCTGCTTCCTATCTAACTAAACGATGGAATAAAGACCCATTTATAAAGAGCCACAGTCAGGGGACCTCACTGGCGAGCTGACTGGTTGAATCAGAAACAGTAGGGCTCACCCACTACCGCTCACCCTATTTCGAAGTAACTTCAAAGAATTAGATTTAATTTAATTTGGCCATATTTATCCTTGTATTTATTCATAAATAAAATTATGAATTGGATGGTCATAGATTCAATGAAAGTTCAAGAAAGATGAGGATCTTTAATCCTCATAAATTATTTGCAAAAGGGAATAAGAGTGAAAAGTTATGAATATATATTATTTTTGTATTGAATAAATTACACAGGTCTACAACCAAAAATTTGTTTTGATGATTTTGGCTAATTTCTGTGTTTCTCGGTGTGCTGAGGCCGAGAATGAAGTCCGTTTTTCTCTATCACGTACAGATTTTTTTCAAATCCATAGAACATAATATACCTGCTATACACATAAATTTGGTAAGAAGTAGGTTTTTTTTTTCCAAACGATTTCTCTTTTTATAAACAGACATCTTTCACTAGGTGGTGTAGGCAATGACTCCCTCAGTAGATGTTGTAGGCCTGAGGGTGTCTAGGCACGACCTGTTCAGACAGGAACGTACTTGTTTGGTCTCAGATGTCACCGTCTGAAGCTAAACGAGATTGAACCTGTTGTATCAGGAACTTGGAGCTAAATTTCTGTTCATTCTCTCAGTTCAGTAGTATCAACTGAAGTGAACACATTCACTGAGGTCTCTTAGTTGTGTCAAAGTGATTAAGAACGTATTTTAAGGTTTGAAAGTGCATTTAGACAAAATGTCTCATCGTCGTTGTGTTACCAGTCCAGACTACTTCTGTTTTATCTGTGGTGAGTACACAGTTAAGAAATACCAACGAAATATAACAGGTTTTGTCAAAAATGTATATTATGCATATTTTGGCTTGAGAATAGGAGATCAAGATAAAGTGTGGGCTCCTCACAAAGTATGCCATAGCTGCGTAGAAAAACGTCGCTTATGGTACAAAGGAGAGTTAAAATCTTTCAGATTTGCTATCCCAATGATGTGGAGGGAGCAAAAAAACCACGTCAATGACTGTTACTTTTGTAATTGTCATGTTCAAGGCTATAATTCCAAAAATCATAAGCTCATTAACTACCCTAATGTGGAATCTGCTAGTCGTCCGGTACCACACGGTCCTGGATTGACAGCTCCTCAGCCCCCTCGTGACTTGGGCAGTATAGATAGGGAAGCTAATAGAGAAGACTGTATGTCGGAGAGCGATGAAGTACACAGTGAGTTCAAAGCAAGCAGTTCAGAAGATGAACCTCAGCTTATTTCTCAACAGGAGTTGAACGACTTAGTGAGAGATCTTGGACTTCCAAAAGATGCAGCTCAGTTACTTGGCTCCCGTCTTAGAAACAAAAATTTATTACAGCCAGGCACTTCTTTTTCATGGTATCGACACCGTGAAGCAGTTTTTGTTCCTTACTTTGCTCTGGATGAGAATCTTATTTATTGCAAAGACATTCTTGGTCTAATGGGTCAATTTGGTATACAATATGACCCGATTCATTGGCGTCTATTCATAGACTCATCAAAGCGAAGTCTAAAGGCTGTTTTGTTGCACAATGGCAATACTTATGCTTCAGTTCCAGTTGGCCATTCGGTACATTTAAAAGAAACATACGAAAATTTGTCATTAGTTCTCGAACGAATTCATTATAATGAGCATAACTGGTTGATATGTGGAGACTTGAAAGTACTTACTATGCTCTTAGGTCAGCAATCAGGGTACACCAAGTTCCCTTGTTTTTTATGTTTATGGGATAGCCGAGACAGAAATTCCCATTGGAACAACAAAGACTGGCCATCACGAGGAGCTCTGTCGCCAGGCCAAAAAAATGTAATTAGGAGAAGTTTGGTTCCTTCTGACAAAATCCTGCTACCTCCTCTACACATAAAGCTAGGGCTGATAAAACAATTCGTAAAGTCTCTCAATAAAGAAGGTGAATGTTTTAAGTACTTATGCTCCAAGTTCCCACGATTAAGTGATGCAAAGCTAAAAGAGGGGATCTTTGTAGGCCCAGATATTCGGAAACTTTTCACAGATCCACATTTCACTCAGACCATGAATGAGAAGGAGAAGGAAGCTTGGAATTCTTTTAAAGATGTTGTTGAGAAGTTCCTTGTTAATGTGAAGGATCCCAACTACAGAAGTATCGTGGAACGCATGTTGAAGGCATTTCAATTACAAAGTTGCAACATGAGTTTGAAGGTTCACTTCTTACATTCGCATGTGGACTATTTTCCGGAAAACTTAGGGGAAGTAAGTGAAGAACAAGGGGAAAGGTTCCATCAGGACATCCAGGAAATGGAACGTAGGTATCAGGGCAAATGGAACGTAAACATGATGGCTGACTATTGTTGGATGCTGCAGCGTGAATCATCTGAAGAGTCCTACAGCCGGAAACGAACACGGAGAAATTTTCAAGAGAAAAAAATACGTTTTCATAAAAATAATAACTAAATATGCCACTGTTAATTCTGAAGCTGTTATTTCTACACATTTATGTATTTTGTACAGTAACATTGAAATAACTAAAAGATCATGGAAATAAATGAAAACTCTTATTCGCCAATTCTGTTTTCTTTTAATGGTAGTAGTACCTCTGCCCTTACTTGAGATTGAACAATTTCCTTACGTGATAGAGAGGGACTGACCTCATGTTCGGCTTCAGCACGCCAAGGAGCATAGAGATTGACCAAAATCATCAAATCAAATTTCAGAAAGATTATTTTTGTAGACCTGTGTTATCAAGAGCTTTTTTTAAAAAATTATATTAATATTCCAAAGATAATTGATGTGTATATATATATATGTATATATATATATATATATATATATATATATATATATATATATATATATATGTATATATATCAGCACCTAGATGGTTTCAGTAAAATGAATAGTTTTTTAAATTGTTCCAGGGTACTGAAGGAATAAAGATTTTTCAAAACCAGTAAGTGAATTATAATTAAAAACCTCTTAGTCTGTTCTTTGATTTTTATGTTAACATTTTCTTTTATTTCCAGTAAAGATCCTATATGGATTTACAAATTTTTCTGGTTACTCTTAAGAGGAATAATAGAAATACTTAGAAACCCGCAAATACTATGGATGAAGATTGCTCAAAAAGTAGTAAGTGCAGAACATAGATTTCTTATGTATTAGTTATATTAAAAGAGATATATATTTAAAGAGAAAGGATGGGTGCTGTCGTCTTTTGTAAAAACAAAATCATTAATTTGAATACAAATAAAAAGATATATTAATGGTTTATTTCTTCCTTTTGCACGAAAATCATAAAATTCAATATAGATATTTATTAGTTTTTGTAACATACTGTTGAATGAAATCATTCTTGTACTTGCTAGCGAGTTACCATCTTTGTCCCATGACAAAAGTCAAAACAGGCAGTAGACATATCTCCCATGAACTTATACAACAGGACTGGTATTTTTGTTTGTGTGAATATGGTCCAAAAATACTTTTTCTATCTTCTTCTGTAGCTCTTACGATTTTTTGTATTAATCCTTAGAGTGGGGTGAGTTGATATGGCCTACCGATTACTGGGCGTGCAATGCTAAACGGGCAGCATATTTTCCCGAGCATCATGAATGTATTTTCCCAGGCTCCTTCTTCATCTAGGCTGTAGACAAGATCTACAGTTAAAAATGTGTACACTATTTACAAATTTGCAATATTCACATTATTTAAAAATTTACTTCGATTAGCCCTCTGTTTTGTTCTATACACCTATTTATATATTATTTTTAATTCCATAATTTTTCAGTGAGTGACACTGTTTGGGCACACTGCACAAATTGTATTCCTTGTAACATATTTGTGGTTGGTTTCTTTTCTGAGGCCCAAAGTCCCTGCCTAGAGATTATCTGGAACATTTTTTCTCTCCAATAAACTAGTTGAAATGTTGATAATTTTCAACAAAAAAGCACTAGAATTAATTAGACAATTGATGGAAGTAATCTCATAAAGTGTTGTTTGGCATGGGGACATGTGTTGAGGAATGAAACAATTTTAAACCGATATATTTTCATGGTTTCAATAAAGTAGAAAAAATTCTGTCACGCATATCTATATACTTTTCTTAACAAGGTGGGTATTGTATGCAGCATTCCTGAATAATTTGCTTAAATTAACCTATATAAATACAAAATATTTATTCATATATTAAATTTTAACATCCACTTATACATAATATAGATTTTTGGGACCAGTTATTGACAGGTTAGCATCCTTTTCTAGTGCCTAATAACAGGGGGTCTAATAACAGGGTGTTCATCATGTCACAAAATTTCAGTTTTACCAGAGTCTTACGTAATCCCAGGACTACTGTGCATTCATAATTGTCTGTTTTCATACAGCAATGCAATTCTATCAGTCTCCCCAACCCCTTTCATCTGTTAGATTCCTTTTTTGTAGCATTTAGACACCAATAAAACATTATTTACTTATATTTTTATTTGTCTTAATTCATATTCAGAGTTTTTCATGCATAATTAAATATTGAGATTGTGCAGACTTTAATTTACTAAATTATGTACATTGATAAAAAAAATTTCATTAGTAATATTTTTAGAAATTTTGAATTCTGCTCCCATTGTTCAATTTTTATTAGGCTGCTAATTCCATAGAAATTCTAAAAATTTTAGTATCATCATTTCTTAACTTTTAAAATTAATGTAAACTATCGTCTTTAACGTATGATGCACATTTTATACAGATTTATTAATTGCTTTAAATGTATGTTAATTTGTAAGTTTATAGATATCATAACAATCGGGTAATCCATTTAAGGACACAAATAATTTTAACCTAAAAGTTAATTGCATTTCAAGTCATGAAATTGGATTTCAAAAAAGTAGTAGACTCCCTGAATAAAGTTCTTACTAAACTGATTCTAGCCTAAATTTCTATAGGACCATCTGAATCAGAGAAAACAGTGCTTGACGTTTCAGATGTTTCTATTTTCCATTGAAATATTTAGAGTTTATATTATATGCTTTACAAGTCGCCACCAGGGATAATATGCATTACAGGGAATGTGTTAAGATCTATGTTGTATAATTCAGATGAGTCATGAGTTTTCATTTATATTTTATATCTTTCTGGCCACAGTAGGAATTACTCAAGAAATGCAGGCACTTCAGTGACACCTTGAATGGTTCTGTTTACCACATGCTTTCTTACTTGAGTCTGGTTAGGAAAGACCTTTTAGCGCGGTTCCTCCCTCCCCCATAACCCTGCTTATAAGGTTGATCTCATGATGCAATCTGGAAGTGCCGACTAGAATATTTTGCGTTTCAGAACCCCGAGAGACCGAAAATAACGGTGGTTCAAATTTGTATATGTATATATATTTGTCTGTTCGCGCTTTTCCGGCCTCAATAATGGTCCGATTTTGATAAAATTTGGTACAAAAATCTTTCGTCTAATTTGAAAGGTCAAGTTTGTTAACCAGCAGAATCCGCCCACCGGAACATGGTTTTTGGAGCGAATGTCGCGCGAAAAAAATTGTTCCGCTTACTTCATATGCATGCAAATACTCGTTTTATAGGCTTCTTGGCCTAGGAAAACGAATGAAATCATTTTTAAGGCGATAGTTTTAACCGTTTTCGAGAAAATTGGAAAAATAGTTGTTGAATACCGTTTTTGGTTTGGGTACTTAGAATCATGGGATTCAGTTGAAACATTTTCTGCATGTTCATCTTTCAACATCTTTAAAACTAATATGTTGAAATTTTGGTTACGTTTAGAGTTAAGGAAGGGTTAGAATAAAACATTTTATTAACAGACATGAAAAGTTTTGGTAACTTTGTATACATTCCTTAATATCTCGAAAACGGTTCAGAATCTTGGTAAACGGAAGATTACCATTAGAAAGCTTACTAAATGCTCTACAAAAAAGGTTCTGAAGAAATATTCGATGGGGTTTTCATATTTGGAGAAATAAGTGCTTAAAACTTAGTTAGTTTCGTTTATTTGAACGGATCTTTTTGTGTGTTTCCCACAGTTTTTTGTATTTTTTGTAATTGCCAAGTAATTGTAAGTATTAAAATGTAATTGTCAAGAAAACAGAATATGTATAATTTGAAACAATATTTTGTTTCTTGGGATTCGAAGATGCCATATGAATATCTAGATTACTGTACTGGTGTTTTTCGTTATTTTGAATTGTTTTTGGTATTCTCTATTTACACCAGTTTTTAATTGGTTATTTTTTTCTTTTAAATTCATTGAACAGTAATATGAATTCAAAGGTGAGGACCTAGGAGGCTTAGGGTTGGGGGCATTTTTCCCTGTCCAGGTAGTGCCGATTGTACCCTCGTCATCTGCAAGTCCTTGCCTAGAGTCATAAAGATAAGCCTCCGAACGACTTCAGGAATGTAGGATTTCTAATTTTTGCCAGTATCAGAACAGCCGCTCTTTACTTACCACAGTGGTACTGACGTACCGGTCTATACTAGTTGCACTCCACATGAGTATGTTGTTGTATACCACAGTGGACCGCTCATTATAATTTCATTTTAAACATATAAAATACCTAAAAAACTTTATTTGTGTATAAATGTTACGTTATTTTAAAAGTCATACATTTCTGCTGACACTATACGTATTAAGGGTTTACATCTCTGGCTATGATGAACCGGCAAAAATTGCTTTAGAAACAATACTTTTTTATAGCGCGGTTCCTTCCTCCCTCCATAGGGAGGAATCCCGCTTATCAGGCTGACCTCATGACGCAATCCAGAAGTGCCGACTGGAAACATTCACATTTCAGAATTCACATACATCACGTAAATAACTGTAGTTCAAATATATATATAAGGGTTAGAATAAAATATTTTATTAACAGACATAAAAATGTTTGGGATCTTTGTATATTTTGCTTAATATCTTCAAAACAGTTAAAAAATCATGGTAAGTTCAAAGCATACTAAATTCTCTACAAAAAAGATTCTGAAGCAAATTTCGATGAGGCGATGTCAATTGGAGAAATAAGTGCTTAAAACCACAAAAGTGTTAGTTTTGTTCATTCCAACAGGGTTTTGTCACTTTTTACCTCACTGTTGTTTTTAATTTTATTTAACGGTGGAATGAGTATTAGTTTATTATTATTAGTTAAGCTAAGATAATAAGATAAATGTTGGCAATAGTGTTTTCCTTGAGCGAGCGTTGAGATGGCGGAGAGTCACTTCCACTTAGGACACTGTCTGTTTCCATATGTGGCGCCTTAAGCTTCATTCTCTTCTGGATTTTATTTTATATTTTTAACGAAAGATCAAAACCTACCGATAGCTGCTATATTCCTTTACTAATTGCACTAGGGATATGAACGGAACCACGCTAAGATGATGCAGTTCCTGCGAGTCAGACTTTTTTGAGCTTGTGCACAGTTCTTGTGCCGTGCTTAGCAAGTCCCCTCTCCTTTGCCTGCACAATTTTTAAGTGGGTAATCAATCAACAGATTTATTTGTTCTTTTAGATCTTGCCATCCTTATTATACTGAAGCCACCATATAAGATTTTATTCACTCAAAGTGTTCAATTATAGTCTTGCCCAGTGTTTACCTGAGGCATAAATGTATTCCAAACGTCATTTGGAAATAATGAAATGGTTAAAGCTATCCATCCTTTCTATTGGTTGAAGAGGTAATTGTATTTCTTTTTTTTTATTGATTAATAGTTCTAACGATTAGAGCAGACGGTGGAATTAATGTTTGCAGTTTTAATCCTCCAGGTTGTTGGACTGATGTCAGGACTCTGCTATATTGGTGCTATAAACAATGACCAGGCTGGAGTTCAAGCAGTACAAGGAGTACTTTTTGTACTTGTTGCAGAGAATACCTTCCCTCCAATGTACGGAGCACTCGCACTTCTTCCCAAGGAGCTGCCTCTCTTCCTCAGGGAGATGAGGGATGGAGATTATCACCCTTCGGCCTTATATCTTGCAAAAATTATATCTCATGTTAGTTTGATTACGAAATACTTATAATCAATAGAAATTAATTGTGCAGTAAAAAATTGTATAAATTGTTTCTGTAATTTCAATAGTTTTTTAAAACTAATTAATAACAAACTATTTCCAGATGCCTGGTCTAGCTTTAGAAGCTTTCCTATTTACTACCATTGTATACTGGTTAGCAAATTTAAAGAATACTTTTTATGCATTCTTTATGGTGGTGCTAATAAACATAATCTGTGTTATGGTTTCAGCAGCCTGTGGTATGTACTAATGATTTTTTTTTATAAATCATAGCTAAGAATATATTAGTGCTCCAAGATACTTTGTTTATTTATGTTTTAACATCCACCTCCTTTGGCTTTTCTAGCGATGATAGCGCTGATGCCTTTTCTGTTTTCTAAAGAAAAGCCACCACCCCATAATGAGAATCGAACCCACAACCTTTGGCACGGAGTGTCAAGTGCTCACGCCCTAACACTCACGGCCACCGAGCCTCCCAAGATATTTTGAAATTATTAAATTAACAAAGTAAAATCAAATGCTGTTTGTATTAGACTCTTGAACTTTATACATGCCTCTTTATTGTGATGCCATTGGTGTAGCGTATTCATGGTATGAACTGAAAATATATATATATTGTAATGATTAATTTTTTTAAAAAGAAATAAGAATATTTTAATTATTTTAATAAGATTTATTATATGAGTTTGACTTAACCTCAGGGTTTAAAGTTCCGAGCGAATGAACGATACAACACTCATCTCCAGACAATTCTGAGATACAAACAATATTAAACCACATACAAACAATAATAAAATAATCGACACTACAAAAAAAAAACAATTCTTACCTCTAAATCAATCCGCTTCCAACAAAAACTCAATTCACTTGGTATTCCTTGGAGGAGAGGTCCGCCTTCAACCAACGCTGAGAATAGAATTAGGACAAACCCCAGTTCCTCAGTCCATGAATGTGGGAATTCGACGGACGCCTTCTCTCTATCGCTGCTTGGACTAGACTAACGCTTCATTCGAGAAAGCGGGAAAGTTTAGCGTCCCTGCTTCTCAACTTCCGCAGTTTGCCGGATTATATATACAGATAACAATTATGTTTTTTGTATCAAGTAATTAATTTATTTTTATCTGGATGTAAATTTAATATGGATATATTGTATACCAGTATTGTCCAAAAACATTATCAATTTTGATCGTATATAATACGATGTTATTTGTACATATGGTTTGTGATTTGCGCGGGCTTTTCAAAATATCGATGGTTATTTGAATTTAAAAATATTTTCAAGAATGTAATATATCATTACATTTGCACTCCTGTCTAAAAAAAAAAATAATAAAAAAAAAATGATTTTAGTCCGGTATAAAAAATAAATTTAAAATTGAATTTTTTAATTTGGAGTTTCGGAATAGAGGGTTCAGAATAATAGCAAGTGTATTATATTATTTTTAAATTTTGATAGCTTACTTCGTCTCATAATTTTTTAATTATTTTGATTATATGAATATAGTATTTTATTAATATACTTATTTTAAATTATTTTTATAATTATCAAATTTATTTTAGGCTAAACTAATGATATTTATTGAAATAAGTTTATTTTAATATACAAAAAACATTATTATTAAATTTATTAATTTTACATAATATCAAAATTTTCTTATCCTAAACTAATGTGATTTCAACATTTATATTAATTTTTAATTATTATTATTATCAATTAAATCTTATACTAAACTAATTTTTGTAACAGATAAAAATTCTAAACTAGTACTACATTTAAAAATTGTCCTGGATCCACTATTTATTATTAAAATCTTTTTTGCATCTGTCCGAATTATCCCTAAGGATTTGTTTTATTCTCTTTCGTGGTGGCCGATTTAATTTTGCAATTTTTTCAATCCCATTTTGATATTGATACTCAAAAAGTATTTTTACTTTATTACCAAATTTGGTGTCCATATTTTTCAGATGATTATTTTTGTTAACATTTTTATTCATTATATTATTTTGATTATTACCATTATTATTATTATAACTCATTATTTTTAAACTAATTATATGATCATCAACTAATTTTTTAATATTATTTTGTTCCAAATTCTCATCCATAACGTCTGTACTTATTTTATTTTTTAAATTATCATTAGTTATATTATTTTTAATTATTTGATTTATTTTTTCATTATTATTATTCAAATTACTCAATAATATTTCTTTTATTTTATCATCTTCATTCACTAAACAAACATACTCACTTTCATCTTTAGTCTCAACAAATATTTTATTTTCTTCACATTTTTGATCAATAATACTACAATCATAATTTAAATTATCTTTTCTTAATTCACTTAAATCGTCATTATTGATTTGTGTATCGTCATTTTCGGTATTTTTAATTAAATTTCCATTATTATTTTCATTAATCTCAATAATTTCTTTACAACTTCTATTATTTTTATTAAAAAGGTTACTATTTGATTTTTCCAACTCTATCGTCTCTTTATTTTGACTTTCACCCATATTATTTAAATACGCACATAAATCGTCCAATTTTTTATTTTGTTCTATTCTATTTGCGTCTATTTTATTTTCCAATTTTTTATTATTTTCACTTAATTCGAACTTTAGTTCATTTTGTTCGATCCTATTTGCGTCAATTTTATTTTCCAATTTTTTATTATTTTCACTTAATTCGAACTTTAGTTCATTTTGTTCGATCCTATTTGCGTCAATTTTATTTTCCAATTTTTTATTTTGTTCCAATAATAGCCTCATCAAATGTTCTAGGCCTTGAGGATGCATCTCATTATCCCTTTCGGAAGTACGGTCATTGAATATAATTTCCGTTCCTAAGGAACCCGCCGATTCTCTGAATGCTATTGCATCATCCTCCTGCAATTCGTTTTCACGTGTTTCGACTATAATATTTATTTCTCCCGGTGTTGTAAAAAATACGTATTCCGGTGATTCTACACTATTTTCCTCACCGTTATTTTGAATTTGTTCAATATTCACGTCAGACATTTTTATTTAAAAAAAAAAAAAATATTTTTAAGTTTTATTTTCAATATTTATTTACCGCTTTTAATTTCAATTCACTCGGCCGTCTACGTTGGGCGCCATTAAATGTAATGATTAATTTTTTTAAAAAGAAATAAGAATATTTTAATTATTTTAATAAGATTTATTATATGAGTTTGACTTAACCTCAGGGTTTAAAGTTCCGAGCGAATGAACGATACAACACTCATCTCCAGACAATTCTGAGATACAAACAATATTAAACCACATACAAACAATAATAAAATAATCGACACTACAAAAAAAACAATTCTTACCTCTAAATCAATCCGCTTCCAACAAAAACTCAATTCACTTGGTATTCCTTGGAGGAGAGGTCCGCCTTCAACCAACGCTGAGAATAGAATTAGGACAAACCCCAGTTCCTCAGTCCATGAATGAGGGAATTCGACGGACGCCTTCTCTCTATCGCTGCTTGGACTAGACTAACGCTTCATTCGAGAAAGCGGGAAAGTTTAGCGTCCCTGCTTCTCAACTTCCGCAGTTTGCCGGATTATATATACAGATAACAATTATGTTTTTTGTATCAAGTAATTAATTTATTTTTATCTGGATGTAAATTTAATATGGATATATTGTATACCAGTATTGTCCAAAAACATTATCAATTTTGACCGTATATAATACGATGTTATTTGTACATATGGTTTGTGATTTGCGCGGGCTTTTCAAAATATCGATGGTTATTTGAATTTAAAAATATTTTCAAGAATGTAATATATCATTACAATATATATATATATATATATATATATATATATATATATATATATATATATATATATATATATATATATATGTTCCCTTGGCTACAACCGAGGAAGAAACAAGTACCTGGCTGAAGAAGATGGAGATGAATCCATCGAAATATTCCGGTAAGAAGTGAGGAGCAGTACCACTGCTGGAGAAAAATGCCGTTCCATCTAAAAATACTATCCCAGCGACGAAAAATAACATCAAGCATATATATATATATATATGTCATTACTACTATTCTTGTCCCTAACATCATTGTCCAGAGTAAACTCTAAAGGGAGCAGAGTGGCTAAGCTAAATTTTAATGACCCCAAAACAGGTTAAATAACGTTGTAATAACAATCGCATAGACAAGGGACCTCCATTGGTATGCCCCTTCAACTATTGGCCCTTTCTGGAGGGAAATAATACAAAAGCTATAGAGTCAAGCCGATCTTGGCAAGAGCAGAACCCAGACACCATATAGCATTCATTGCCTGGACTGTATGGTCTACTCTGGCCCACTTTAATTCCGCTCAGGCCCACTTCTGGTCAGCTCTGGGCAACTTACAGAGGGATCAAAAAACATCCCCTCTCCCCCTGCTCAAAGGCTAGGGTCAGGGACTTTTGGTATGTTCACCTCCTAACTAAACCAAACAAAGTTAAGAAGTCAAAAATTGTGTTCCAAACATTTCCATCATAAGCGGCTACCCATTTCTGTCATGGCCGCCTGTAGTTCTTTAAGTTTCAGTTGGAGGCGCTTTATGCAGCAGTGTTGGCCCTTCTATGTTTTAATATTACAGTTTGTTGATTGTTTGAATGATTAATAATCTTTTTTATTTAATAATAAATAATATAATTATTATACTATTATTATAATAATAATTTTTTTTTTTTAGGTATGATGTTTGCAAATATGTTTGAAAATTATGAGTTGGCCAATATTTACCTTATACCTTTTGATAATGTAATGATGATCATGTCTGGTGTTTATATAAAGCTGAGGTAAAACATTTATTTGTGAGAGTTGTATTTAATTTATTTTATTAAATATTATAAATCTGTGAAGCTTATTCCCTATTGAGTTTATTAAAACAAATTAATAATATTTTTTGGTTTATGGTCTTTACCTCATAAAGAAAAATACTTTTTTTAATATCACCTGATGCATTTTAAGCTTCCTGTCGGCTTGTTTTCAAAAGTTCCATTATATTTTGACTTCAATTTTCATGCACTCATTTCATTTTTATTTATTTAAATTTTTTTTTTTTTACGGTGCACCCACATGTGGGCCATTAGTGCTGTACTCATTTTACATTTTAAAAATAAATATAAAAATGTCTATTAATTTCTTTTTAAAGTATGACAAAAATGGAAATGGAGTGAAAATGTTATGAAATCTTCGGAAGGCTTGTAATGTGACTGTTAAAATAATTTTTAATTAATTAACCAAAGAATACAAAATGACATCTACTATCTATTGTGAATAGTCTTGACAAAATTGTTCAGTGACTAAGGTGTCTAATGAATTAGCTTTTTATGATGAAATGTGTACCCCTTACCCAGTCGTTTTATTTATCTTTAAGATGATGGCTGCTTCCAGTTTACTCAGATTACTAATTATCATATGACTTCTTATCCAATGTACATATTTTATGCAATATTAATGATTTCTTCTATTTCAGTACATTGCCTGTGATAGCCACATGGGTTCAGTACCTTTCATGGCTCATGTACTGCTTTGAATCGATGACTATAATTCTTTGGGAAGGAGCTACAAATATTAGTATGTATGGTTATTTTAATAAAACACTTTTAAAAAGTCCTGATTATTAGTGAGGTTTAATGTAAATGTGGATTACTCCGTTATTTAACCCTTATGGACTCACGTTGGGTCACCAGAGACCCAAGCTACTTTTAACAGAAAATTTTAAAATCATCCCTTCCCCGAATAGACTCCCCACTCCTTCTATTCTCTAAACATAACACACTCTCCTAATTCGTCACCGCTAGACCACCGTCGGAGTAGTCTCATCCTTCTTATCGCTGTTTTGACCCGACGCAAGTGCTTACGGACGAGACTTTTTCTTTGACCTGATCCGACGTGAGTGCTCCCGGCACAGTTTTTTCCTCCCCTCTGACCCAAGGCGAGTGGATATGTTAGTGATTTCCCAACGTCAAATATCATGGCCATTATTGGACGCAAAGAATAATGATCTGGTGAGAGAAGGGATGGCTGATATATCTGCGATTATATTGTTCGTAATATTTTTCCTTTTATGTTCCAATGGAGAATTTCCGTATATATGATCCTAAACATTTGTATATATTGAACTATTGTTCCTATTTGCTGCTCCTAAATATGTTTTATTATTCCTAAATATTTGTGAAATTGGAAAATAACTATACCGCTTCTCACACAATGAATGGAAGTTTCCATAAGTTTATGTATTTTTAATTTTCGATGTCCTAGAGATAGTATATTTATTGTATTTAACGTCATTATATGAGTTGTTAATATTTGTTCTTCTCAATATTCTTATTATACATTTAAAATAATAATATTTAGAATTCTTATAAATGGATTTTCCTTATATTTAAAAAGATCCACTATGGTTCCAATTTTGTGAGACCCTACCCTACTTCAGCCACATTACTGTCCCTCTATTTTTATTCTTAGCCTCTACTGAAAATTGTGATCGATTCATTTTCTGATAGTCGATTACATATATTTGAAAAATATAGCTGCAAATAAAGTTTTAGTATTTCGTACAATTACACAAATTTAATCAAAAGTGGGGCAAAAAGTTCATATCTGGAGATGTGAAGGTTATTTTCAATTGGCCTATTAAAGGAATAATATAACAAATACATTTATTTGTTTTCAATAAATGAGTGTTTAGAATTAATTAATGCCTTTTGTACCTTATTTTAAACATGTATTTCATCTTGGGTCTGCCAAGACCCGAGGCGAGTGCTCACGTACCTTCAGGTGACGCGAGTGCTCAAGGGTTAATCAATGATTAGCCTTACAATGAAGGAGTTCTTGCTGTTTTTCGCCTCTTCATGAGCTTTAACTTGAAAAGCACTGTTTTGATCGAAGTTTTTGTAATAAAAACAAAAAACACAAGTTTTCACTTGTTAATATTTTTGGGTTCTCGATAATTTAAAAATGATTTTTTTAAATATGACAAATTTTCTTTCAGTCTCATAATTTTTTGGGAAAACTATATAAAATAAACTAACTTATGTATGTTTTCCAGCTTGTTCTGAAACGAATTACCTCCCGTGTATGCAGTCTGCTAAAGAAATATTTGAATACTACAGTTTCTCAGAAGCCAACTTGTATAGAAATATAATTTTATTAGGTGTATTATACATTTCTTTTCATTCAATAAGCTATATATTTTTTGTAAGGAAAATTAAAAAGCATGCTTAATGTAAATAAATGTACTTTGATTGTAATATAAATTATTTATTGACTATATACATGTACATATAAACAATTTTCAATTTAAATCCATTTCCTTCTTTTGCTTAAATCCTTCATATTCACCTTCTGAGGGCTGGCGTGTATCAGGTCTACTGGGAGCATCCTTTAAATTGGCTCCTTTCTAGCTAGTTTGCTCATAGAATACTAATACTGTACTATTACTTAATAATACTTAAATTACATCCCACCTTTTTGGAAGGAGTGGACACTATAATTCGGAGGACCGTTAAAGCGATGTTGGGTGCGTTTTCTGCTATGTTGTATGCTCCCCATAGATTTAGAGGGCTTGACCTTATGAGAAGCGAATGGGAAGCTCCATTACAGCATTGGTCGATAGGAAAGAATCTTGAACAGGTGTCTGATTAATTATTTGCACCTTTATTCGACTACAAAAGTGAATCGACGGAATGCTCCAAACGGCCGAAAATGAACATCCAAGACCTCGGAGTAGATCACAGCACAAAGAAAATCAGAAGGATGCTACGGGAAAAGTCGTTCGATGAGTTGGTAATGTTCAAATGGCAATGGATCGGAGTGGTTCACTTTAAGGAGTTCCCAAACGCTAACAGATTCATCTGTGAGGAAAAAATCCTCTCCTGTTCTGAATGGACAAACACATTAAAACTCTACGTGAACTATGCGCCACTTCATGGTGTTCCTGGTGTGGCAGGAGCACCTGATTTAGGAACCCTCTGTCGCAAATGCGGCAGGGAGGCGGAAACACCAGCACATGTGCTTGGCAGTTGTCCTAACAGCATGCTCCTCATCACCCGGAGGCAGCACAATGTGAAGCATAGAATTATAGAACACCTCAAAGAAAACAAATTCGAATGCTTTGAAGAGGTCTACGGAATCGATGAGGAAGGAACACCACGATATGCCAACATCATAGCGTTTCTCAAAAATGAGAAAACATACATTCTCTAACCCACGGTCCGCTTCGAAAATTACGACACCAAAGAGGCTGAAAAGTAGATGCCGAAAAGAAAAAAATATATATGAAATGCACTGCCTACTACGGAGAGAAATTCCAGGACGAATTTGGGAAGAGGGAATATATTGTGAAAGGACTATGATTTGGATCAAGAGGTACCATTCTGAAGAGCACAGCCATCTTCCTTGAAGAACTAGGACTGACAACAGACCACCTGGCAGCATTAGCCGAGTCCACATTAGTGGACACACTCGGCATAATTGCCAATCACATCTATGAACACTAATAGATTATCATCCATTCAAACTGTTTCCTTATATACTTCAGACTTTATTTTTAATTCTCTCAATTCCTTCTAATCCATCACTATAGCCTTCTTTCGTCTTCATTGTCTTTATTCTCTATTCCTTGTTTCGAACTCCTTACAACATCAGCCTGCAAATTAACCCTATTTCTGAATGGATGATAAGCACGCTGTGTATCTAGCAACCCAACGTAATTGGGCAGCCCATTTTATTTATATTTTTAAATAAAGTTTTCTCTCTCTCTCTTATCAAAATAAATATTTATTATTCATCATTAGCTTTATATATAAAAATTGTGCTGCATGTGCATTGTAAAACTTAAAAAGCAAGCCTTTGAATGACTTGAAATTTTTTGATAATGTTGCAATGAAGCTCAATATGCGACACCTCAATTTGACCCTTACAAGAAGGCAACCCACAAGACCTTAGATGCCCATGGAGCAGAGCCCATTTCACCCTCCTGATTCCACAGGAGGCATTAAAATAGCTGCGTCTCTAAGCAGCATTAAAACTTCGCATCACTTCTCAATTATCCTAATAAGCTTTAGTTATTTGTTTCTTTATAAAGTTGCTTGTTACCATTTTCTGGTCTAAGAGCCAGACAACGGTAGGTTTGTACGTTCTATTTTAAAAAATATATATTTTTAAAGCTAGATTTGATTGTGATCTAAATTTCTTTACACTCTTTTCCCATTGATTAATTTACAAGGGCCTTAAATACAAATCAATAGAATATAAAGGAAAGCACTATGGATCATTTTTTAAATGCTGCAGAGAAGTATTTTTTCAGGTTTTCTCATTTCGCACTAGTATTTCTAAAGCGACACAACTCAAAAATCGGTTTTATTAATACCATATTAGTTATGACTAGAGTCCGGAAGATAGGCATTTATTTTTGGTTAAAATAGGCAGGCATAAAGGCACTTGAAATACTGAAAAAAAGGCAGTACTGTAATTAAAATAGGCATTTATTAGGAGTGAAGGCACAGAGGAATCTTACTCATTATTAATGTAAGTATGTATTTTAAATACCGTCATTTGGGGTGAGTTCGGACACATTTTCGAGGTTTTCTTGTAATATTAAAAGACAGAATTTTTATAAAAATCTGAAAAAATTAATGTATGAACCCTTAACCCTCCTCTATCGAATAGTGTATATTGTTTTTTGAATATCTCAAAAATTTTCAATTTTTTTTTATTGCTAAAATGTGTCCGAACTCACCCCTACAAGTGGGGTGAATTCGGACAGCCTTTAATTTCTGTAAAATTCTAAACTTAAACTATAGTGAGCTTGGTCATAATTGAAGATATTCTCCACAGGAATATATTCTATAATCTTTTCTAGATTAACAAAATATTCTTCAACGTTTTCCTTATCAACTTCTGTTCTACACCTTTTGATGGTTTGTGCAAGGCATAGCATTAATGGCTGATTCCTTTACATAAAGCGTCAAACCATTCCCCTCTGGGCTTAGTGTCTTAAAATCTTGCGATTTTTTTCTTGACCTATCCAAATATGTTTTAACGATTTGGGGAATATCTTAATCGAGTTAATGGAACATCAAATTCAGCTGCAGGAAAATTCTCTTTGGTATTTTTTTTTTCTTTACTAAATTTAGATTAGCCACCACTTTTTTCTGGTGTGCATTCTTCTAAATTTATCATTTAAGGTCGATTTATGTATTTTGTTGAACAACAAAATACATAAATCGATCCGCTGCCTCTCTCAGAGTCTTCTTCTTGGATTTGACATCGTCAATAACATTTTTCAAAGCCTCTTTGGAATAAATACTGTTTTCGTTTAAGCCAAGAGGACGCGGGTATAATTGATGCATGTCCGAACTCACCCCACGGTATGCGAGATTTTTACTTAAGCGAAAAAAAAAAAAAGTTTTTGAACAAAAAAAAATAAATATATTTATTAATGTATCATAAAACCATATTTGTCAAGCCAATTATGTCCCTAATGAAAAAACCTGCACCATGCACTACTGTCCGAACTCACCCCAAATGAGGGTACTCATTCATTTCTTTATTACTAATTTATCACAGAATTAGTGTTCTTACTCTAACTTCCCCATGTTACAAGCAACAAAAAGATATTTTTTCAAAGTATCAACTGTCATAGACCTCAGAAAAAATATTTTCCATGATGGAAAAACTTCCTCTTTATTATCTTATCATTTCAAAATCCGGAATACCAGGCAATTACGCATTGTCACAGGCAAAGGGGTGTGAGGAAGGAGACGTACTTCCCTCATCCTCTCTCTTTCCTGCTATTTATTATGCTTGTGAATTCCTTCGACTAAATAAGGTTCTGTTATTTACAGAGGTTCAATCCACGGGTTGGGAAAATAAGTTTTTGAATAGATATTTGACGGCAATATGTAATTTAATTTGTGCAACCCTGTTTGTCTTCGATGAACGGAAATTCATTATGTACTTTATAAAATGTTTAAATCGCAGAAAAAAATTGCATAACGACCAAAAAAGGCTGTAAATCTTAAAATAGGCAATTGAAGCCAAAATAAAAATTGTCTCTACACTTCCCAAATGCACGAAAACATATTTATTTCTATCTGATTCATCAATATATCCAGTCAGACAACAAAGGCATTTTGCCTACCTTCCAGGCTCTATTCATGACAATGAAAGTCATGGTAAATATCACTTTATCCATTATCAACACTGTACGTACTTAGCTTCAGAGCTTGTACACCAGAGGGCACTTGTGCCACTCTTCTTGTTTTAATGCTATGCCCCCTGCATAAGCGAGAGTGCCACATTTTCAGTTGTTTTACTTTTAGTTTTGTCACTTTAGAAATACTAGTCCGATTTGATTATTTCAGGATATTTTTTAGCATGATTTTTTTTTTTGTTTCTGCCATAATTGTTGCAGAAAGGCAGGTATTTTAAAATGATCACCTCCAGAACGAATAATCATGAGAAATCAGAAAAAAATCTGCTGAAAGGCTGATGAAAATCAATATCTGCTGTTGGAAAGAAAACATACCAACTCAG
Source organism: Gonocerus acuteangulatus (assembly GCA_946811695.1). Lineage (NCBI taxonomy): Eukaryota > Metazoa > Arthropoda > Insecta > Hemiptera > Coreidae > Gonocerus > Gonocerus acuteangulatus. The sequence continues at coordinate 49,075,654 of OX328123.1, read as the reverse complement.
ATAGTGGTTGAAATGTATAATAAGAGTTATATATTTATTTAAATTTTAACGTCCATTTATTATTAACAAAGAATTTTTAGGACATATAATAAGAGTTTATAAATAGTAGAATTGTAGAATATTCAGCTATCATAACATGTGCATACAAATAAATGTAAATTATTGTTGTTGTATCAATAGACATCAAATTACAGAGCATTTGCTTCTTATACCAAAATGTAAATATTATCATGTTTTTGTTTTCTTAAAGGAATTTACACTAAAAAGTGGTTCTCAAACTCCTTCCAGCAACTTCATATGTAATACTTACTTTATAAGAGCTTAGTACTTGTCGTCTCAGCACTTGTAAACAGGTTCTGTTTTAGTCACTCGTAGAAGTGAATAGGAATCATTGAGTTAGAAGGGAGGGGAGGGAGTCTAAACGATAAAAGTTGAAGCCTAAAATCGGCCATGCCAGTGTGACAAAAAGCGCGCGAAAAGGTGAATTTTTGAATATTATTGTAAACAAACAATGAAATTAAACGAATTTATGTGTCGTATTCGTATAAATTGACATTTATATATATGTATAAATATAAATCAATAAGAATATGATATATATATTCGTTCAAATTCATTGTTTGTTTACGATCATATTCAGATTCAAACTTTCGCGCGTCACTACTGGTACTTTTGTCACACTGGCATGGCCGATTCCAGACCTACACTTTTTTAGCATTGGGAGATAGATAACACTCCCTCCACTATCTACTAACCCAATGATAGGAATGGATTCTATTTGCTAAGTGACAAGTAACCTCCCTCACCACTATTCTTTATGCAGTTGACCCTTGTCACCTTACATAAACAGCCCAACAAGTCTTTAGTAAAAAGTTAGTGAATAAGTACTTGTCAGTTGTCACAAAGCTTAGTGAGAGGGTAAAGGAATAGTGACAAGAACAATGCTTTTGACTAACTTCCTAAAGAAGATAAAAATATAATCCTACATGTACTGCCAATGACCCTTAAGGGTAGAAGCAGAATAATTCAGATAAAAAAAAGGACAATGCTCGTGTAAACTAGGCATAAGAGACCATAAAAAGTATCAGGGGAGGAGAATATTTTATTTTCCTTCTTTTCGGTCCATCTACTAATAATCTACGGCCGCAGAACCAAGCTATCCACAGGTTCAGCCTTTCTACATGCCCTTGTTGGAGCAGGGAACTTTTTCAGCGAGTACGTTCGCAGAAAAAATCAACCTCCCACAAGCACGACTTGAAGTAACATATCTTTGTGAGGAAATCAGACATGATGGCCACCCTACCACTAGGAGACCCTTCAAAAGTCTATGTATTTAAATCATAGAAATTTGAACAGGACAACTGGGAAAACTGGTTGATCAGTCATTGAAAGAACTGATAATGGAAGTTCCTTACAAATCCAAAATTTAAACTTCAACTTTAAATTAATTAGTGTATTGTGAGTCAGAGACTGAAAATAAATTTGATAAAAACCAAAATTATTTCCATAAATAAATAAATATTTTATTAGATTTGAGTTAATTAACACACAAGTGAAAAACAGTTCAGGTTAAAACAAATAAATATCTCAATTAAAAATATGGAAAAATTATCATAACGAAAATTGCCATTATGATGACATTACCTAAATAATAAATGGCACGAATTTTTATTATACTTTCCAACAAAGGGGAAAGTATCTTAGAAAATAAAATTCTAGCAACCAATGTAATTAATTTACATACATAAACATATGTTATTAACTGGTTTGGTGTTAATACTTTTTCCTATAATTTACCAACCTATTCGTGGGAGATTTAGAAGGATGCCATTCATTCTTTAGGAAGTACTTCTCATACCATCAAGGGCAATGAAATATAAAAACATTAATTTGTTTAACAATGCATTATTAAGTTTATTATAAAAATATGTACAAATATTTACACAACAAAAAATGGATGTATGAAATTAAAAAAAAAAAAAAAAAAAAATGACAGAGAGCTACTTAATTCTAAAGGAATAATTAAAGTAGCAGTATCATACTGAAAGATTTGATACAAAACAAGGTAATGGAAAATAAAACATGAAATTCTTTATAGTTCCCTCTTAGTTAATAACTAAAGATTATCATCCAGAATTGACTTCTCTGAAACTTTTTTAACTTCAATAATAGCATCAGAACATTTTTTCTTCATAATTTTTACTGCTTCTTTAAATAATTCATCTGGAGGACTACTGATAACAGATTCAATAGTGAAGATAAAATGGTCCTTGATTCTCCCAAGTGTCACTTTATTTTTCAAATCTCCAACATTCAGAACATTTCGACTGCACATATCAATTCTGGGATTTCTAACTACAGCTACTTTATGTCCACCTTCTGAGATTGTGTCAATTACACCTTTTGTAAAACATTTTTTGAGTCGTTCAGCTTGCTCATCAACAATTTCATCGTGAATCTTGATATATGGGTGAAGTCTATACGAAGCAGTCCCAACAGGTGAAAATTTTGCATGATCTTTACCAATGCCTTTAACTGCAGTGAGTTTCACATGAAGTTCTTGCCCTGGTCTCATCTTTGCGATGACAATATCATCCTGTAAAGCTCCCATGTCCTCTTCTTTATACAATAATTTTTGATCTCCAAAAGGAATCCATTTTATATCTTTGGAAAGAACTTGATAATTTAGGTACATATCTTCCAATTTGTAATGTCCAGCTCTTCTATGGGGATTTTTGACACATTTGACTTTCAGTTCATAATTAAGAGTATCTCTATCAGTCCCAGTTGTATCTCCAGGCATTCGAAACTGAAATAAACGGGGATTGGCTTTAAGGGGAACAAGGCCAAATCTGTGAGCTAAAATTTCGTCAGGAAGTATAGTCTTATTTTGAACTATTGTGACTTTCTCTATGGCCATAGAAGGTACCTCAGATATTAATATTCTCCTAAATGCATTTGCTAAAGCAGGATAAATACCTATTAAGTCAAATTCCATATCATTTGCATCATATGATATAACATTTATTTTGAGTTCTTTCTTGTACCTCTCTAGGTCCCAAGTATCATCATAAGAAGGAGCAGCAGGCTTAACAGTATCTTCAGTCATAAGAAGTATATTCTCCATGTCCTAGAACTAAATTATATTTATTTAAATATCAATTGTTGCTTTGAAGAAGAATATATTTATCATTGCATAAAGTACCAGGTAGTGCTTTTCCCTCAACAATTGTAGAATAAAGTAGATGGTTCTATAATAAATTAAAAACTAAGTTATAATAAGCATATCAATCCTGACAAATCAAATAGTCACGTGAGAAAAACAAACTTATAACACAATTTCAACCTTCTTTAAAGTAAGAGGTAGAAACGCAGAATCCAAGAATTCAAGATGATATATGTATGTAAATGCCTAACCCCTATAGATACCAGAGACGTCAGTACATATAATTAGCGTAACTTAAAAACCGTTTAATGGAACTAAATCATCAAAAAAAAAAAAAAAAAAAAAAAAAAAGGAAGGACAATCACTTGACTTTCAGTGCGCAAAATAACACGTATCACCTTAAAAATTAACAGGAGCTTCATCCCCAGAGGCAAAGTTTTCAACTACATTTCTTATTTTAAGTTCAATTTATAGTAAAAATAATATAATTCTGTCAATAATACACTGCTGTTTTCTGTAAGCCAGCAATGTAATATTAAATTTAATATCGATTAACTCGACAGATCTCTTTTTTATGAATAAACGACCAATTGTGTGTTTTTTTACGGCAATTTGAGCTCCATGGATAAAAGCAATGGATTTTCTTCTGATTTCCATCTTTTCTAAACATCATCCTTGAGAAAGGACCTTTTTTTCACAGGTCTAGCAGTATTCGATATAAAGAGTCTCACTTTTATTTCTGCCTATTCCTTAATTATTTTATTTTTTTGCTTATATTAGTCTGTGGCCAAAAAAAGGCAATCAGAGATTCACTAGTTCGTAGAAGAGCTGTTAACGCAGGTTTCATGAAGTGTATTATGCACCTTGAAAGTTTGCTATAGGGCACCTCTTGGGTAGATAAGAAGGTAAATATGTCCTGGCTAGACTAACCGTAGAACACGAAGTACATTTTTTTTTTTTTTTTTTTTTTTTTTTTTTTTACATGTTAACCCCCTTAAAAATGTCTGCCTTATTCATTGTGAAATTGTCTTAATTTTAAGATAGTTGGCTTCTGAATACAACTTTATTTTTGGGCAATATTTTTTTGCACCTTTCCCCTATGCGCAGTACATACACTTATTTGTTCCAACACATAATTCCTAAGTCTAGCCAACACATAATTATCATCTTATCTACCCAAGAGATGTATCATTGGGAATTAACATTACCGATGGCGGCGCCACTGTCGTTGTCAAAATGGCGGTATACAAAGGGAAACCTGTGACATTTGTACATAGTGATTGCTGATAACAAGTGTTTTCGCAGTTGTTGTGGTTCTATTTCACATTAATATTCGTGTTTTCATCAAGAAACAGGGTTTTCGGAAGCTCTATTTTATTTGTGCACTCAAATATGTAAGAATATTGGACTAACAGTGAGTTATTGTGATGGATAAGCAAAAGTGAGGTAAATATTAATTCATACCATTGTTAATAATTTTGAATACAATAAATGTATTTTATAATAAATATTGTATATTATTGATCAACAATAAATCATGAACAATTTGAAAATTGAAAAAATATACTTCAAAATCTTTATTTTCACATATTACATGCACCATTATTTTTTTTAGTTTTGAATCGTTTCTGATCACAAATTTTAATTATTGCTTACATTATTTGCAAATTATAACTGATGTAAATATAACTTCATACCATTGTGAAAAGATTTGAATACAATAAATTTATTTTATAATAAATATTGCATATTATTGAACACCAACAAATCATGAACAACTTAAAAATTGAGAAAAAATTTCAAAATTTCATTGAATCTCTATTTCACATATTACATGCACCATTTCATTTACTTATTAAGGTTGTAATTAAATTATATAAATATACCTTATCAAAAGGCACCGTAATATTTATGAAAGGAGTCATATGTATCAAATATGAAGTAGTACACTCATTTAAATTTAATACAGCCATTCCTAATTAGTTTGTTTGTGCACGTGCAAACAACTTATTAGAATGGTTGGTCTTCTCCAAAATACCACAGGTATTTAGGTAATGGATGTGCATTCACAATTGCTTCACCTTCAACTATGCACCTGAAACTACTTAAGGCTTTTAGATAGCCAAAGAAGTTCCTTTGTACATACTTTTGTTCATCAATATCTATACCTTCTGAATTTCTAAAATTAAATCAAATTCGGGTAAAATGGGTTGCAAGCTGTTTATAGTCACACAAGAGTGAAGGTTGCATAAATGTGAATTATTTCACTACCTCTTACATATATTGTTTAAAAATAATTACTTTGTGAAAGGGAAAGGTTCATGTTGTCTTTAAAAAGACAAATTTGTAATAAAACTGTTGGTAAATTATTAAATAGCAAAAAAAAAACACGAACAACACATGTCATAACTTTACAACTGTCATAGCTTTACATTTGTAAACAATGCACGTTCCCTTTGTCGTTAGTTCTGAAATTTTCCGCATGGCAGCGTATCGCTTAATGTTAATTCCCAATAGCAAAATTTCAAGGTGCGTAAAACACTTCATGAAACGTGCGTTACCAGCTCTCCGACTAAATGCTTATAAATAAATTAATGTCCATATACAGATGCATCAAAATGAGATATGACGCTTGAATACAAATTACTAAGGAAGACATTAATTATATTTAGAATTTTATTATGTTTGACAAAAGAAATTAATGTTTCATCTAGCCTTTCTCTATGCTCGCCGAGTAACGAGTATTTATTGTTCTTTGGGAGGGAAACAGGTTATAAAGCGGTTATTTTTGAATGTGTAGTTCTACATAATTTCAGAATTTTGAGTTGCCATTGTGTTTTTTTGTATTGAATAGTTCATAATTGTTATATTAAGCTTGTCCATTTCAAGATACATTGGAAATCCCAGTTTATCGTTCTTTAAAGGTATGAAAATATATTTTCTTTGTCATCTTTTTTATATTGACAATATGCTGTTTCTATATTTTGTATTGTCATTTTTACATTCCTTGTGATTTTGATTGAAATGAATCTTCCACGTGATTGGATAGTGATATTTACTACTTTGGATTTGATTAAAATCCTTTGCTCCACAAAATCTTCAGTATTAGTGTAATAATATTTATAGATAAATGAGTGTTTAATAGCAATATGGACAAGGAAGGTTTTTATCGTTTAATTACCATCAGTGTTGTAAAATACCCGGGTATTTATTCTTAAGGGTAAATACCCAATTTCATAAATACCCTCGTATTTAAGGTATTTAACTAAACCGTGACTTAGTAATCGAATATTGTAAAATGTCATGGATCTTGCCAGTTTAGAGCTATTGCAACACTGAGAAACTATTAAAACAATAATAAATTATAAAATAGGATCACGGAGAGGTTAATAAATAATAAATTATTACCTGAAAATTTGCCATGGACCTTACGACTACCAATAAAACAAGTTGTTTGCCTAAATTTGATACTACTGTACTGCATTCACAAAAATTTAGTCTCAGCTAAAACTTAGGACTAGGATTATCTCAATTTCTCAAAACAAAAATTAAATTAAATTACCTATTCATTGATCAAAACACATGTAACTTTCAAGTCTCTCCACCATAACATGGAACTTATTTTCTTAGTCATTGTCTTCAAGACCTTCCCAAACAAAGTTGCCATAATCCCTCTTGGTCCCTATAGTCAGCTATGTTTTTCCGAAGATCAACTGATTTCAATCCCATTCTTCTGCCTAACTCACACACAAAACAAATGGAAGAGTTCAACAAGTGTGCAGCTAGATGTGCGTTTCCAACACCAAACTGAATGCGTTTCTCCTTTTAGTTAATACAAGTTTTTCCTCAGTTTTTTGAAGAGAACAGTCTGGGTTTTTTGTTGAAGAGTTTTTAGTAATTCTTAAATCTCTTATGAACTGTGTGGATCAAAGGGGCATTTAACTGAATGGCAGTGATAGGTTCAACAATTGGATCAAGGATGTTAACTAGTATCCCAACTCAGACTCAAAACACTCTCATCAAAAAGCTACCTTTTCCTTTCTGGTGAGATTTCCGCTTACTGTAATGTTGTTACTACTATATAAGCGTAATTTCAAATAATATTAACAAGGATCACAAACTTAAACTTAACTTAAAATGGTTTTGAACTATTATAATAAACATTAAAAATGTTTTTGGTCCTTTTTTTAAATTTAAATAAGTCCTTAATAATTGAATAGTCTTCATTAAAACCTTTTTAAAATTAATTAACCTTCCCCATTGTAAAAGTAATCATAAAAATACATGGATGTACATTAAGTTATAAATACCCGGACCTACTTTTAACTTTCTTTAAAAAATTACTGGGTAAGTATTAATGTTCATTAAGTTTTTATGATCAAATGGGTAAGTTTCAGTCCTTGTTTGCGCTAAAAAATATTCAAAGTAGTTGTATCAAGCTCAAAAACTGAAACTACCCACTTTTTGGGTATTTACCTTCCCTTTGGGTACATACCCAGGTAAATACCCAATTTATATTTACCTACCCACTGGGTATTTACCCACCCCACATCACTGATTACCATACTCTTAAAGTATTACCCAACTTACTGAGAGTTTGCACAAGCCTTATTCCTGAATTATTTCAATGTATATTTTAAACTTTATTCTTTAGGAAATATTTCATGTTTATAGGATCTAATAACACAACCTCAAAGTCATTTTTCAGATGATTAAAAGATTAATTTGGCTGCAATATAAATAAAAATGTTTAGCTTGAAATATTTCAAATACAAATGGTTTCATAGAAAACAAAATGTAGTTACTTTTCGATACTGTTTATTTAAGAATGTATCCTCAGTTATATTATGTATTAATTTATACAAAACAAATATTGGAAATAATTCTTCTGTGCTTCAAAGTTTGTATGCCCAGAATATCCATTAAATCAAGGATTGGGGCACAATTCACTTTCACAAATGTTCAAGTACATTTCATTTATATCACACCGCATTAATATGATTTTATATAAAGCATTAAAAATGTTGCTTTTTTTATAAAAAGCACTAGCTGTTACCCGGCGTGCCATGCTACACCTACTTTCTGCATATAGAAAAGCCTAAATAAATTAGAAACCAAATAAGTATTATTAAAATCTAATAACACGAATCTGTAACTGTTTCGAACCCGTGACCTCTCAACTGTAAGTCCTAGACGGCTTCGACATAACCTATAACTCCCCCCGTATCAAGACATACATGTATGCCAAGTTTGGTAAAAATAGGTCTTGCTTATAAAAAGAAACAACAACATACAGACAGCAGCTGGTAGACGTTTTTGACCTGGCCTATGACAATCCCCTGATCAAGACCAACCTGTGTGCCCAGTTTGATCAAAATCCGTCAAACGGTGTGGGTCTGTATAAAGAACAAACATACAGACAGACAGCTGATAGACGTTTTTGACTTAGCCTACGACTCTCCCCAGATTAAGATCTACATGTGTACAGAGTTCAGTCAAAATCCGACGACCGGTGTGGAGTTGTATAAGGGACAAACATACAGACAGACAGCTGGTAGACGTTTTTGACTTAGCCTTCGACTCTCCCCAGATTAAGATCTACATGTGTACCGAGTTTAGTCAAAATCGGATGAATGGTATGGATTTGTATAAGGGACAAACATACAGACAGACAGCTGCTAGATTTTTTTGACCTAGCCTAGGAGATTTCTCGTATCAAGACCTACCATTATTCCAAGTTTGGTCAAAAACGTTCAAACGGTGTAGATTTGTATAAGGAACAAACAAACAGACACGTGATTTTTATATATATAGATGAAAAATTTCTTCAAATCTTTATCGATCCTACCTAGTAGACACCGAAAATGACCCCCGTTAAAATTTATATCTATCTATCTATCTATCTATCTATATATATATATATATATATATATATATATATATATATATATATATATATATATATATGTGTGTCTGTTAACACGATAGCGGCCAGAGTTTTTGTTTTTTCGTCACAAAACTTGGTATATAGCATTCAATTAGCAAACGATTGAACGAGTTCGTTAACCACCAAAGTCGGTCCACCAGAAGGGGGGGGGTTTACCCCGAACCCAAAACACTAATTTGACTATGTCAGCCGTAATATTTGTTATATTTCAACGAAACTTTGTATTCGTAGTGGTAATATAGAGAGAAAAGTGAGATATAAAAATGAACTAAATCGGTTCATTAGAAGGGGGGGGGGGGGGGTTTACTCCGGACCAACAATACCAATTCGCCACTACCAGCCGTGATTTTTGGTATATTTCGACGAAACTCGGTATTCGTAGTGCTAATCCACAGGTAAATATGTGTTGTAAAAATAAACTAAATCGGTACATTAGGAGGGGGGGGGGGTTTACTCCGGACCCACAATACCAATTCGCCACTACCAGCCGTGATTTTTGGTATATTTCGACGAAACTCGGTATTCGTAGTGGTAATCTACAGGTAAATATGTGTTGTAAAAATAAACTAAATCGGTTCATTAGAAGGGGGGGGGGGGTTACTCCGGACCCAAATTCCTAATATACTCATACCGGTCGTAATTTCTGCTGTATTGTAACGAAACGCGGTATACGTCGTGGGTAACTCATGAGAAAAAAGTGTTGTAAAAATGAGCTGAATCGGTCAATCGGAAAGCGGGGGTTTAATTTGCAATATATTTCAATAGAAAAGCCCGTCAGACGTAGGTTCACAAAGCCGCCGCAAGGAGCGCTTTCTACCACTAGAGTGACTGTATCCTGTTCCAATACGATAATATGAGGTTTTTTGTATTTATTATGTAGTGTAGTAGGTACCATGTGTAAACATAACTCTGGAAGCAAATTAATAATTGATCAGTTAGTCATTACAAAATTAAAAGAGAACTATTCAGGTTTTTATTTTATTTATGTAGGATATTTTAAGCAAATTGTTCTGGAAAGCAGTCTACACTACCCAAATTCTGAGGAAAGTGCTTAGTTATGCAGCTCCTGCGTGACGGACTTTTTAATTGGTTGTTTCTTATTTTAAGTTGCATTTATCAGTAAAATTAGTATAGCAATAAAATAAGCTAAGAAACGGTGAAAGGTATTGGTAATAATAAGTTTGGAGTGGCTGTGGTAATCAAGATGGCTGTGGCTAATCATGATGAGTAGTTTGTTTTGAATTCTGCTGTCTATATAACCTTCCTCATAGCCTCTAACTGAAGTTATCGTTATTTCTTATTTTATAGAAAGATTTAACCCACGACAGAATGAAATTTTATTCGCGATGAAGCACATATTTACAGTTGATTATAACAGTAAAACGAAATTGCTAGTAAAACAAGATACTTAAAATGACAACGAATTTTTGGTTGTTTAGAATAGAGCCTTCTTAGCATTAGTCAAAGAGTAAGTACGTTTTCAGTACATAATTGTATTGACTTATACAGATTAAAAATTATCCGTTTCTGTGTAAGTTGGCTACTGTCAGTTTCCTGTGATTTGTAATGCTAATCTATTCCATTTCTTCGAGATGTACGTAACTGCGCTAAGATGACGCAGTTCCTGCGAATCGGACTTTTTTGAAAATCAGATTGGTTTTATATTTGATTGTACTCAATGTAATGAATGTAGTCAGCAGTAGTAGAGTAATAAATGTGTCATGTAAGTTATTGACAAACTTAGGGAGTACCATCATCTGGCGTGAGTTCGGACAAGTCGTACATGTTCGGACAGTAGTGCATGGCACAGGAAATCACCAGTGCAGTGATTTCCTGCACCATCCTAGTAGAAATTCACTAGATGATTCATGACCTCGTATCATATGATTAATGAATAAGATGAAAACAAATGGACCTAAAAGACAGCCTTGCGGTGCTCCTGAAGTAATATTAATAAAATTTAACAATTCAGAGTCGACATTGACTAACTGTGTCCTACCTGTTGGTTTCAATCCCATGTTGTAACATGGGATTGAAACCAACTGAGTAATGAGCCTGTTATAAAATATGATGATCCAGTTTATCCAAAGCCTTCACAAAGTCAGTATATATTTCATCAACTTGAGAGCCATCTTCAAATGAATCCAATAAATTAATTTTTCCTAAAAAAAGTCAACCAGCCACGAGCGAGACTCGAACCGTGTTTCCCATGTAAGAAACCAGCCAACTCCATGGGCATATATAGAAAATAATTTCGGAGGGGGCTGGGAGAATTTCGGGGGTGGGGGGGGGGACTGAGAGCATTTTGGGGATATGGAATACTAACAGTCTAGAACTTGAAATAGTTAGCCAATTAAAACGCTATTAAACCCAAAAGAAATTATTATTTTTGGAATTAAGTGATCTTATTTAATTTATTTTTAAGGTTTTTTGTGGCACATTATTACTGATTTGGGGGGGGGGGCTACAGCCCCCTCAGCCCTCTCTTATATACGCCCATGGCTAGCCCTAGTCACTGTACCTCAAGGAGACCCGTACTCCTAATTGTTCTTTTTTTTGTTTTTTATCTTGTAACCAAAGTGGCTTTATACCTGTCACAACTAATGCAATTGATATATTGTTAAAATAAAAGAGAAATCTATGCTTTGGAAAGCGGGGTTTACCTGAATTGCCCTCTAATGTAAAACATAAATATCACCTTTTGATTCCATTCAATCAAAATAGCTAAAAAAAATTTGAATCTACTGATAAAGATTTATTATCAAAAACTGAAAAGTGAGACAACTGGAGGAAGGAAAATGAAGTGCATTAAGGTTTCAAATAAAATTCTAATCCCCATTAAAACTCTTAATAAAACTAAACTTTCGTGTTTTTATATTAGTTTTCATTGTTGTTCCATACTTTAGAATGCAGTCCTGGTTCTTGTTTTATACTTGGGCAAGTATTATATATTTTTTATTAATTATTTTGAGAATAGAATGTACTATTTAGGGAACAGGCTGTAATTATTTTTCTTTAATATGGTCAAATCAGTGAATTTTCATTGAAAAGAACCTGCTGCTTTTGAAAAAAAACAAAAAAAACAACAGAAACATGCCTGAAGATAAATAAATAATATTATCCTTAGTTTGAAACAAATTATTAAAAAAAATGAAAATTCATCTTATTAATATTTTAAATCCTCGTGATTCAAGTAATTATTTTGATTTGAAGAAGATATTAATAATGTATTACACTTATTTTGTTTTTAAACATCTTGTCAAGGTATATCAGTTCATTTAAATGTTAGTTGAGCCATGTTTTGTTAATAACATGGATTAATGGAATAACAGTAGAATATTTTTTGTTGTATGTTTCAATATTCATAGCCACTTGTTTCCTAACTACCATTGGATTTATTCAAGTGAAAATTGGCAATAACAATGAGACCACAGTACGTATAGGGCAACATTTAATGTTGATTTGAAGAATGTGAGTATTATTACAATTTATTTACTTAAAATACTTGAGGAATGCATAATGAGAGTCTATAAATTATAGAAATAATGTATAGTTTTCAAATAGTTAAGCCACAAAGCTGCAATAACAACAGTGTTAAGTTTAATTTTTTTTTCAGTTTTGTTTTTCAACTTTCTTTAATGCTGCTTCTAGGTCTTTACAAAGTCACTGGTGTTTTTTTACACTAAGATAAAAGCATATCTATATTCTCTAATTTATTTAAACAGAGTTTTTAATACTATAGGAACTGCAGGATTTCCTGAAGAAAAATGTTGAATTATCCCCCCCCCCAATTTATTAATTAAGTAATTTTATTTAATTCGTCTTCATTTATATCATTACATAAGAGGAGAATGGTAGGAATAATATAAATCATTGCGTTCTAAATTTGTATTGTGCCCCCTACTCCACCTTTGATTTTGCTTTTTCTGAAATAAAAATTTGAATTAATTCTGGAAAACACAAATATTCAGTTATTTTTGGGCCGTGGTAAGTATATTATCCATTAACGACTTCTTCTATCAATGATATTCTATTCATAAGGTCATTATAAATTTATTTCGGCAATTATAAACATGTTGGGCAAAACATATCAAATAAAGTAGTAAGTGTGAACAAATAGTGTACTGCTTGAACCCCCTGCCATAACAAGAAATAAGCAAAAGTGGAAAATATATATCGGGTAATCTTTCACAAGAATTAATATATATGTGTGTGTGTGAATAAATGGATATATGCAATATAAAATAATACAAAATATATATATATATATATATATATATATATATATATATCCAGGGGTTTGGTTTCCCCATTGAATAGAGCGAGTCCCATAGGTGACATCAGTTAAGCGATGTCAGTCGTGGCCAGTACTGAGATAAGTGATGACGAGGGAGAACCACATGCCTTTGGGATTATTAAAGAGTGGGAACCACTAGATAGCCTGGTACTTATAGCCTAGAAGTTGATAGAACCATAAAAATTGGCTTAAAGAAATTCCTCTACTTGAATGTCCGATTCCCCACTTCTTTGAAGAAATCGCTCACCTCTCTGGCTTCTTGGTGAATTTCAATTTCTCATTAATTAAGTATTTCTTATTTCTAAAATATTCGATCTGAAGGAATTTTTAATGTACCGTTGTAAAAAGCTTCACATTTTCTCTAAGAAGGCTATATTTAAGTTTTTATCAGTCAAAGTACCATGTAACAAATGTTCAATAAAATGCTATAATAAAAACGTTTATAGACCGATTCATTCTATTCTGAAATGGTTACATGCTCCAAAATATTTCTTTATGTAATAAATTTCCAGACGATACAGCACAATCTCAAACTTACTATGATTTTCGTTTCTGAAAATTGGCAGAAACTAGAAAAAAATGCAATCTTTGTAGTCTTAAATAAAATAACTGAAATATTATTCATTTAGATAACACTTTTGGTAAAACTGAAGGAGAGCGTCCTCAGCTACGAGTTTCTTCAAAGTTTGCACTATAACGTATTTTGATGCACTAAACACGAATCCGTTGAAAAAAAAACCCGCTCTCAACTTGGAAAGAAGTTATTAAGCACTAAAGTTCACTGTTATGGAGGTTATAAAAGACGGGGTAAACGGCTTATATGTAAACACGCGCATGCGCAATAGTCCTTAATGACGAAGTGTAATTGAAATTTAGACTCACCTGTGGTAGCTGACTTGGTCGTAAACTGTCGCTTTTGGGCATACCTGCTATGCGTTTCCGCTCGCTCCGCTCGCTCAAGAAAACATCAAAACCCCTAGTCAATCCAACTCGCAGAAATGAAAAGAATTCTATGCCCAAAAGTCGTCCAAGGCATTCTTCCCTAACCTTCATAACAGTGGACTTTTTTTTTTAAATAACTTCTTTCCTAGTTGAGAGCGGGTTTTTTTTTTTCAACGGATTCGTGTTTAGTCATCAAAATACGTTATAGTGGAAACTTTGAAGAAAATCGTAGCTGAGGACGCTCTCCTTCAGATTTACCACACTTTTTTTGGTTTTATTAGAATAATGGGCTAATAATTATTATGGTGATCAACAAATTTTATATTAAACAAATAACTAGAAAAATAATACCTCATTGGTAATTATAATTAAATACCTAAAAATAATTGGATTTTACAAATAGTCCTAAGGTGGTTTATACCTAGTTTTATGTTGACAGAACAAATATATATATATATATATATATATATATATATATATATATATATATATATATATATATATATATTAACAGACATGAGCAGTTTTGAGTTTTTCGAATATTTTCTAAAATATCTCGTAAAAGGTTAAGAAATCCTGGTATCTATGGGAAAGTCGCTATAGGATAGCTTAGTACATTCTGTGCAAAAATGGCCTTGAAGTAATTTTTGTTTCAATGTGAAATTGGCCGTGGGACTAAGTTCCTATGCTGTAAGTTTTCTGTGCATAATGACCCCTAAAACGATTCATCAAATGTCATTGATTGAGTAGGTGTTTACATTTTTCACAAAATATTAACTATATCTATTCCAAGGTTTCCAAGATAAGAGCGGAAAAGCGCTAAGATGACGTTTTCACGCGAGTGGATTTTTTTTTTTAAATAATATAGTTAAGGTGTCGCGTGTCTAAAAGGTGTACCGGTCTATTTCGACATCTTCTATTCCACGAGTTGATGAATGAATGGTTGAAGTTATGGCTCTGTTTTGGACAATAATGAATTGATGAAGTATTGCGCGTAGGACTCTGGGTTAAATATTGCAGTATCGCATAGGCGCTATGAATGCGATTCTGCTCTGTGAATTTAGCGAAGAGCTATAAAATTTTACATAGTTTGACGTGGAAAATTTGATTTATGGCCTTTATATATCGGATGGAATTTATGATCTCCAATGTAATGTCGGTGCACTGTAGAATGTGTTGATCCAAGTTTTTCTCCTAGCTCGTCGACTGTTACAACAGGATTTCCTTTTCAGTAGCCTGCAGGAGTTGGTCGTCAAGCTCTGTTGGTCGGCCTGTACGAGGCTCGTCTTCAAGCTGGTGGTTTCCCAATCGAAATCGTTCAAACCACCGTTGGACTTGTCGCTTACTAATGATAATTTCCCCATATATTTCTTTAAGTTTTCGATAAGTTGAAGCTATATTTTCTTCTTTATCGAATTCCCAACGCATTACATGGCGTATGTGGTGTCTTGGGAGATAAACATTTCAAATGAGATTTCAGCACAGAATAAATACGTTTCACCAACCAAAACATGATAAATAGAATTGTATTTAATGCTATAATAAACAAGGAATGTGAACAAAAATAAATTGAAAAGGAGAGACAATAAACAGAAAGAATAATAAAAACCGACATTACTTATGGGATGACATGATATCAACCGGAATCAGATTAACCTGAAAAAAGCTTCTTTATACTTACTTATATGATCTGCAATATATAAATGACAGATATAATATATCATATATATAACTCAATATATACGCATATATACAGTCAATTCCGTTCATAACGATATGCCAGTTTTAATATGGAAAACAGAAACGAATGTTTAGTTTCTAATGGTTTGCTGTGTTAACTAGTCCGAAAATAACGATGCCGCTTATTGCGATGTTCCGCATATAACAGGTACGAAATAAATGTTCGTGGGAGGCAAGAACCTGAATGAATTTTTCTAGAACAATTAAGATAACTTTGAAATTGAGAGTTTGTATTAATTTATAACTGTTTACGTTCAAAGGTTTAAAATCACTTTTCAATTTTTATTCTTAACGTTTTTACTGTTCATTTTTTTCCGTTTTAATTATTAACTGTTTTACTTGCATTTACTGAAAAAAGTTAAAAGATAAATTTATGTAATGTATAGTCTTAAAATTATTTTATCATAAAGGCCAATAATAAACATAATTTCAATACCCTGGATGCAATAGAGTCAATCATTTTTTTTATTGTATGTTTAACGGCGTATCAACGATTGGGATATTAACGCCGAGCTATCTACAGATTGCCACCCTTTTATAATGCCAACAGCACGTGGCCGGTCACCCATTCAGGGGGTGCGATTTACGGGAACCAGTGCATTCAACGTGGTTATGGCTGTTGGCAATAATTTATTCTACAAAATACACACGTTTTCTCGAATTTTTTTCCGTCGACTGTTACACGGACTTCAATAATTTCTCAAATCTAGTTACCCTCATCTTTACAATCTATTAGGCTGTTAAAAAAGTCCTTGTGCTTATACAAGTTGTTTTCGTTGAGGTCTCTAATTTTAACCTTATTCCTTCTCTGTCAATGTTTATATTAACTAAGCCTACCATTCATTCAGTTTAGTAAATTTCACTGGAAATATCGGAAGAAAAACTTGCCATCTGCGGCCTTCTTAGACATTATTGGAAAGAAGGGTTAAATGCAAAGGCTTCAACCGAAGAAGTTTGTGGAATGGAAGGGGAAAGTGTGATGAATCGAAACACGGCAGCATTATGGTTCAGGCGGTTTAATTCTGGGAATAAAAGTTTGAAGATGAATCTAGATTTGGTAGCCCTTCAGTCGTCGATTACTCAATACCACTTGAGTCTGTCACACATGTTACAACTCGAGGATTTGCTGAGTAAAAGGGACTTTCAAATGCCACAAGAAGCCGGCACTTATAAAAGCATGGTATCCGAAATATCTGTTCAAGGTCATATCCTCAAGAATTGCCTGAATGGTTAGATAAAGAAACATTTTCAGAAATTATTATTAGAGTATAACACCACCCTCCTTACAGCCCTCACGTCGCTTCTTCTAACTTTTAGGTCAATGGCTGGATGCGACGGAGTCCTTTGCTTTGAAAAATATATGTATACATATATACATAGGGAATCTCACCTGGGAGTAGTTTAGTCATAGTTTATATCTAGTCTCTAAATCTGTCAATATGACCCAGATTATTTGGGTCTAGATGTTTCCATCCTTTTCTAACCAGGATTTGTTTAAGTTGAAATATTTAGAAAGCAAATATTTGTCATTGGATTCCCATTGATATAAAAATTGAAATTTTTCTTTGACATTACAGTCTGGAAGAAGAATTCTCTTTACTTGGTAATTTATGATAATCTTATGTCGCCATTTGCCAAAACTGTGTATTCGGCTGGAGGGTCTGTCTAATTTGCAACTCAAAGGTGTTTAAAAACGAGATTTTGTGTATTTATGCAAGAGAAGTGAGATGACTCAGCGCCGTATGTAGGGTTTCTCTTGAAACTATTGGCGTTAAAGCTTATGATCATCCGTCTGAACCCTTATCCTTTGGGATTTTTAAAAATAATATTTCGTTATCTTTGAAGTGTTATCCCTTTGCCATCAGCAATCAGCAGCGTTCTTAATCTTCACCTTTTCCCAATTTACAGGACATAAAAATAAACAAAAAATGTTCTTTAAAGAAGGCGAATTATCAGCCGATCTTTACCCAGCGTGCCAAAGTATAATATTTTGGAAACTGTGATTTTGTACTATCGTTTTACTTCGGGGGAAGCAATTTTCTTGACTTCGAAATTGTTGTAATTGTCAAACTCGGAAGCCTTTTTGTTGAAAACTTAGTTCCAACAGACTTAAACCTCTTGGATTCTCAATCCATTCTCTTTCCATATATTGAAACAGCCATGAGCTCATTAATCCATATAGAGGGCTTTGGCTAAGACAAAAATTATTACATATTTAAGTTTTCCTGTGTTGATTATGTGTGTTATTAAAAGTTATAAAGAATGAGGTCAATGCCGAAGGAGCTAAAAACTAAGAAATTCACCAGCAAACCAATGACTGCACCAAATAAAAGACTTTTTTCCCTTTTTTTTATTTTTTTTTTTACGTCGCACCGACGCACAGTGGGGCTAATCAACATTTCTTTTTTCAGAAAAGGCCTCAGCCTCTAAATTTTAACCGATTTCAATGCATTTTTTTTTTTTTTTTTTTTTTTTTTTTTTTTTTTTTTTAAATGAAAGATAATAAAATTTAGTACAACATTGTCTATCCAGATTTTTGTTTTTTGTTTCCCCTGTTTATTAACTTACGTGTAAATAATCCACCAACTTTTACAATTGAACATAAAATAATATTTTATTTTTCATCTAACTTAATATCAGCACTAAAATCGTTGAAATTAAACATTCAAATCCTGATTAGACTTGGAAAAAATCAAAATATATTTTCAAATCATAAAGAAATCATATTATTTCAGTTAATCTCATTGTTGAATTAAGATAAATTTACGTTTTGAAGATGTGTCAGTCTGATTTTTCCAAGTCTAATGAGGATTTGAATGTTTAATTTCAATGACATCAATTAGATGAAAAATGAATTGTTATTTTATGTTCAATTGTAAAAGTTCGTGAATTATTTACACGAAATTTAATAAACAGAGGGGGGGGGGAATGCATTGAAATCGGTTACGATTTAGAGGCATTTTTGAAACACAAAATGCCGTTTGGCCCCACTGTGCGATCTAAGCCACTAGCGCCGATATCCATGGTGTAATCAGTGATGTGGAGAGGGTAAATACCTAGTGGGTAGGTAAATATAAATTGGGTATTTACCCACAGGGAAGGTAAATACCCAAAAAGTGGGTATTTTCAGTTTTTGAGCTTGATACAACTTCTTTGAGTATAGGTTTTATATGTTGTTATTTTTCGTCGCTGGGATAGTATTTTTTTTTAAATAAATAAATTAGAACATGCAGAAAATGTTTCAACTGAATAATAACATCAAACATATTAAACCTTACGGCGAGGAAAGTAGAAGCAGGAGGAAAAAATACGCAATACCATCAGCGCTACTAACGGACAGAATCCCTACTACACCAGGGAGCTTCAACACCGTTGGTCCGCCGATACTGGGGCTAGAGAGTAGAAAAGGCGCCCAGATCGAGAAAAATGTCATTCCCTTGTCTACCACCGAGGAAGAAACAACAAACACCTGGCTGAAGAAGATGGAGATGAACCCATCGAAATATTCCAGGAAGAAATGAGGAGGAGTACCACCGCTGGAGAGAAATGCCGTTCCATCCAAATATATATATATATATATATATATATATATATATATATATATATATATTTGTCTGTTCGCGGCATAGCTCAGAGAGTAATGGTCCGATTTTGATGAAATTTGGTACAAAAATCTTTCGTCTAATTTGAAAGGTCAAGTTCGTTAACCAGCAGAAACCGCCCACTGGAAGATGGCGTTTGAGGCGAAATTCGCGCAAAAAAAAAATCGTAACGCTTACGTTTTTGAGTTCATAAGCTTGTAAGTACTCGTTTTATAGGCTTCTTGGGCTAGGAAAACGAATGAAACCATTTTCAAGGCGATAGCTTGAACCGTTTTCGAGAAAATTGGGAAAATAGTTTTTGAATACTGTTAGCGCGGTTCCTCCCTCCCCCATAGGGAGGAACCCCGCTTAAAAGTTTGATACAATGAAACCATATCGGAAGTGCCGACAAGAAAATTTCGCGTTTCAGAACCCCTAGAGACCGAAAATAACGGTGGTTCAAATTTGTATGTATATATATATATATATATATATATATATATATATATATATATATATATATTTATATATATATATTTGTCTATTCGCTCATTTCTGGCTTCCCTGATGGTCCGATTTTGATGAAATTTGGTACATAATCTGTCGTCCAATTTGAAATGTCAAGTTCGTTAACCAGCAAAATCCGCCCACTGGAAGATGGCGTTTGGGGCGAAATTCGCGCAAAAAAATCGTAACGCTTACGTTTTTGAGTTCATAAGCTTGTAAGTACTCTTTTTATAAGCTTCTTGGGCTAGGAAAACGAATGGAACCATTTTCAAGGCGATAACTTTAACCGTTTTCGAGAAAACTGAAAAAATAATTTTTGAATGCCGTTTTTGGTTTGGGTACTTAGAATCATGGGATTCAGTTGAAACATTTACTGCATGTTCTACTTTCATTAAAACTAATATGTTGAAATTTTGGTTGCGTTTGGAGTTAAGGAAGGGTTAGAATAAAATATTTTATTAACAGACATAAAAAAGTTTTGGTAACTTTGTATTCTTTCCTTAATATCTCGAAAAAGGTTGAGAATCTTGGTAAACGGAAGATTACTATTAGAAAGCTTACTAAATGCTCTACAAAAAAGGTTCTGAAGAAAGTTTTAACTAGGCGATGTCAATCGGAGAAATAAGTGCTTAAAACTTTAAAGTAACCAAAATAATAACTGATTCTAATTTAATCTTTCCAAAAGAACGGAACCGCGCTAAGATGATGCTTTTCCTGCGAGTCGGACTTTTTTTTTTGTTTAATCTGTAGGGATTCAAATAGTACACTCCCGGCGGTTCATGACAAGTTCACTAAGGACCCTACCCACTCCTTTGAGCTGCTCTTGATTTGCTAGAGGCATTACAACTACTGGGAAAACCAGTTCCATTCTTATGGACTCCTGGTCAAGCAGGAAATATTTCAGGACCTTTGAACAGAATCCCGGATGTTGGGAAATCGAAGTAAAAGTTATAGAAGTGCCTCAGGATAGCTAGTGTGAATGTTTACTCTATGGAATGCTGATTCATATACCTGATTGAAAAATTTTGCAATTGAAATTCAATTTTTTAATTACCTGCTAAGAGTTAATCTGCCGACACAAATACAAAGCCTAGGCGGAGAGCACCCCAAAAACACAGATCCAAGCATAGGTTATATACTAAATATTCATAAAGACTACTTAGTTGTAAACCGATTCATCAATTAGCAATCAATAGTTTTCAACAAAGGTTATATACTAAATATTGATAAAAAGTATTTAATTAGGAAAAAAACAATATTCCACAAGACTTGTTATTGGTCCATTTGTGTCTACTCCATAGACTTAATTAGGTATATTATTCTGTTGTAGTTGGGCAACTAAACTTTGTTTTATTTTGTTAAATAAAGTTTTTTTTCTTGACTTGTTATTCGTCAAGACTTTTATTTGTCCTTGTGTATTTAATAGATAGGTTTTATTCGGCATATTATTCTATATAGGCTATATTAGGCAGGGTATTCTACTCAATCTTGTGTACTTCTTCTTGATCCTTCTGTACATGGGCGTATATAAAAACAATTTCGGGGGGGGGCTGAGACCATTTCCAGTGTATGGAATACTAAATATTTAGAGCTTGGAATAGTTTTAGGCAACTAAAACGCTATTACACGTAAAATAAAATATGTTTTATGAACTACGTGATCTTATTTAATTTATTTTTAAGGGTTTTACGAGAAGTTTTTATTATCAATTCAAAATTTCGGGAGGGGCTGCAGCCCCCTCAGCCCCCCCTTATATACGCCCATGCCTCTGTATCCTCTAGAAAGGCTTTATTAGGCATATTTTGTATTGATTTATAGAGCTTTGCTTTAGAATGAGAGCCAGATTCTGTAATTTCCGCTTCTGTGTAAAAGTTAGCTACTGTCGGTGTGCCTGACGCCTTAATATCACTTTTATTCGAGATGTTCGAGAGGATTTTGACAATTTTCACGAGATATATAAAAAAAAATAAGGTTCATGACAAGTTCACTAAGGACCCTACCCACTCCTTTGAGCTGTTCTTGATTTGCTAGAGGCATTACAACTACTGGGAAAACCAGTTCCATTCTTATGGACTCCTGGTTACGCAGGAAATATTTCAGGACCTTTGAACAGAATCCCGGATGTTGGGAAATCGAAGTCAAAGTTATAGAAGTGCCTCAGGATAGCTAGTGTGAATGTTTACTCTATGGAATGCTGATTCATATACCTGATTGAAAAATTTTGCAATTTAAATTCAATTTTTTAATTACAATTTTTACGAGTGATTTATGCGTAACAAAATGATAGAAGAGTTTCAGACCCGTGATTTGCCCTTGAAATAGGACATTAAATATTTCACAGATGATGGTGCTATTCACTTTAACTTGAATCTACGAGAGAACTAAAGGCGAACCAGAGAAACAAGGTGAGGCTTGAGGTCTACATCTTTCTGAATCAGAAAATAAAATTAATAAAAAGTCGATATTTCAGATTCGCCCTTTCCCTTCCAAGGTCCTAATATTTCTAGCATTTTTTTCCTAGAGCGTAGGCGGATGAATTAATTTACATTTTTCACCAAAAAAATCATTGTTGTTTCTATTCTATGCTTTACCGCTGACTCTAGGGATAAGAAGGGAAAACGCGCTAAAATAACGCAGTTCCTGTGATTCCGACTATTTCTATTTTCATCGATTCTCCACTTATACGAGGTGTACGTGCCTACGATTCTCCCCTCCCCCCTCAAAATCCATTTTTGAGCCAGCTAGAGAGCGAAGTAACACACACACACATACACACACACACAGACACACACATATATATATATATATATATGCGTGTGTGTGTGTGTTTGTATATACAATTTGATCCACCGTTACCTTCGTGATCTAAGGGCAAGCGTACGGTTTTAGTCGGCACTTCCGGATACCGTCATGTGGAAAATCTAATAAGCTGCTTAAAACCACAATGGAGGGAGGGAGGTCCGCGCTAAAATAATACGAATTTACTCTGAATAGATGAAAGTGTGAAAAAAAAAGTCATTTGGAAAGAAATTTAATTTTGAGAATTTTATATGATAGTAAATCTTATTTGCGGGACGTATAGTATATTTATTTTCTCCTAAATGGGCGTTGGACAGCAATGGCCTTAATTCGAGCTGTAAATATTTGAAGTGATGTGTAAAAGGATATTTACTTCATCCTCTGCCTTAGGCACCAGAAAATATCATTGCTAGCTTTACCAGTTATCTCTTGTGTAAATCCTTCACGGCTAGGACGGACAGTACAAGGTAGGACGGAAACCTGTTTGTTTATTTTTTTTTTTATCCTTATATATTTTAGTGCGTTTCCTTCCCCGGGGAAGGACCCCGCTTATGTGGTTGACCTCGTGACGCACTAATAACAACGTTTCAAATTTGTTTATATATTGTAATGATATATTGCATTCACAAAAACATTTTTCAAATAGCCGCTGAAAGCTTGAAAAGCCCGCGCAAACTACAAATCCTAATGTACTAATAACATCGTATTATATACGATCTAAATTAATAATATTTCTGGACAATGCTGATGTATAATAGATATAGATTAAATGTGCATTCAAGCAATAACGAATTAATCATTTTTAGTTGCAAATTTATGATTATTATTTGAATTATAAACCAACAAAATGCGGAAGTTGGTGGGAGAAGACGTTAATTTCTCCCGCTAACAGCATTAAGTCATTCTATCGCTAGCCTCCGTGGAGTACGGAGTCAGAGTATATGTATGTCCTTCGCAGAGTACGGAGTCAAGAGTCTAAGCCTTGCCACCACGGAGTACAGAGTCAGTCTAGTCTAGCTGCGTCCATCGTGGAGTACGGAGTCAGAGTCTAAGCCTTGCCACCACGGAGTACAGAGTCAGTCTAGTCTAGCTGCGTCCATCGTGGAGTACGGAGTCAGAGTCTAAGCCTTGCCACCACGGAGTACAGAGTCAGTCTAGTCTAGCTGCGTCCATCGTGGAGTACGGAGTCAGAGTCTAAGCCTTGCCACCACGGAGTACAGAGTCAGTCTAGTCTAGCTGCGTCCATCGTGGAGTACGGAGTCAGAGTCTATGTCTAAGGCCAGCCGAGTCCAGAATCTCAAGCTATAGATATCTATCCTCTGCATGAGAACTTACAGGGAAAGCGTGTCAATAAGAAGAAGAAATTATTGAAGTGCAGTATATTGGCGTTTTATTTGAAGTCCATTAATTCAAAGGTAATAATTATTATAAATAATTTTTGTAATTATGATGAATTTTTTTATTATTGTTTGATAGTGCATTGGTATTTGTAACTGTATTTCAGGATTGTTTAGAAATAAGTATCTTTTTTTTTTAATATTCATTCACTCGGAACTTTTTACCCCTGAGATTAATTTCACATTATAATAAATGTTATTCAAATAATTAAATCTTTTTATATAAAAATAATCACAATTATATGACGACCCAACGTGGCGCATCCCTTTTATAAAAAATATTATAACAATATGTACATGTATTTAAACAAATTTGATATCGTGGTCTCTTTGTCCCCCCCCAAATTTTGCCAGCCCCTCCCGAAATTATTTTCTATATACGCCCATGTGCTGAACGATTTGAATGTTTTTCGATATCATCTTCAGTTTGGTGCTAATGACCAGTCGATGCACCAAACAATGGGAAAATAAACCAAATCTTCTTCACTAAAGTACTATATATTGATTAATTTATGAATTTATAGTTTTTGTTGTATTATATATTAAGAATTTACTCTATAAATATATTCAATTACATTAACCTTCACTAAAGTATTGGATGTTTTTTCCGCAGCAAGTGCTGCCTTTAGTAATATAAAGCAAATCATGTTTCTTGAAAAAAATATTAAGTTGTTAAGGCTTCCGTGGCTATTTAGAAATGAGAAAATTCCAGCAATTAGCTCCTTACTTGACGGGGTAGTAATTAATTTGTCGAAACAACTTTTGAAGTTGTTACATAAAGCAGCGGAGTCATTGCTTAAATGGAGCTGTTTTATTCAATATAAGCCTTACATAATTAAAGGTTTGGTGGCAAATAATAGAGAAACAGTTTGAAAAAGCACGCTGCTTGAAAAGCTGTTTTGACATTACGCAGGTACAATTGGAAGGTGAAGAGAGAAAATTATTATAATTATTTGTTTGGGAGGTTATTATGTTTATAATTTATTTCAAAAATAGATGTATATCAATTTATTTAATATTTCTTAGTAATAGTAAAATGTGTTTTAGAAGAAAAAATTACACCTATGACTTAGAAACATAGAATAAACTAAATGGTGTTTTTCCAGGTTTGGGGTTTATTTTAGGCGAACTCTTATGGATCGGAGTGTGCGTTGTATATGCCGAGAATGATCCTTTTTTAGTTCTTATTATAATCGTATTGGGACTGCTTTTGAAAGCCTTAAGACTATTAGAAGAGACCATTGCCAAAGTTATATATATATATTTATATATATATATATATATATATTTAAAGAACTTGCTAAGCAGAAACAATTTAAGTATCATATTCACGGGAAACATTACGTCCTACAAAATTATTCAGTCGAATTGAAGCATTTGTTGTATAATAATTAAAGACTTTACGAATTAGAGAAATATAGCCTTGAAATGTTTGAATGAAGCAATTAGATGTAAATGATTGACGATTTTCCCAAATTTTAGTGAATTAAATTTCTTTCAAATTTTTAACTCCAATTACCAATCCACATTTATTAACGTCTATAATGTTTTGACACGCGCATTATAAACCAGAAATACCTCTTTGAATAATATGGGTTTATAAATAGAAAAGCGAATAAATTATTACTTTTTTACTAATTTGTAATTAGAAAAAAAAGCAATTGACATATTCACTTTCTTTATCATAAGCTAATTGTTAAAGTTGCGAAGCTCACTAGAAAATAAATAATTCATAATTATTTTGTCTTCTTATTATCGTTTTTTGTTATTATAATATTTAACATATGTACATGTACTTAGTATATGGTATTTATATATGTTGTATTCCATAGAGCATAGGTAAAAAATCTTTATTCTAAACTAACGTTAGACCAGACTTAGTATTTATATAAGTTCTGCCCCATGTTAAGCATTAATACATAAATAAGCAATAAAAAAAAAAAAAAATAAACATTTTTTCATGAAGAATAAACATAGCGTGTTCTAAAACTATTTTTAAAGTTGAATTCAAATATCATTTCAGTTTTTCACTACCGTGCGAGATATTAAGCAATCTTCAATTTCATTGTTTATAATTTTTAATTGAAATCAGTAAATTCGATCTAACTCAAAAATATATGCTAATCATTTAGTCGTACATAGATAATGATTTTCGGGGATCTTTTGCATCTTCAAAATCTCTCTTCTTGGTCCAGCAGTTGTCAGTCAAAATATTAGAACTTCATTTGCCTTGTATCATTTTGCCATAATAAAAAAATGCACGTGAATAGCAATGAGCTCCTTGTGCTCATCGCTGACAGCTCAAATATTTTCTGAAACGATGTCCAAGTGACAGTGCAAGTAGTGAATTTTTAAAAACATGTTGCAGCTCATAGCTTCATAAGATTGCACATAATCTGCTAATAGCCATGGTTGTTTTGTGTCATAGCTTTCAAGTAATTGCAAATTGAAATTTTAAAAGATTGTCAGGAATCGTTTTGCAATGGATTTAAGAGTCCTTAAAAATGTTCATTTATGAGCATATTGTTGTATAAAAATTCTAACTTTCAGTATATTATCACTGATTTTGTGAATTTTCTATCTATATCCTATTACTATCCAAATAGAACTAAATTAAGAATTATTTATCTAATATTATTATTAATAATCTTCTATTATTACTAACTAGTTGTTAAGGAATTTTTTTTTGTTTTGTTTTGAGAGGAATAAGTAGGAGAACATTCAAAGTTTTTTAAAATGCTTTATTGTAACATTAATTTATACATCTGAATCTCTTTAATCAGTCAAAGAATATACAGTAGATAAAATTAAATTAACTATAAATAACACACAGACAAGAACACAACAAGGACGAAGCTCAACATAAAACTAATCATTCTCTAGGAATAGCAGGTACAAAAATTTAATATACAGATTCAATCTACAATATAAATTAAAATATCTTAAACTACTATTAATTACAATTCCTTCGTTAATAAATTATGCTTTATACTCGTTCAAATATCAAAATCATTTAAGATTTTGAGTCGAATGTCTTTTGATTTTTCAGCCGTTTTTATTATTCTGGCTGTCGTTTCTGGTCGTTCAAGGAAATAGTCTTGGAAAAAGGTTTACAGTCGACTGGGAAATTTCCACCGTAAACGGATTTAATTGAATATTTAATTTTGGCGTGAAGGAAGAAGGATATTTTTGAGGGTTTTGTTTGTTTTTTGTTTTTTTTTCTACTTTTTTCCATTTAATGGCTCGGAAGCGAAGAATACTGTTGGATAAAGAAAGAGGCAGGTGAAGTGGAGTCTTAAGTTGTAAGTATCAAGACTGGATCTAGGCTCTTGGCCACATGTTTAAGGGTGTCCTCTTCCGCCCCATGTTGCAGATCTTGAAGTGGCACAGCGACATGTCTGAAACACAATGAACAGATGTTTTAGCTATGAAGTCATTTATTTCAAGAAGAAAAAAAAACCGCATTGAGTTAGGTTGTAAATTATACTTATTTGCATTTTATTTCATTTCAAAGACTAATTAAACTCAATTGTTTCATCTATACTTTTGAGTATAAATTATTATTAGAACATCTTGAAATGAAGGATATTATAAACTTTTATTTGTATTTGCAAAAGTGTAAAGTAAAACATTCGTGGATTTTTCCAACATTGCTCTCACTCCATAATCTAGGGCCAGGAATATTACTGCATAATAAATAATAATACCACTTTACAACGAATTTTATTAATTTAATATATTTTTCATGAAGATTAGAAATGTCTTGTCAATACTTTTTATTTCTAATGAATGAAAGCCCATATATTCATTCAGAAATCAATCTAACAGGCTTCGTTTTTGAGCTGAGAAATGAGAAACCCTTATGGAATCTGCATATAAAAGTTATTATTTTTTGTTTACGAGTAGAGCTGTTAATAATATTATTTTTTTTTGGTTTAAAAACGTTATAAATAGAAGATATGTTCTTAAATATGAGAAGAGATGTGATCAATCTATGAAATACCGCACAGCAAGAGATGAAGAACACACAGTGTCTTTGTGAAAAATGAAGTCATCTCAAGAAAGGAAAGAAAAGGTACAATTAATGACTTGCCAAGAAAAAAGTATATAGAGATTTTGCTGCCTTTTTCTCATCTCGGATATATGTTGCTTGAGGAAAAAAATTGCTTCTTATATTTTTAGGATCTACGTATTTGGAGTTTTTTGGTAAATTAATGTAATCATTGACATAAATCAGCATCGAATAATTATTCTTTAAATGAGAACATACCTTTATAATTAATACTTCGCTAACCTTTTAATAAAATCTTGGAATTCTCTTTACGCGGAAGGTAGTAAAAAATCACTGAATAGTTTCTCTATCTATTTCTTCCCTACATGTTTTTTTCGTGACTTTATATGGTAAACTATTGGACCTTGAAGAGGCAAAATATGTAGGGAAAAGGGAACAACACACATAAGGAAGAAAGAATATGTAGGGAAAGGGAACAACACACAGAAGAAAGAAAGAATATGTAGGGAAAAGGGAACAACATACATAAGGAAGAAAGAATATGTAGGGAAAAGGGAACAACACACATAAGGAAGAAAGAATATGTAGGGAAAAGGGAACAACACACAGAAGGAAGAAAGAATATGTAGGGAAAAGGGAACAACACACACAAGGAAGAAAGAATATGTAGGGAAGAGGGAACAACACACATAAGGAAGAAAGAATATGTAGGGAAAAGGGAACAACACACATAAGGAAGAAAGAATATGTAGGGAAAAGGGAACAACACACATAAGGAAGAAAGAATATGTAGGGAAACGGGAACAACACACATAAGGAAGAAAGAATATGTAGGGAAAAGGGAACAACACACACAAGGAAGAAAGAATGTTAATAAAACTATTTAGTCACGTTTTTATTTTCCGCCTCTAACGAGAATTCAGGCAATATCTTTATAGTGCTGTATTTATTATATTTTTAAACTTCTCTTCTTTAAATAATAAATTTCTTACGGTTCTTATGAAGCTGCGATGAAAACATGGGCGTATATAAGGGGGGGGGGGCTGCAGCCCCCCCCGAAATTCTGATTTGATCGGTAAAAATGTCAAAAATCCTTAAAAATAAATTAAATAAGATCATTTAGTTCATAAAACATATTCTATTTTGCGTGTAATAGCGTTTAAGTCGGCTAAAAATCTTCCAAGATCTAAATTATTAGTATTCCATACACCGGAAATGGTCTCAGCCTCCCCCCGAAATTTTCCCAGCCCCCTGCAAAATTATTTTCTATCTACACCCACCGATGAAAAAATAGGCGAAGCTTCTTTTCCGAAACTAGCCTACTAATTTTTTTATCTATTATTTTGATACGTTTATTTGAGTAAATATTTGATGCCTATATCATAATAATTCAAGTTCTTTGGCAATAAGATACACAGCCTTTTTGTGCTAATATCATTAATTTTACAATATCCATTTGTTTTAATGTACTCTTGCCAACATGTTTTTCCATTCCTTAAAACCTGTGGATCATAATATTTTATCTCTTAAAAGAATATATTTTTTTGCAATAATGGCTTTCTATGAAATTCTGTCAAATATGACATTCCATACATTTATTTTTCAGAAATTCGTTCATGTGTGTAATAGATTAAAAGGGATGCTCCAGTGTATTTTCCAGCTAGCTTAATTTTCATTTATACGGTTCTGGATTTCTTTCTTTTTGCTATGACCTGTTAATTTGATTTATCTTTCTCTTTTTCTCTCTTCGTTAATATTTATTTTGTTAGCTTACATTGTGTCATTCCCAATGTTCCTTGTATGTATCAATTACATTCGATAGAGCTATCTCACTCAGAGAAATCTATGCTTACATGTAGTAATTTCTGCTAAGGATACTGTCATGTTGTGACATCTAACATCTCGCTTCCCTTTCATTTTAAATGTTTCATATTTAAAGATTTCATTTTAATTTTTTACATTTAGAATCTTTATAGAAGGATAAAACCCTGCAAGTCGGACTTTTTGAGATTCGTTACCACATCTAGGAAACTCAGATTGAACCTATGAAATGTTTAATTTTCCCACTAAGTAACTGTTCGGTGGGATTCAAATACATATATGAAAAATCTTTAATGCCTCATTGATAGTGACGAATGTAATATTTCCTGATAGTATGTATATGTCTGCACCGCAAAGGCTGCAAAACCTACTTGATAAGAAAAAAGAGTAATCCTTCTTTGACATATTATTACGAGAAAACGTTTTAGCTTGTAAGATTTATCTATGGCTTAGAATAACCTCCTTCTTTCAAAGGGACGTCATTTCATTTTTCTTCAACAATTTTGTTATTGGATGTAATATTTGAATATTTTAATTTGGTATTGTCTTTACCATTGCTCATTTTCCAGTTCTTTATTGATGTATTTAAATTTTAACGTCTTCTTATACATGAAAATAATTTTTGGGGAGGGTTTTCTACAAGTTAGCATCCTTTTCTAGCAAGGATTTGGCCGATTCCTTTTCTTTTTCGAATGTAAAACCATCGAACCCCCGACCTTAAACACGGTTTGCTTACGACTTTGCACTCACAGCCACTGTCGTTGAACTAATTAATTTTTAAGCACGCAAAACAGTGTGTCATGTCTCGAGAACCTTCTACAATGGATTGAATAGCTTTCCAAGACAGGACTTATGCTCCTACGTTAATTTTCAGGAGCTTCAAAGGCTCAGAGGGGCAGATACTGTAAAGGTCTCTGATTCTTGAATATTTGGCACACTAAGGAGATAGAATGGTCAGTAATATGCTCTGACCGTCTTAATTTCCCTTATTCAACTTTCTCAAAGATATAAAAGCAACAATATCCGGCTGACCAAATAAAGCCTTTACTTGCTGAATCTTCATTGTTTCCTAATTTTGATAAGCGAATTAATTTATTATGATTTTTTAGCTCCCATATTAGCAATGTAGCTTTATACTTAGAGCCCGGTGGGCCTGAAGATTACTTTTCAGATAAGGGTGTTACACTTTCTTTAAATAAAAATTCATGGTACTTGCAACTATTGCTTCGGAGTAGTGGCTTTTATGTGTTTTTGGGTGTCCTAAACCAAGTACAACCGATTAATTTCAATATTTTTGCGCCTATTTTATGAAATTATCTTTGCAGGGAATCTCTCTTGTTTATAATTTTGGTACCATTATGATAAATATTCGGGTAAGAAGTCTTGGGGAACTGCTACTTTTAAATTGGAGTTATCCTTTTTGAGCTTCCTCCTTTCGCATAATTATATTATATTATTATATGAGTTGCAAAAAAAGTATGGATCCTTTTTTTTTCTCTATTTCATTTGAGGATCTTTTACGATTCTATAGATGAAACTTTGCTGGTTCGAGTTTCTTGGAAATGTGATTTCGTCTATGTGGGTTTTAATTAAATTGAAACTACATATGGTTCAATACTAACTATAAAGCTTTGTTGGTCTGTCCGTTATCTTCTAAACAATCCTACAACATTTCAATGGGGAATAGAATAACGAATTCATGGTTTAATGAATAGTTTGGTGTTATTGCTTTTTCAAGAATTGAACACAGAATATTGCCTTCATTTATTGTGGGGCCTATTTCATCAATCTGCTCTGGGTTTGCGGTACAGAGGAATCAGAGGAAAGCCTTTAAAGAAAACTAAAACGTTTTTGAGAATTTTTTAATTAAAGAACCCTTTCGACTCTGAGATTTTGGTATGAATCTTGTATAATAATAATAATAATTATATGAAGGACTAATGCACTTTTGAAGTACTTATTTTTTTACTATTTTGGTCAATTAATTATTTAAGATTTATAGGAAGCTATTTTACGTAATGGTTTTGTAATTTTAGGGAGGGAATCAAGCATTTTAATCATAAATATAACCATTTTTGTTACCAAAATTACATGGTACCGAGGTATAATGTTGCAAGAGTGGATATTTATTTAAATAAAACTGTCATACATTGGTTTCACATATTTTTACTCTCTTTTTACCCGTCAGAATCAAGTCCTGTCACACCAAACTCTCATAGTTTTTCTTTTAGTTTTAGAGTTCTACTGTATTTTAATATTCTTGCCAGCCGTCAGCAACATTTCTAACTGAATTTCTTCAAATAACTCTTTTAGGCTGTTTTCCCCTACCCCTATCGTGCGTGAAAAGAGAGTGTTTCCGTTCGTCAAACACAGCTATTATGTTTTTGAAGAATTAAAACTTCTTTTATTGGTTACTTTATCATCCTATATAAAACTTACGCCATAAAGAAAAAATATTGATCTATTTGTTATACATAAATTGGAGAAAATGACTTTGATTTTGATCACACAATATTTAAATATACAATAAAAAACATTCTGCCTTGTTCAGAGATAGTACGTCAACTCATATTTTAAGGAGAAGTTTTTAAGTTGAAACCTCAACCTAGTAGGGATGGGCCGTAGTCGATAGTTAATATCGATATATCGTTAGTTCATGACTATCGAAAGTAGCAATCGAAAGTCATAAACTATCGATAGCTTTTTTTTTTTTTACTTTTTTTCTAGAATTGAATTTCTCAACATCTGGAGGGCTGTGGTATTAAATACTGACACGTCTGGTGAATTAAATACTGAAACAGAACCGTCTGGTGAATACAACCAACTACATAATGTAGCAAGAAAATACCTTTGTGCTCCAGGCTCGTCTGTAGCCTCAGAACGTGTATTTTCATCCGCTGGAAAAAATCATTTCTGAGCAGCAGACCAGGCTGAGCCAAAGAAAAGCGGAAATGTCGGTTTTTACTTTCTGAAAATATGTGGCTCAAGGGGCACATCTAAAACAGTTGCACTTTTTTGTATCTCTTGATATTTAATTCTTTGGAAATGCTTTTTATAAATTTAAATAAATCCGTTTTTCGTTTTAAACCTTATAAATATACCTAATCCTGCAAGTAATAGATAATTCAATTCAATAACATTAAATTCTTCATTGGACAGGTATGTAAGGAATAGGGGAAGCCACTATCGAAAAACTATCGATAGTATAGATATAGTTTAACCGATAGTATCAACCTATCGATAGTCCTAAACTATCGACTATCGCCCATCCCTACAATCTAGAGAGTTAATTTTTTTTTTTTTTTTTTTTTTTTTTTTTTAAGGCGCTTCAACGTCAAGGCCATTAGCGCCATCTAGAGAGTTAATATTTCTGAGATAACTAGAGAGTTATTCAAAAGTTTAATCCCTCGTTTTGTTTGATTAAGTTGTTATTTTGAATGAATTAAAGCTACTTACAGCTTGCCCTCTTGTCTGCTTTGGCCTGTAGCTCGTGCTGCTGGAGAATCTCCATGAGTCGAGCCTGGAGTGGATTGTCAGGATCATCTGGATATTCGACCCCTTTTCTCATTGCTTCTTCACGGACCAGGTTAGCGATCTCGCGGATTTCGTTCAGCCTGTTCTCGTTGGAGCCGCTCAGTTCTCTACTCTAAAAAATAAAAAAAAAATACATGTTCCCTTTGACAAATGTTAACTTGTGATTATTTGAATCGATTAATGTTCATACTAAATTTACAAAAGTCGTGTAACTGTTGTCCGTCATGGGAGACTTGGACCCGGATACCAGTGATAACTTGTCAATATTAACTGCTTTGAGAATATCACCCTTTGTATGTTCCGACGATTACTATGGAATTCCGGTATCAGTACACTTGTAATTCGTTCTATTATGGCTGTTTGATGGAACAAGGGGTATATATGAATAAACGCTTGTGAAGTCTGCATTTCGCTCTAGTATTTCTAAAATCACACAACTCAAAATAAAACTCAACAATATGTAGGGGGCATTTAGTCAGGAAGGGTAAAACAAGTGCTCTCTGGTGTACAAGCTCTGAACCTGTCTTTCATAGTCCTAACTATGACGGTGTGAATAAAACCGATTTTTGAGTTGTGTCCCTTTAGAAATACTAGTGCGATATGTTCATCCAGTTTTAGGTTATACTTGTCATAACCTAAAACCTAAAATATTTATTGACACAATATCTGGTCATAAACTGCTTTAGTTCCGTATTAAGTAACGAGTTTCCTGTTATGAGTATTTGAACACGCATCTATTATCTAAAAACAAAACAAAAAAAAAAGAACAAAAACACATGGTTTTGGTGCAAATATTTCCACAGCCTAAAACGTAAAACATACCTGAGGAACTGGGCCATTCTGTGTAAATAATGAAATTAATCGTTAGTATTTTAAAAATAATGTATCGTTTTTGGATAAATTAAAACAAAAAGATTTTTCATTTAATTCAGAATACATCGTCTTAATAATGAGATGGAGATAGTTAGCAGTGGCGGTGATGCGCGTTTAGGAAAGCTCCTTACTAGTAATTTGTGTATATTTATTTTTAGCTGAAGAAGGCTCCCAAAGTGCAGCCGAAACGTCCAATACAACAGATTTCTGCCATAAGTTCTGACGTTTTTTTCTTCTAGGCGATCCCAACCATCCCTTCACTTCGATTCTTGTTAATATCTCATCGTGCAAACGACTCAAAACAATGGTTAATTTTTTTCTCAGACTGTAGAGATCCCTTCACAATAGATTTATGCGTTGACTGCTTATTTATGGGACTTGTCTATTGTAAAATTTTAATATTTGTAATTATTGTTGCCAAATAGAAAAACAGAAATAAAAAAGAAAAACAAATAAATAAAAATAAGAGGAGATTGTGTTTATTGACGATGTGGATTTGAAATTGGACCCCCTGAAAGAGGATATTCCTAATAAAATCTAAGTGCGATCTGGAGTCGAAACTCGACACCATCTGAAAAGCCTCAACTATAGCGGTTCTTCACAATGGTATTATTATATTTTCTCGGCGTATCAACTACTAGGCAATTAGGAACAAGTTATCTACAGTTACATGATCTTCATGAATCATGTCACACTATTCCTTGAGCTGAGGCCTCCAGTAAAAAAAAAAGAAAAAAAAGCAGAATCATGAAATTAAAATATTTCCGACAAATTGAGACATTGCGGGTTGATGTTGGATAGCTGCGCAATTAATATTCTTCCTATAACGGTTCTGGTGAATATTTCTATTGGCCGATGTCAGGCTGATTAGCATTAAATCAAAACCACATAAACAATTAATTTTAAATCAGAGCTGTCTAATGAAAAAACTCAAGTTAATTGAAAAAATAAAGTGAAATAAAAGATTAATTATCCCCATTACTATTCTGAAGTCTTTAACGTATCAGCTGATATTCCTTAACTGTATGTTATTATTGATAAATTATTCTCAACCCTATTGAGTGAAAATTTTTATTTTTTGATAATAATTTTATTTATTTGATTTTTAGATCCCGCTACATTAAATTTTCAGAGGGCAAGCAAAATTAGTAGAGTCCGTGGAAAGCACAGAAAGTAATTAAGAAATTGAACCATAAGTTATAAATATACCCCATAAAATTTAAAAAAAAAAAAAACAGTACGAAAAATGGAAGTACTAAAAGAAAAAATACAAAATTTAAAATAAAAACTTAATGAATGTAATAAAAATAAAAATTTTGGCTCCTTTTCACGTTTAGTTTTACATATAAAATTATTTTTACAATAAATAGAGTGCGGCGTTCTTAATATTAGTTCGTATAATTTTCATTAGTGCTTAAGCGCACGGTACCATCCGTCAACACTTCGTAAATGTCATATAGTACGTTCAAGTTTCGTGGTGTTTTGCAGTAGGATAATATGTGTTTTACAGACAAAGCCGTTTTGCATGGTGTACACAGGGTCTTGCTTTGTCATTATATGAAAATGGTTTTTTAGTGTTAGTCAAATTTAAGGTCTTGTATGAGCGACTTCTTTGCGAAAAAAAATATTGCCAAAATATAAATTTGGGGTTTGAAAAAAATTATTTATTTATCATGTCAAAATAGACTAAATAAAAAAAAGGCCTTATTAATAATTTCTAATTCCTCCGGGTGTAAGACACTACCCCAAGAATAACAATGGTGAATAAAATTCGTGTAAACCTGCAACTTTGTACGAAGGTATTCCTCTCAATTTTTTCTTTAAAAAGGAAAGTAATTAAGGGAAAAGTATTTTGAGAAATTTTTATTGAAGCTTTTTCAGAAAGTTTGCTCTGCTATTCACATTTTTAATTAGACTGACACTTCATTATTCTTTGGGAAGAACTTTTTCTGATTATGGAGATGCGGTTTCTAACACTTTGAGTGCGTTTCCTTCCTCCTTATATAGTAAGGAACCCGCTTATGACATGGACCTCATGAAGCAATCCTGAAGTGCAGGCAAGAAAATGTCATGTTTCAAAACTCATACATAACATACACACTTATATATATATATATATATATATATATATATATATATATATATATATATATATATATATATATATATATTTGTCTGTTCGCTCTTTAGCTGCCTCCAAAATGGTCCGTTTTTAATGAAATATGGTAAGAAAATCCTTCGTCTAATTTGAAAGGTCGAGTTTGTTCGCCTTTGGGGAGAAATTCGCGCAAAAAAACATCATAGTGCTTATGTTGTCGAGTTCATGTGCTTGCAGGTACTTCTTTTATAGGTTGCTTAACTTATGAAAATGAATGAAACCATTTTTAAGGCGATATCTGTAAACGTTTACGTGAAAAATTGATACAACTAGGTTTTCAAACTTATTTTAAATTGGGTATTCAGAAACGATTAATTCAGTTGAAACTTGTTCCAGATGTTTGGCAATTTTGGTTGCGTTTGTAGTATTTGAAAAAAAAATGTATTAATAGACATGATAAGTTTTTGGATCCT
This sequence comes from Gonocerus acuteangulatus, assembly GCA_946811695.1. Taxonomy (NCBI): domain Eukaryota; kingdom Metazoa; phylum Arthropoda; class Insecta; order Hemiptera; family Coreidae; genus Gonocerus; species Gonocerus acuteangulatus. The sequence continues at coordinate 49,038,467 of OX328123.1, read as the reverse complement.
CGTATATTTTCTAAAATATCTCAAAAACGGTTAGGATATCGGGGTAAGCGGAAGAAAATCATTCGAAAGCTTACTAAATTCTCTAAAATAAGTTCTGATGTCATTTTCCATTTGGCTATGTCATTTGGAGAAATAAGTGCTTAAACCTTTCAAATTGTTAATTTTGTTCTTTTGATCAGGTTTTTGTCTTTGTTTACCTAACGTTTTAATTGGTTATTGTTTTTTTAATAGCATTTAATAGTAAAATTTGTATTTTTGTAAAACTAGGTAAGAAAATGAAAAACATTGTTGTTTTATCGCAAATCACCAAATTGGGATGGAATCACATTTCCGAGTCACAGATCACATAAAAGAAATAGGTTTTGCCTTACCGACCGTCGATAGTAAAGTGGGGTTCTGAAGTGGAGTCCAGTTGGTTGCCTTCAATGACGCTAGACATCGCTCGTTGCAAACACCGAATTTTAAATACGTAGAATGTCGGTCTTTTTTGAACACCGAACAATTGTTATTGTGTAAGAGCGACGTTTGTGAAACAGTATGGAGTAGTTTCCTGTTGTGGCGCTTAAAATCTTATATTGCTTCTCTTTGAGATTTCATTGTATATTTCTCACAAATGATCAATACGTATCAGTAAATGCTTCTATTTCTTTGCTAATGAACCCAAGGATATGAAGGGGAAACGCGCTAAGACGACGCAGTTCCTCCGAATAGGACTTTTATTTTTAGTTATATCCTTACTATTTGTTTCGCTAATGAGTACTATTGTTAGTTTTGTTGATGATTTTGTATGGTTTGTGTATTTACCTGTAATGTATTCCACAGGGCTAGATCTTGGAGTGCCCCCTCGTCGAGCGGTAATGTTGAAGCCCTGCAGACGAGGGCCATTGCAACTGCGGTAAGGAGGATTCGTCCGTAGCCGCCTGAAACAAACAACAAATTAGTTACAATAATATTGTCTTGTTTTTTTATTTTAATTTGTCTAACTAATAACATTTTGTTCGCGTACGAAAACATACGCGAGAACACTCGGATACATCAGACCTTCAGGTGTGTTTTAAGAATTTCGTCTCCAAATTATCCAGAATAATCATTCAAAGGAGAATTGGAGATTCATGAATTCTTTGATATAATTTATGGTATAAATTGATCAATAATTTAATTTTTATGTTTGAAGGTTTTAATGAAATTAAGATAATATTTTTGAAGGAAAACTAGCATTTAAAACATAGCTGTTGTAAATTATTTCAAATCCTAAGTTATGTCTGCTAGAAAATACCACAAGAGAAAGAAATTTACACTAGATTTTTTTTTAAATTAATTTTTTTTAAGAGCTCCCCAACGAAGGCGATTTTCTCTTTTTAAAATAACAAACAAAAACAATTTATGTGTCCTCAATTATCAGTAAATTAGATAACTATATACAACAATAGTTTTAACAGAACATAATCTGCTTAGTATAACCTCTTCACGTCTAATTCTCCGTGATACTTGCACTCTATTCGTAGATAGTATTTTTGATTTCTCTCAGTTTGTTATTCTGAACGTTCGTCCAACATACTTGCCAATTTTATTGTTTAGTGTCAGAAGTTTCTTTTAGCGCGGTTACTCCCTATCTCCATAGGGAGAACCCGCTTATCAGGTTGACCTCACGACGCAATACGGAAGTGCCGACTAGAAACTTTCACGTTTCAGAGCCTATAGAACACGAAAATATAGGTGGCTCAAATTTGTACATATATATATATATATATATGTATATATTTATATATATATATATATATATATATATATATATATATATATATATATATTTGTCTGTTCGCTCATTTCTGGCTTCCCTGATGGTCCGATTTTGATGAAATTTGGTACAAAAATCCCTCGTCCAATTTGAAAGGTCAAATTTATGAGGTTGACCTCACGACGCAATACGGAAGTGCCGACTAGAAACTTTCACGTTTCAGAGCCTATAGAACACGAAAATATAGGTGGCTCAAATTTGTACATATATATATATATATATATATATATATATATATATATATGTATATATTTATATATATATATATATATATATATATATATATATATATATATATGTATATATGTATATATTTATATATATGCTTGTCTGTTAACGCTCTAGCAAGCTCAAAAATGGCCCGATTTTGATGAAATTTGGTACAAAAATCTGTCTTCTAATTTGAAAGGTCAAGTACGTTAACCAGCAGAATTCGCCCACGGGAAGATAGTGTTTGGGGCGAAATTCGCGCAAAAAAAATCGTAACGCTTACGTTTTTGAGTTTATATGCTTGCAGGTACTTGTTTTATAAGTTTCTTAACATAGGTAAACGAATGAAACCATTTTAAGGCGATATCTGTAACCGTTTTTGAGAAAAGTGGAATCAATGTTTTTTAAGTCATTATTTTTTGTGGGTACTTAGAATCGCGGGATTCAATTGAAATATTTTTTACATATTTTGTAAATTAATCCCAACTAAGATTTTTAAATTTTGGTTATATTTAGAGTTAAGGAAGTATGCGAAAAAAAAAAATTTATTAATAGACATGAAACGTTTTCGGATCTTCATACATTTTTCGTAAATATCTCGATAACGGTTGGGAAATCGTAGTAAGTGGAAGGTGACCATTCGAATGCTTACTAAATTGTCTACAAAAAAGGTTCTGAAGCAATATTCGATGGGGCAACGTCAATCAGAGATATAAGCGCTTAAAACTTAAAAAGTTTTTGTTTTGTTTTATTGAAAGGGGTTTTCTCTTTGTTTATCTCACTTTTTAAATGGTTGTTTCTTGTTTTAAATGCCATTTATCAGTAAAATTAGTATAGTAGTAAAATAAGCTAAGAAACGGTGAAAGGTATTGGTTATAATAAGTCTGGAGTGGCTGTGGTAATCAAGATGGCTGTGGCTAATAATGATGACGTATGCGTACTTTATTTTGAATTCTCCTATCTATATAACCTTCCTCATAGCCTCCAACTGAAGTTATCGTTCTTTCTTATTTTATAAATAGATTTAACCCACGAGAGAATGGAATTTTATTCGCCATGAAGCACATATTTACAGTTGATTAAACAGTAAAACGAATTTGCTTGTAAAACAAGATACTTAAAATGTTTGGTTGTTTAGAATAGAGCCTTCTCAGCAGTAGTCGAAGAGTAAGTACGTTTTCAGTACATAATTGTATTGACTTATACAGATTAAGAATTATCCGCTTCTGTGTAAGTTGGCTACTGTCAGTTTCCTGTGATTAGTGATGCTAATTTATTCCATTTCTTCGAGATATACGTAACCGCGCTAAGATGACGCACTTCCCGCGAGTCGGATTTTTTTTCATGTCGTGTATAGTCACTTTTTCTACGTAAATATTTTGTTTTCTTCACGAAGCCTTGAAATAGTGAAATGTTTTACTGGCAATGTAATCGTTGGCTTGAAGAATCGTCCGTTTTCATAGAATACTACTTGTTCCATAGTATAAAGCAGCTTAGAGGTTTTTTTTGCTATAACAATATTCTTTTCCTTCCCCACCGATTAGGACTATTTCATTTTTTTTAAATTTATATAATTGATTTTTTAATTATATTTTTGTTACCTTACATTTCTGGTTTCCTAAAAAAATCGCGATTGGAGCTACTACTATTACTGTTAACGTTACTCCATATTGTCCATAATTATTTATTTCAATTTTAACGTCCATAATAATTTTATAATTAACTCAGAATTTCAAGACGGGTTATCTATAGGTTGCCATCCTTTTCTAGCCGGGTTAGGGCTGATGCATTTTCTTTTTTCCAATGAAAAGCCACCACCCAACGACCACTCCGACCGGGGAAAAGCCATTCCCACCGTGGGGATCGAAACCACGACCCTTGGCACAGAGTGTTAACTTCTCACTGTCACCGGGCCTCCTGCCCATACTTATAGTGATAATAGTACTAATCAGTTAAAGAACATAATCATTTATAATATAGTAAATACCAAAACAAGATTTTCGCTTAACGTTTATTAAAATCTTATTTACTCATATCTATACTTTTAAGAAGTGTAGTGTGTTTATCGACGATTTTCATCGCCCTCTGTTAAAAAGTGGCGAATAACATGGAATTCGCCAAAGAATCAGTGCATGTAATTATTAATAAATAATAAGAACTGTATTGATATTTGGCTTAATGGCTATTTAAAAGTCTATTTTAAGCAAAAATGCTGGTAGTTTGACTGAGCTTTATATAAGAATGTTTTAAATGATTATAAGATTTGCTGGAAAATGGTTAGCCCAAATCGTAATAAAATTTGAAACTTTTTTCTTGTAATGAAGCAAATATTTAATGAGTTTTATTTAAGATTGCTGAGAAAATTCTCTTAGCTTCTTGACTTCTCTTGCTTTGGGCTGTTTAATTTGCTCTCAAGACGACTTCCTTCGAACTTTTTTTTTTTTTTTAACTTTCGTTTAACTTTAAACGATTCAAATTGAGTTTTAGTTACTGTGACATTTAGACTCTAATTTATTTATCTAGTCCAAGAAGTAAATTTTGCAAGTAGCTCAGATCTCTACAATATTATATTAATTTTTTTTTGTTCTTAAGCACCTTAATTAAGATGAAAGGAAACAGTTTTTCCATTATGAATTCAGCATTGTTCCTAAAGCAAGTTGAACATATTCATGTACTAGTAGGATTCCTTTGCCGTTCTTATATTTTTTATAACTTTTTACATTGATGAGAAATTAGTTTACGTCACGCAGCTTATGTTACTTTTGGAATTGTAGGTTACGTTGAAAAGGTCAGGTATTTGTAATTATTCTCTGCACTATTTTATTGATATTGCTAATTCTGTAGCATTTATTTTGACCAGCATTTTTATATCATTTCAATCATAAACTGCATTAATATTTATTATAAATTAATGGGGGGAGTAGAAAAAAATGACCGTTTTATAGGTAAAAATTAAAGTTTTTTTTTTTCTACTTACTAGGTTTTTAATAATCAAAATATATACCATTGCGTGCCAGCTGTAGAAATCCTTGATGCTACCACTCTTTGGTTTTAGAATCGAAGAACTCACGAACGCCATTTTAAACTTCATTCAATTTGTGGAATGTTTTTCCACGAAGGAAATGAGCAAATGATCTGAACATGTGGTAGTCTGTTGGTGCTAGGTCTGCACTATATGCCAAGGGAGGAAGAAGCTCGATTCCATCCAAATTAGCTAGTTTTTGCTTCATAAGGCGAGAGGTGTGAGGTCTGGAATTATTTTGTTGGAACAAGTCTTGCCTCCTGTTAACTAAACCTGGATACCGCTGAACCGAAACATCGTAAATTCTCTGCAGTTGTACTAAATAGAACCTCGTAGAATTGCTTTTCATAGGAGTGGCTTCAATAGCAGTGCGCAGAGCATTCAGGTTGACTACTGAAACACGCCCAAGGCGTGCCTTTCTTTCAAGGCACAAATATCCTTAACTAAATTTTTTGAGCCATCTTCTCATTGTCCTTTCATTCAGAGATTTGAGTCTTCATCCTCAAATTCAACCACTGGCTTTAGTTGCTGAAAACTTCCGTCTCCAAAAATAAAGCAAAATTATGATAATTCCGTACTGTAGTGTCATTGTGAACAAAGGAGAGCTATAGAAGTACTTAGCCCGGATAGAGGGCATGCTGGTTACCAAATGATTCGTAAGGGATCAAACATGAACTTCTTATCACAATTCTTAGCTCCCGAATGTAAATAAGAGAGGAATTACGACGCAAAGTTCAAACACAAAGAAAACGGTCAATTCTTTTGACTCATCCCATTATTATGTTCTTTCTGCTGTAATAAAATTCGACTCAGGGAGTATTGAGAATACCAAAATGATATTTTTATTTAGTTTTCGTTGCATAGTTTATACCAACATCCTACGCAAATTAACATGCCGGTGAGCTCGATTGCTCATTCTCACAATAATATTGCGTAATTCGAGTTCAAGACGTTTTCTTTCCTGGTTAGTGAAAGTAAGATTGGATTAAAATAGAGAAAATCTTCATTGCTATTCTTAAGACAATACACTACTACACATACACAATACACTAAATAAGACAATACACTTGTTACTAATAAAAGGATTAACAATTCTTTTGTTTTGGGTCTGTATTTTCTATTTTTTTTACCCTACCAATATTAAATATATTTACAAATTTAATTAATATTAACAGATAAGGAATTAATTATAAATATCCCTATTCATTTTTGTACATTTTAGTTTGATTCCTTTAATACGGGACCATGAATCGCCTTTATTCCCCGAGAGGCAGTAGTGCAGTAGATAATATGCAAATGTAATAAGGAAGTGGCTATAGAGTTCTCCCATTGGTGTATTTATTTCTCTCTTCTATATGATAGAAATACACTTCCAACCTATTCTCTTGTTGATACTAACCATTTCTCTTCAATAGAATATTGAGTGGAGTTTGTGAAATAATATAATGCTATACCTCGATTCAAGCAAATCATTACCACTTCCTACTCTCTACATATTGTGCTCTGTAAATACACTGTTATGACCATTATTTTTTACAATACGGGGGGTTTTTGGTGTTAGTGACCCAAGCAGTCGCAGCGCCATAAAAAATAAATAAATAGGAAGGGGAAGGGTCTGGTCGCCTTGAATTCTCATGCGGGAGATGGTGGGTTCGAGTCCCACCGGCTGCAGGGATTTTTCTCATGTTGAGAAAATTTCCTGCTGCACCTTGGATGTCGGCGCTAATGACCCAGATGCGCCGTAAAAAAACGAGCAGGGGAAGGGCGTACTTGTAATGTCTAATTTAAATGGTGCTTTCTTTTCTACAATATTACGTAGACATCCTAGCAAAGCTAGCTACAAGACGTCGTACTGAAGACTTTTTACTGGTTACAGAACCCGACATGAAACATGTTGTAAGGGCTCACGTACTCAATAAATGGCAGGCTGAATGGTTACCTTTGAACGATAACAAGCTTCGGGAGATAAAGCCATTCATAAAACATTGGAACTCCAGCTATCGAAGCTGCTGGAGAGAAGAAGTAGTCCTTACAAGACTTAGAATAGGACATACACCAGTAACTCACTCTTACTTGATGACAAAACAAGACATACCACTATGTACAGAATGCAATAAGACATTAACTGTAAAACACTTACTGACAGACTGCAGGAGACGTGATATGTACGAACTTTTGACAGATGGTAGCCCACACATATCCAGTATTTTAGACTTTTTAAAACAGATAAACATGTATGAAGGAATATAGAGAAAACGAAAAATTTTAAATATGTTAAAATTAATTTTATAATTAAATTTTATTTGTACAAAATAATGCAAAAAGATCGCATATTTAGTTTATTAAAAATTATTTATTATTTACCTGTTTTTTATTTTATAGTTGACCTTTATGATTGGTATTTTTATTATTTTATTTTTCTCTTTTCGCATTTCATTTTTTGTCTTATATAGCATTAATGTTGATACGTAGATTCAGTTATTTCATTTTTTGTCTTATATAGCATTAATGTTGATACGTAGATTCAGTTATTTCATTTTTTGTCTTATATAGCATTAATGTTGATACGTAGATTCAGTTATTTCATTTTTTGTCTTATATAGCATTAATGTTGATACGTAGATTCAGTTATTTCATTTTTTATTTAAATGTTTTATTTTTTGATGTTCTAGATATTTTATTTTGTTTGCATTCTACGTGTTTATAGAGCTAATCGTCTAGTTGCTAGCTCTAAATCCACATAAATAAATAAATTTCATCATCCATCCAATTTCTACAATATTGTTTTTCTTCCAATGAAGCTCCAGAAATTATTTTGTATTCTGATGAGAAATGTAAATTTAAAAATGGTAGATTTTATTTATTTATTTATTGGATTTACAAGCTCGAATGTAGCGATTTTGTCGTTTTATTGTGACATACTAGAGTAGGCACTCTATTCTAAACAATTCTGAATTATAATAAACTAGCTGAATACCCGTGCTTCGTCACGGCTGATAATTAATTTTGTTATTGCGTTAAATAATGTAACATCAAAATTAACGCTACTATGTATATAATTTTGTGCAGTTTATTATAGCACGGTTCCGGTCAAGCTATATGTTATTCATCAATTAATAAGTAATCAAAGTAAAATGTTTCTGGACATTGGGGCGCTGCGGACCAGTGTCAAGAAACAGATAACCTAGAAATAACCTGTTATCTATAGGTTACCAGTAACGGGAATTTAAGGGTTCGGGATATTATTACCTTAGGTACAGGGTAAACTCTATGAGGGACAACATTTTCACAGTTTATTTCTAGTAATTCAAGGTCTACCATCACAGTTGAAATGAAGCTCAAATAGAAATAATATTATGAAATAAATACAGTACGCTAACAGCTGACCTGTTATCGTCCTAGCAACGCTTGCTGCCTTGGCTTGCCTGCTCTCTAACCAAATAAAAATTCAAACTCCTCTATAAATACTAACAAGTTTATTTATTTATGATAATAACAACGAGTTTGAAAGAAAAATGTGAAAAGTTTCCGTACTTAACATTCCAATTCATACTAGTGCTAAAAATGTAAGTAGTTTTCCTTACTAGTTGAGAGAGGTGCTTATAAACTGAGTTAGTTTATGTAATTCGATACGTATCGACAGAACTTTCTTAACTACTTGGACACTGCTTGAAACTTAATTAACCAGTGACTCCAAGTACTGATCTCGAAGACCTATCGATTTCCCGATTACCTCCTTGTCTCAAGATTACATTATACAGGCTTTTCGGGAAGTAAACCAGTCTCTGATTTCAGTCTTGTATCCATATCGTCTATTCAGATAGATATCTTATTGTCTTTGCTTAGGAAGATTACGAGTGAATCAGGATGGTTAGCTATCATGCTGGAAAAATGATGCATCTCATAATCAAGCCATGCGTAATCCATGGATGCTTCTGGTGTGGGAGGGGAAGACACATTTGTAGAGAAGATTCCAAGACAGTTCTTGTATGGTAAGCCTGGGGGCAAAAGGATGCTTGGCAGGCCTCCTCTCCGATGGCTGGATGATATGGAGGGAGACATGCGTGCTAAGGATGTCCGTTGTGGAGGAGACGCTGCGGACAGAGATGAGTGCACAGGCTGGTGGCTGAGGTCTTGGACCTTCATGGAATCGAGCACCCATATTTTAATGTAAAAACATGCATCAGAACTATTAGCAATCGGTTCCCGCTAATGATGGAACACCACGTCTGGGGTAGCTTTCCTCTTTGAAGTTCCTCAGGTTTACGATAAACGAGTAGGGATTAGGACCCTCGTAGGTATACTCCACACAGCAATGCCCAATTTCCTCGTTCTCCTTTAACTAACGATACCCGCGGTAGATGGTCCGAAGCCTTTCACTTGACAAGGAAATGTTGAACCTTGTGGGGGACTCCACACAGACATCATGAAATGAGTATTCTTCGTTGCCTAGAGACTGAAAAGAACATTTCTTTTTCTATGAATATACAAATATTTTATTCAATTGGGGCTGGTTATAATTTCCGTAGTTATTTCTCTTTGACGTTTTCAAATGATCTATTTATTTATTTATTCATTTCGAGAGCTTCACAACAAGGGTGATCTGCTCTATTGAATAACAAAAAATAAAAACAATAAAAGAAAAAAAATTGAGGATAAATAATAATAAGAAATACAATGAATTAATTGGTTATGAATTAATTGGTTATGATCTGAAAAATAAATATTATCCGATGATAGGTGATAACATAGGGCTTTGATTATAATAATAATTGGCCTAATAATATGATGGCCAACCAAAAAATAAATAAATAAAATATAAAATAAATAAATAAAAATAATAAAATAAATAAAGGAATAAGGAACATAAATTAAAATAAAAATAACAGTAAATAAAAGATATAAAGGAATGAACAGGTTGACAATTATTTTAAAATCAGAAATTTTGTTGGGAATTATGATCGTGGTTCATTTGATATATTACTTTATTTTATTGTATGTATTCTTGGTCATTAAGTATGTCATTATGGTATCAATATATGGGCTCTTTTCTAACAGCTCGCTAAGGCCATGAGGTGCCTATAGGTTGTCTCTTTTCATGCAGTCTGTTAGTAGGTGTTTCACAGTCAAAGGAACGTTGCATGCTTCGCACCTAGGCTTGTCTTGTTTCGTAATTAGGTGTGAGTGAGTGAGGCGTGTATGTCCGATTCTCAGTCTTGTTAGTACAACTTCGTCACGTCTTGTTCTCTGTTTGCTTGACGTATATGGTCGTATATTGCTCTTTATTTCCCTTAGGTTGTTATCTTGAATGCTATACCACGTGGCGTGCCACCTATTCAGGACAGCTTCTGTTATTGTTATTTGTAGGTCTTGAACTGTAAGTAAGTACTGGTCGTTGGCTTCTAGTAGCAAGTTTTGCATGTTCATCCGCTAATGTAGACTGTCCGATGTTCTCATGACCAGGAACCCATACCATTGTTACCATTGTGTGTTGGTCCTTTAGTCTCAGTAGTTCTTGTACAATTTTGATGATGATCGGGTTGGTGTTGTAGATATCGTATAGGGAGAGTAAACAACTTAATGAATCTGTACATAGTATTATGTGTGGTATTGTAGTCTGAACGTTGGATAGGCCCAAAAGTATACCTTGCAGCTCTGCTGTATATATATTTGTGTCTAATGGTAGGCTGATATGATAAACCTTTTCTCCTAAAACAGCTGCGGCGCCTACCCCACTCTCTGTTTTGGACCCATCTGTGTATATTATTGGTGTATTTTTGTTATTTCCTGTCAATTTGTTAAATGTACTTCTGTAATAGTTTTGAGATGAGATGACGTCTTATGTTCTTCAGGAGGTATCGATTTCTGTGCGCCTTAGGAATCATGGCAGCTAGAAGGTAGTTACTTATTGCAATATGATCATTGCATGTAATATATATTGATCTGAAAATCTATTTGAATTTCTGACTCGGAGCAAGAGATAGCCGAATAGAGTATAATTACTAGTTGGCAGAAGTTACTTCTTCGTGGAATAGTGAATGAATCCTTGGAGTAGACAGGCCATTCATAGATCGGAGAAACCACGCCGATAAACGATTGTTCCCAGACAATAGTTCTCAGCAACAACATGCCTTTCCTCTATAGATAGAACAGTGACGGCCAACTATTTCAGAACGTGTAACTAGTGTGTAAACTTTAACTAGTTCTTAGAGATTCCGCATCTCCAGTGGAAGGTAACCTTATAAATCATTGGGTTTCTCCTTGTTGGTGGAATGAACTTTTAGTGGATCTCTTTAAATGTCTCTCTAATCAATCTTTTTCAAGCCCAATGAGTTTAAAACGAAATCGTAAAAATCTCCAATAGTAAAGTACTTTACTTTTAAGTACGTGAGCAACAAGAAGAGCTATGTTTAGTATTGAAGTAATTTTATGTTTCATGCAAAAGTTCATATTTATTAGTTAATTACCTCCTTTGTTTAGCTTTTAAAAAAAATCTCGTATTGTAGTGACGATGCTTGTTTAACTTTTTAATTTTTATTAGGGAGAGGCGTTGTGGAATTGTTTGGGTATAGCACGAAGAACAAACGGTTGATCTTGATCTGGGGAATTATTGAGATCAAAGATAAATGTAGTAATGAAAATATCCTATGTACTTAATTAAAAAATGTATTAATTCAGTTAGTCATTGGCTGCTGCTAGTCATATTACGTTTTTCGAGTAAATGACGTGCTTTTACACTTTTAATGAATCGATAATATTACTTTGCGAGCATTATTCAAATAGTTTTAATATTATTGTCCATTGGCGATATAATTGAGGCGGCCAGATTTTTTAATTTTTCTTCTTCTTGGAATGACTAATGGAATAAAGAGGAAATTAATGCTACCAAAATTAAATTTTGAATTTCAAAATTTAATGTCAAAATTATTAATTTTATAGACCCAAAATCATTACCGTCCGCTGTCCCTGAACACATTTATTACACTTTACTATTTTTTTTAGGGGGGAAGGATATTATATTTTTTGCTCATGTGATGTTTCATTTTAAAATAATATTTTTATATTTAAGGCGAATTCATATAAATTTAAATAAATTTAAAAAAAATCTAACTTCGTAATAGTGCCTTTAAAGTTGTCCCTCAGTTTTGACATCATTACCGTCCGCCTTTTTGAATTAACGAGAAAACCTAACAGGATGGAGCCAGTTGTTTCCAAATAGATGTTGGAGCAGCTCTCGCAAACTGATTTTTGTTGTCCAAAAGGCACGGAAGAGAAATTTCGTACGTATCAGTTTTTTCGATGTGTTTTATCTGGTAAATCACAATTGGAGTATTTTGCTGGTCATTACCGTCTCCCAATTTATTATTCAAAACATCCATGATTTTTTTTTTCGTCTAACAATTAAATAGTGCTTCATAAACTACGTATTTTACAATATTTTTTATTAATGTAATTATTTTAGAAAAAAAAATTGAAAATATTTTTGTAACAAATATCATTACCGTCCGCATCATTACCGTCCTACTCTACATTGGATGGTTATCAGAGTTGGGCATAATTTTATTTAGAAATCAAAATAAGAATTTATTTGTACCTCATTTATTTGTAAATACAAATATAAATAACTTCTTATTCATAAGTTTGAATACGAATTTATCTGTATTCACGTATGTCATATATATATATATATATATATATATATATATATATATATATATATATATACACAAATAAAACTGTATTCACGAATTTTCCTGTAAATAAAATTTAATTTACAGGAAAAATTCTAAATATACACAAACATTTTGAATATTCACATATTTTGTGAGTATTCACAAAAAATCGAGTGATTACAGAAACATTCACATTTAAATATAAGTAATTCAAATAAATTCACATTAAAATTTGTGAATAAAAATTTATTCACAAAAACATTCACAAAATAAATTATGTATTTGTGCGTATAAACAAAAAGGTGATATTCGGAAGATTATTGGAGGCAGTATTCTGCTGGATATTGAAGCTAGTATTAGGAAGGATATCGAATATGGTATTTGGAAGGGTACTGAACAAGGTATTAGGAAGGGTATAAACGGTGGTATTAGGAAGTTTATAGACGGTGGTAAATGGAAGGGTTTAGAAGGTGGTATTAGGAATTGTATCGAAGGTGGTATTAGGAAGGGTATTGAAGGTGGTATTAGGAAGGGTATTGAAGGTGGTATTAGGAAGGACATTGAAGAGGGTATTAGGAAGGGTATAGACGGTGGTAAAAGGAAGGGTATAGAAGGTGGTATTAGGAAGGGTTTTGAAGGAGGTATTAGGAAGGGTTTTGAAGGTGGTATTAGGAAGGATATTGAAGGTAGTATGATGCTTCCAGAAAGGCCTGCACCTCATGTTGCTCCAGTAGGGACTCGGTATAATGACGACATGAATTGAGGATATTTTGAATTGCGGGCATGATTTTTAAATATTCAGAAAAAAACTAGATATAAATATTCAATATTCTTCATGCGATTAAAAAAAAAAAAAAAAAAAAAAAAAAAAAAAAAAAAAAAAAAATACAGTTGTGGGTGCATGAGCAACTGTCGTCAAAAATTAACCATCACATGTATGTTCAATTGGTACAAAAAACGTTGATTAATTTTCAAGTTGATTTCTGTAAAATTTGAGAACCAAAAAATAAAATCTATCTGAATAATGCTCTTGCATTGTTATTTAGGTTAAGACAAAAATTATTTTGAAAATTATTTCAGAAACTTTACGGATTTTCAAGGATGGCCGATTATTTTAACATTCATAGCAAATCGTGCTTATTCCCAAGATTTCAAATTTCCATGTTCTCAAGAAAGTTAGATAATTTTTATAGATGGATTTATTTATTTATTTATACATTAGTGAGACCGCGACAAGGGCAATTCATCACTTAAAACACATAGATAAGAATAAACAATAGTAATCTAAGATGGATTTATTGTATTCTGGCCCATTGAATCCTCCATCAACTACTTCTACGTCATGTCGCAGAGACTTTTCCCCTGCAACATGTCGTAGAGAGTCCCTCCGACATGTCGCCGAGACTTGGCTACAAAACTGTGCAACAAGTCGCAGCGACATGTAGATAATTTTTATAGATAGATTTATTGTATTCTGGTCCATTGGATCACCAGATCTTTATATGTGTAAGGGTAAAAACTCACAAAATAAGGAAATATGATTTACCATTAAAATTACATTTCGTTCATCTGAGGCAATGAATAATCTGTATGCTGGTGGTCTGACATGCATGAAATCTCAGGAGAAACTGACACTTCGAACTGACTGAACAATCAGACAGTCTCAACTGCAAGACAAACAAGCAGAACTTCTCTTAATCGCCTTAGTCCGGTAATTGTTTGACAAATACGTCAAACTGCACCGCGAACAAGCAAATAATGCAGCAAACACTTTAGATTTAACAAATTGTTTGACCGCCTGCCTGACTCGTATCTAGCTACTTTTTAGGAATTGTCGTTATCGGCGGAAGGTCGAATGAAACTTCACTAAGCCTTGTATACTTCCTTTATTACTTAAACATAAAAACTTACAGTCTTAACTTGAGGGGAACCATCTACTAGTACGGTAATTTCTAAGGAAGAAATGTGTATGATGACATTTTTTTTTTTGACGTTCCGCCTATAATGATAATTCCTATAGTTGAGTAAAGTTTCAGCTAAGTATTAATTACCTATAAATGAATGAGAAAACTCTTGTACCTTGAGAGGAACAATGATGATTCGAGTTATTTTAATTTTAGAGTTAAAAATTATAGTTACCCAGGCTTAGCTGGGGTGAGAGGGTGTGGTTTCATCTATCTATTATAGATAGATAAAGCTCCTCTATGGCAAGGCTGTCTTACGTAGATCGCAAGTCATCTGTAACTTATATTCTTCCCCCTTTTCCAGAATCATCCGTAAATTGTAGATTTGATCTTTGATTGGTAGCTTCTCCTGACGCTGCCTCTCAGCGAATGGAACTAGTTTCTCATACACGATATTAGCGAGGACCTTTCAGGGAAAATAGACCATGACGATCCCTTGTAATTGGCACTCTCATTTTGATTTCCTTTCTTGTGCATTAAGTTTATTCTTCCATGATCCTAATCCTGTACCGTTCTTTGTTCTGTTTGGACGCCGAGAATGATCTCATACATTAGTTTTTCCAACTCCTCAAACCCTTGTACTTTAGTAAGTATGTCTCTAGTCCGTCCGTGCTCGAAGAATTGTTATTTTAAGCTCCAGTAGAGCATCCACAAACGCAGATCGGTTTGCTGACTTTAGATATGTCATCATTTCTTCGAGGAGTGGGTACGGCATTTCCCTCAACGAGTAATGTATGATCCTAATACTTACTCGTAATTATTTCATATGTCTGAATTAATGAGTTGAAGTTTAAGGTAACGTCATAGCAATAAGATTTAAGGAAATTGGGCTACAAGTAAATGTGTTCATTCATAATAATAATATACTTATGACAATCAGCATATGTCATATTAGTGAGTTACTGATTGTGTTGGAGTTAGTTTCTATTGGTACAATGCCATTGGTCGAAGACTACCTGTCGGTCATTTATCGTGTTATAATAGCTGTGTAATCAGCGACTAATTAATGAACTTGTGCATATGGTAGTTCTCTAGTTAGCAAGCCTATCTAGTGTCATGATCAGGAAATTACTTGGGCAAATTAGCACAATGACATGAGAAAAGAAGCAAATCGAAACTAGTAATCTCTATATGGAGTAACGCTATTTTTTGTTCACTAATTGCTATTTATTTGTGGCGTTTGTACTATTACACTCTTCTTGAATTGCATGTTGAGTTGGTAGTCTCCTATTGAATCTTGGGCAGACGTAGTGAATATTGAGGGAATAATCATGAGTTTATTATGATCTCGCTTGCTCGGCCAGAGTTTCATAATTGCACGGGATTTTATGAGCTCTGACAATGAGATATTGTTCTTCGTTGCGTTTTGTAAGAATAAATAACATTATTATCCGTGATAATAACACAATTCTTTTGACAGTTAAGATTGGCTATATATATATATATATATATATATATATATATTTTTTTTTAGATGGAACGGCATTTTTCTCCAGCGGTGGTACTCCTCCTCACTTCTTCCCGGAATATTTCGATGGATTCATCTCCATCTTCTTCAGCCAGGTACTTGTTTCTTCCTCGGTGGTAGCCAAGGGAATGACAGGTCATTCCCTTGGCTACCACCGAGGAAGAAACAAGTACCTGGCTGAAGAAGATGGAGATGAATCCATCGAAATATTCCGGGAAGAAGTGAGGAGGAGTACCACCGCTGGAGAAAAATGCCGTTCCATCTAAAAATACTATCCCAGCGACGAAAAATAATATCAAACATATATATATATATATATATATATATATATATATATATATATATATATATATATATATATTACGTAGAATAGACCAGGGCGCATTTGATTTTTATTTAATGTTGAGAGGGGGTTAGCTGTTTTACGGAAATATCTTTGGAAGACCCTATATAACACTTCATACATCATTTTTGCCGTATTTGTCATAAGTATTCCGATTGTAGCCGCGAGTCAATTTTAACATTTCTGAATAATGTAACATTATAGAAAATGTTACTAAAAATTGTTTGTCGCCTCGGGAAGGTCCCTGACATGTATACTTTTGGAATTATAAGCGAAAGAAGGACGAAAACAACTTGATTTTTTTTTTCGATTTTTGTTCCATTAAAAAAAAGTTCCTTGAAGTTTTCTTTATACCTCAATTATAGTGAATGGAGTGGTTGAGTTGTTATTTATCATAGCTTCGATGTGCATAGAGACATAAGAAAAAGGTCTGTAAAACAGGAGCATTCTAAGAATAAGAAATGAAAAATGTTCCGTGATATTTACAGTAGAATGGTCGACTGTACTTTCTTGCTCATGCATAATCCTCCAGACATTCCCTGGCTTTTAAGAAATGAGGTGGTGCGTTCTTCGAGTCAGTTCTCCGATTTTCATTGTGGAAGGAAGATTCTTATTCCTGATATACCTCTCGTTTCTGAATATTTTAATGTGTAGATTTAATAGTCTGGCCTGTTAATTTCGATAAAAAAAAAATAAAATGTGATCATTAAGACACTGTTGCCATAACTCGTCGTGTGTTACGCAGTGGTTTAATAAATGTAATGTTTACATTTTTTACCATACTTTTTATACTTGAGTTTATTTATTTCCGATAGCCTAGAAATTCGTCATATTTACTTGCTTTAGTATTGTATTTTTAGATCTTTTAGGTTGAGTTGCTTCCCCACTTACGGGGCTCTGATTCTATTGTATGTTTATTTATTTTTATTGTTTATCCCCATTGAACGTATGGCTCATCTACAATGAGATGAAGATAGCCGTTGAAGTGATAAAAATTTAAGGAATGGTTTGCATTTGGCTAAGAAAATGGTCATATGTTCAGAGAAATCTATCAGGCTGTACCGTATGAAATGTCAGTTTTGGACTTGCCGATTTCCTTCAAATGTCTTGAAACCGTCGTGGCTCCTACTCCGAGTTCTTTGGCATATTCCCTAGTGCTTTTTGAGGAACAAGCTTCAACCCTTTCTTTCAGGTGGCCATTGTCAAGCTTGGTTTCTGGCCTTCCTCGCTCCTCGTTGTCAAGGTCAAAATTTCCACTTCAAAACCTGGAAAACCACTGGTTAACAGTTTGTTCATTCACCGTTCCCTCCCCGAACGCCGTGTTAATTTTCATACACGCCTCAGCAGCGCTATGACCGAGCTTAAATTTATAACGAAAAACAATACGGATTTCCATTGAGTTCATAATTTAAGTTTTATTTTTTTTCTCAGAGGATCGTTCTCACAACGCAGTACGCAAGTTACTGATTAAATAATTGGAATAAAAGAGCTTTAATTCTATACGAATAACAATGATGTTTGTAAATAATGAAATAAAAATGGAAAGGATTAAATCGCAAAGTAAACAAAACTGACATTTCATACGGTACAGCCTGATATACTTCCAACGTTTCGGCATGATCTTAGGCACTCCCTTTAGCACTAAATGCCTAGGGGATGGAGGAAGACCATGATGATTAGCTGACGATGGATATGTATTGTTGGTGACCATGTGATAAGCCCACAAACCTAGTCATGGTCACCTACAATTTATCGTGATCTTCCCCCATCATCTAGGCATTTAGTGCTGAAGATGGCTGCATAAGAGCAAGGCGAAACGTTCGAAATATAGATTTTTCTGAAAATCTGACATTTTATATTAGCCGAATTCCAACTATTCCTTGGCATTTTATCTTATTCAATTGATTTTCTACCAACTACGTACGGGTTATTAATTTTACTTTATAATATAAGATCTATTATTTTTGTGAATGTCTGATATATATTTTTGTATCTTTGTTCGGGCATTGAACCTGCGTCGGTTGATGGGATTTAGTAAGTAGGTCTGATAAACATTTCCTGAGGATAAAACATTTTATCGCCTATTGCTCTGCTACTGACGGGCACCCCACGGGAAATGGCAAAAACGATCGAGAAAGCCGCCAATGCCCCACAATTTCCCACGCCCACAGTTTCAGGAAATCACAATTTGAGCACGACGGGAATATAAATCCTATCTATAATGAGATCCCCGACACTTTCATTGAGTTCCACGTTCTAATATTCGACAGCTTTTAGTCATTTTGGACTGGCGTGAATGGACACTTCGTCATTAGTTGCCCGTAATCAAGGCAAGTATGTATTAATATTTTATTCAATAAACCATTTAAAACACTGTCATACGTCCATATATAATTCATAGAAATTATTAATGATGTAGGATTTTGTATTAAAAAAAATACTCTCGCATCAAAGGATTACTTTGATGTGCATAATGAATAAATGAATTATTAGATAAATAGGATCTATATATATCCAATCATGGGAATTGTATATACATAAAATAATTTATTGGATTCATAGAAAATTCGAAAATTGCTTCTCCTCTCTAGCTATGTTTGGAATACAATTTCCTTTTTTAATGATTATTTTACATGTACATTTTTTGTGTATAGATTCTTTTTTCTGAACGTTCACCGATCAAAATCTTATTAAAATTACCGTATATTTGATCAGCACTATTTGTATATTTTCTCATATTTTTTTAATATGTTTCTGTTTATTAGCATCTAGAAGAAAAAAATAGGTCTGTTTAATCATCAAAAATGAATTTATTTATCACTGATAAATGAAATATACTAAATTATAATGCAATCCTGTTATTTTTCTTTTCGTTATAGATTGTAAAGCCGTAAACTTTTAAAATATGTGGAGAAAATATACATTAAGTCGAAAAATGTGATGAAATTTACGATTTTTTGTAATTTATATTTTTAGTATTTTTATACTGAAACCTAAATCCCTTAGGTTAGAAAGCCTCTGGAGTTATCTTTGTTTTGTTTTCTCTACATATTTTAGTCAGAAATATTGCTACTTACGGTAAATTATATCTCATTCATGTCCTTGTTAATTGTGCAGAGAAACCTTCCCTTGAACAGTTACGGGTTTTCTGAATTCAAAATTCAGCTTTGTTCACCATAGTTTTTTTGCCTTGCTAGATGAAATATCTGATTGAAGGTATTTCAGGAATGGTTTTAATTGCAGGATTCCAATTTACCGTAGTACGTACGATTACATACAACACGAAATTTGATAGATTTCTTAGCTGCCGTCGAATAAATTGATTCAATCCAATCACGAAGAGGCAATACTCCGGAGATGTTGATTGGTCCATTACCTTTGGTCACCCTGTTGATAAAAGAGGGCCTGACACTTTGTCAAGTACAGAAACGATAATACATCATACATCATTAAAAGATAAACCTTGACTTAAGAAACGACATTGCGGTAAAATGTAAATTTTTCGTACTGAATATGTCATATGACATATTCAGTACGAAAAATTTACATTTTACCGTAAGGTCGTTTCTTATGACATATTATGTCATAATTTGTGACTTTTAATAAATATAAATCTTTATATTGATAAAAAAGTAAATATCATAAATGACGATTATTTAGGTAAGATAATAAGATGAGTTATTAAGGGTGCTTCCAGAGTGGAGCTTAGAGAGAGCAAAAGGGAAGAGGGGCTACACGCGGTCAGGCAGGCCTGTCAGTTAAGCCTGACCAGTCCGCCTGAAAGCCGGTCACCTGAACGTTTGTATATTCCGGCCGTAATATATACACGTTCAGGCGACCGGCTTTCCGGCGGACTGTTCAGGTCTAACTGACAGTCCTGCCTGAATCGTGTGTAGCCTGCTTTGGCGAAGAAAGCCCTGCCGAGTTGTAATCGTTTCTAAGCTCTCTCTTTTCCCAACTTTCCCAATCTCTTTACTTCCCTTCAACCTCATGTGTTCGATTTCTTCTCGGTGCTCTTTGCTGTAACCCAAGACGAAGGCAATTCCTCCTTGGTGTAGCTATGACATGGTTTAGGCTGATTACACTCCGGAGACGAGCGGAAAGGAGACTTAATCAGATTAGCTGTAATCACTAGCTTAGGATCCTAGTTACTGTCTTCGTGTTGCTGGATCATTGTATACCTCAGAGTATGAATATAGAATCATTTGAAAGTCCGGGGGGGGGGGGGGGGTTGACTTTTCAAATTGGTCTCTTTCTCTCT
>OX328123.1:48794410-49017528 GCA_946811695.1 Gonocerus acuteangulatus | reverse complement strand
AATATTAACAGCGTTTATGCCTTTAAAGCAGCTATAACTTTTTAAGGCGCCCAAAGTTGAAATTACCTAGTCATGAATTTACATTATGCCTTTTTTTGTGGGATATTGCGCATGTTAATTTAGGCGATGTGATGCTGAGTGAAACGTTTACTGTATAAGCATTATCATACATGAAAATAAATAATAATACTTTTTTTTAAAAAAGAAATATTAACTCCTGAGGCTGGGAGTTAACACAGAATCGGTTCCGCTGCTGCTTAAGTCAATATTACAACATGAAGAATTAGTTCAACTAGCGGAGCCAAAGCTTATAATTTAGGGCGTTGCGTCTTGTGCATCTAAAAATTTGATTTTCATATAACTAGCATTTAAATCCTACTGGGGTATTTTACTTGAGCCTTATATTACAATACCATTGCTTGGGGTGAGATGCATATGACGGCTTTGGAATTTTTCGTCAGCTCAATTAATTGAATTAACTTGCCGTGCTATCGAAGGCCGGCAGCAACGAACTCCAGCGTAAAACCAGAGATTCTGGGTTCAAACCTCCGCCAGGAGTTACTATTCTGAAAAATAAAAATCTGAAATTGTTTTAACCTCTATATGCGGGAGGGGAAAGTTGCCTACTGACGTTTTTTTTATACTTAATTTCACGTAGAATAGTGCTCGAATTGATTTTCCGTTTTATTACTAGTTCTGGTCTCAAAGACCTTGTTGTTAGCCGTTTTCTCAACCCTGTATAACAGATTCATTGAAAAGTAAGACAATATTTTATAACACTTATTTTATTACAGAAAGATTTGTATTACCAAGGAAGTCTCATGTATATACGTAGGTTTTAAATGAATTTTATTCTTGTCAAAACGTAATATAAACTTGGTAGATTTAGATTGTCAAGATATTTGTAATGAAAATCAATTATCCTTAGTTTATTTGAAGTAGAAAAAAAAAAAAAAAATCGGTACTGTGCTATGGTCTTCGCATAGTTTTACATAAATGTGCATGTATCGATGTACTATCCTATAAATGCAATCGCCTTGCACACAACAATGTTCGGTATTTGAATACAACTTAATACAATAAACGTATCATATTATTTATTTATTTATTATTATTTCCTGGTAATCTAGCGAGTAACTGAAGATTAGCAATGTGGTTCTTCTAGTATCTCTTCTGGAACTGTTAAATAACTTCGTTATAAGCGCAAATTTAAAAGGAATACATTGATTTTAATCATAGTTATTTTATTCGACTCAGTACTCAAAATACTTTTGGTATTAAAAATACCTCTCTTGACGAATTGAGTGAAATATAACTAAATAAAATACTTTCAGTTATTTCTTGATATGAAACCTGTTTATCTATCAAAATAATTATTCTATCTTTCTAGTGGTTTTATTTGACTCCCGAAATCAGATGTTTGGCACTACTGTGCTTAGAGTAGTTCAATAAAGAATAAATAAAGAGAGAAAAATTACTGTATATCCAGAGTATTTTGACAGTATAACTAGTAATATATAGTTTCATAATGTTCATGAAAAAATTGTTCTGTCTCTTAGAATTATTGGTGGCCGGTGAGAGACTCCACCACAGAAAGAGAGTATTGTCTGCTTAAATCCCTTCTATTTCCTCCCGACTCCTTAATTCAAATCATCTTTTCCTTCTTTTTCCTTTTTCTTCCATTAATTCCTTACACATGTCACTTATCGTTGCAATGTCGGCATTTCCTCTCTTCATAGCGATTCTCTCTTCACTTGTGCCATGTTTATCCTTTTATTACTCAATTTACTTGTGTAAGTAATTATTGGATTTATGTAAGGCCGAAAGTACTATTTTTGTATGAAATGAAACCATGATTTTATTTAATATTAAACTTAAGCTGATTATTTTTTTTTTTCATCCTTCTCTTATTGAAGCAGAGGTTATAACTCGATTTGGATAAGGTACTACTCTTAGAGTGCCCATTTTTGTAAATGTTGCTATGCAGCGAGGTGATTAGCAAATGAGTGTAAAAAAAAAAATAGATAAATAAAAAAAAATAATAAAAAAAAATATAAAGGGGGGTAACAGACATTATCTTACATTATTTAATCTAATAGCCCCATATACATTTTGACTATTTTCTAATGCTTCCTGGCACATTTAATTATCCGCTAGATGAAACTCCATTTAAAAGAACCCTTATTGCAGTATAATTTCTTTTGTATGAACTGACGTTATGTCCCACAGAGGTTTCCATTCGAAAACGAGAGAAATTAATTGCTTAAGTCGTTGACAAATAAATTCAATGGTTTACGTTCAAATCGTACGTACCCTGGAAGACAAAAAGACCGTCTCGCAGGAACTGCGTCATCGTAGCGCGGCTCCGTATATCTCGAAGAAGTGGAGTAGATTAGCCATCACAAATAACAGGAAACTGACAGTAGCCATCTTACACAGAAGCGGATAATTCTTAATCCTCATTCTTGAGGAAGGCCAAATAAGTAAATACAATTAGGGACTAAAAACGTACTCACTCTACGAATACTGCTCATCAGGCTCTATTCCAAACAACCGAAAATTCGTTGTCATTTTAAGTTTCTTGTTTTACTAGCAAATTCGTTTCACTGTAAATATGTGCTTCATGGCAAATAAAAGTTCATTCTCTTGTGGGTTAAATCTTTCTATAAAATAAGAAATAATGATAACTTCAGATGTAGCAGGAGAAAGGTTATATAGATAGGAGAATTCAAAACAAACCTATGTATATGCCATCATGGTTAGCCAAAGCCATCTTGATTTCCACAGCTATTCCAAACGTATTACCTATATCTTTTACCGTTTCTTAGCTTATTTTACTACAATACTAATTTTACTGATAAATGCAATTTAAAACAAAAAAACATCCAATTAAAAAGTTAGATAAACAAATAGAAAAACCCTTTCAAAACAACAAAACAAACACTTTTTAAGTTTTAAGCGCTTATATCTCTGATTGACGTTGTCCCATCGAATAATGCTTCAGAACCTTTTTTGTAGAGAATTTAATAAGCGATTTTGTAGAGGATTTAGCATAGAGTCAATCACTAAATGAATAAAATTTCCTGTAACCTTAATTGAAGAGGTTTATGTTTAAGTTTTGGTGATCATATATCACTCTTCTAAGCAATTATGTTCATATTGGGCGTAATATAGGATGCAGTTGCTTTAAGACAACCCAAATTTAACTATAATACAATATGGATTCTGTTTTGGAGTTTCCGAGTACCTTGTCTAGTTTTGTTGATGTTAGAAATAGGTAATGATTTTCCTAATAAATACTGAAGTTATATCAGTACACAATTCGGGTGTTTGTTCGGGTTTTCAGGGAGTTCAGTTATGTTGGGTGTATACAATTTCAAGATACATTGTATACACTATTCCTGTATACAAATAACATTTATATTAATGAAATAAATTTTTTTTTTTTTTTTTTTTTTTTTTTTTTCTTTTTTTTTTTTTTAAGGCGTGTCAACCTTAGGGTCATGAACGCCATTGAATGAAACTTTCATTGTATTTGGAGGTGAAATTTTTCCTCATTTCTTTTGAATTTAATAATTTATTGAGTCAGCTTTCATTTTCATTATTTATCATTGATCCTGGCATTTTTTGCTTACTTATATTACTTGCAGTATATTTTCCATGTGTAATATTTATTTGCGTTTCTGTACACAGAACAAATGTAAATAAACGCACTCACACACAAGCGGGCACTCAGATAGACATATGCACTCACCCATACACATATACCAACCCATATCCATGCAAACTCACTCACACATTCTCTAACACAGACAGCACACACACACACACACACACACACACACTCTATCCTGCTTATTTAATTAATCTTATGTCTTTAGATTTTATTTATTAATTCCGTTTTGTCTATAAAGTTTAATACCTTTCTAACGTTATCAGCATCATCTCCAAGTATTTCATCCATGATGTCTGATAACATTAGCTCTTCTCTAATTGACTGATATATTCGCCATTCTGTAAGTAGATGTTTCACTGTTACTTGAACGTTGCATGATTCACAGATTGGGGGTGGTTCTTTAGAAAAAAGGAATGAATGAGTTAATCTTGTATGCCCAATCCGCAATCGACTTAAGGCAACTTCATGTTTTCTATTGATGCTGGGTGGGGTCTTCCAAGCTTTAACTGTCGATTTTATTTGTTTTTTTTTTCTATTATTTGCCATGTAGATTGCCAGTTTTGCCAGACTTTTTCCTTTAGGTAATTAATGATATCGTTCTTTGGAACCCTATGATACGGAATGCCTTCGTTTACAGCTCTTTTCGCTAAGGAATCGGCCACCTCATTCTCTTTTATTCCGCAGTGACCCATACGAAAAGAACTGTTTCACTATTTCTGTAAAGTTCTGCTATGGTTTCATGAGTGAGTGTGATCAGTGGATGGTTTGAGAATGGATTCCTCAGAGCAAGAAGTGCAGAAAAAGAATCCGTAAAAATTACTTTATAGTTGGAGTTAGTTGTTGTATTTAAGGCCTTTGTTATGGCCAACAGTTCGGCAGTGAAGATGCTACACATTTTACTGAGGGCGAACATATTGTTCGTGGTGTTGGAGTGGGTTGCAGCACCAACTCCATCGTTGTTCTTAGAACCGTCAGTGAAAATGTGAGTAGCTTGAGGAAATTCATTTCTTATTTTGAGAAATACCTGTTGATATATATACTGGCTGGTATCTTTTTTAACGAATTTGGATAATTTGAAGTTGATATTGGGAAAGGGTAGAGACCACGGTTCCCTGGAGGGCACAGCACTATGAAAAATAGACGGTAGGGCGATGTTGAATTTAGATAATAGTTCTGATATCCGGAGAGGGAAAGGCTTTCTTGGAGTTCTTCGTCTAGGGACGTTTACTGGGTCCTGGATGTATACGTTAAGAGGGTGATTATTGGAGGATAATATAGTAATGTAGAAGTTAAGCGTTAATAATTCTCTACGGAGTTCTAAAGGCAGTTCTCCTGCATCAACGCATAGGCTGTTTGCAGGGCTAGATCGGAATGCTCTGGTTGCTAGTCTGATATAACATCAACATGCTGACCTTGTCTCCTCCTCATTTAGTGCAAGACAACATTTTGAGGATATTTAGTGTCTTGAAGCAATTTGCTCGCGTAATTTTTAAGTGATTTTTCCAATTAAGGTTTTTATCAAAAGTAAGTCCCAGGAATTTAATACTATCTACAAACTTTATGGGAGCTCCACTTACAAACAATGGGGTTGGGTTGTCAACTTTCTTTTTAGAGAAAAATATTCAGTTTTAATATTAGATACAGTGAAACCATGATTTTTTAACCAGTCATTAATTTTATTTAGAGACAGTTGTATGTTCTCGTGCACATTTTCAATTACTTTTCCGTTACAATAAATGACTATATCATCAGCGTACAGCATTGCCTTGACAGGTTCTTCTATGTGATTAAGTAAATCATTTATTGCAATGGAAAACAGAAATGCACTAATTACACTTCCCTGCGGGACCCCATTTTCTTGTACTGATTCTAATGAGAGCTGAGTACCATTTCGAATACAAAATGTTCTATTTGTCAAAAAATTTTGAATAAAATTAAATATATGACCATTTACTCCCATTTGTATGAGTTTGTCAAGAATGAGCCTCCTCCAGACACAGTCGAATGATGCATTTTTTATGTCAATAAATACGGCTAAACCCTTTTCATTAGAGTTAAAAGCAGAGTTATTATCTGTCTCTAACCTTACTAGATTATCTCTAGTACTGCGTCCTGGCCTAAATCCACTCTGCCAATTAGTGTAAAGATTGTTTTTCTCCATGTACCAATGTAACCTTTTCATTATCATCCTTTCCATTAATTTACAGAGTGAACAGGTCAGGGAGATGATTCGATAACTTGCAGTTTCATCTTGTGGTTTGCCAGTTTTAAGTATTGGTATGCACACCGATTTTCTCCAAATGTTAGGGAAACGAGAAGAGATGAAAATATTGTTGAGTATCTTTAAGAGGATTTGTTTATTATCAGTTGAAAGATTCTGTATCATTGAAATAGTAATGTTGTCTGGACCAGGAGAGGTGTCCTTGCGAGATTCCAGAGCTAGAGTTAATTCTAAATAAGTAAATGGTAAATTTAGTGGATTAATGGGATCTCTATTTATTTCTATTGGTTGTGATTCTACCAGATGTTTCCTTACTAGGAATTCAGGGCAGTAGTTAGAGTTAGATGAAGTCTTTTTAAAATGTTCTGCAAGAAGATTCGCAATATTTACAGGGCTCGTAATTACTGATTGTCCAGATTTAAGTAGATTTATAGTGTTTGTTCCTTTACGGCCTATAATTTTCTTTACAATGTGCCATATATCGCTTGCAGGAGTATGGCAGTTGATTTGACTGACATACTCCCGCCAAGATTTCCTTTTCGCGATATTTATGGTTTTTATTGCTTCTCTCCTAGCGATCATATATATATCTAAATGCTCAGAGCAGGCATGTCTTTGAAATTTTCTTAATGCTCTTTTCCTATTCTTGATAGCCTCTTCACACTGTTTATCCCACCAAGGCACTAAATTTCTCCTACTATTATTTTTACTTTTTGGTATTGCCTGTTCAGCCGCTTGTAAAATTGAAAAATTGAGACAGTGAATAATTTGGCCTACATCAGTAGTTTCCGTGTCGATGTGTTTTAGTTGGGCAAGGTCTTGGTATTTACTCCAGGAAGCATCTTTTATTTTCAATTTGGATAAACCACACGATTCAGGTACGGTTTCTTCAAAGGTAATTACCAAAGGGTAATATTCTGAGCTATAGAGGTCTCCATGAGCACGCCAAGTGCAACGAGGTGCAAGAATAGGACTGCCTATGGAGAGATCTATGATTGACTCTAATCCTGTTCGAGCATTGAGATGCGTTGGTGAATCATCATTCAGGATACATAACTGATTGATATTAATAAACGCTTCTAGCATTTGCCCTCTTCTATCTGTAGTGGGTGAATGCCACAGACTATTGTGACTATTATAGTCTCCCATAAGAAGTACAGGAGGAGGTAACTGTGCATAGAGGTCATTCAGCTGGGAAGTAGTGAATGGATGGCCTGGAGGTAAGTATATTGAGCATATTGTGAGTTTAAAGGGTTTGTAGTTTGTGTTTGGAATGTGTGTGCATGGCAGGTTATCAGAAGTAATTATACACACCCCTCCACATGCAATGACACCATCCAAAAAATCTTTTCTGAAAATTTTAAAGTCGGTAAGCCTGACAGTACTGGATTCTTTTAAGTGAGTCTCCTGGATACAGATTACTTCCTGTATCCTTTAAGAATAGTAAAAGGTCAGTTTTGTGAATACGTAATCCATTGATATTCCATTGAGTAATGATCATGGCAATGGTTTGATTTATGTTTATGGTAAATAGAAATAATAATGATTATTGCAATTTCCTGACCCGCAATAAAACTATTAAACAACACAGAGGGCAAAATCAGTATTTCCTCACACAAATAGATATTTCTTGTAAAATACGAAAGTTCCCGGATTTGTTTTTTGTATAGTTTAGGTATTTGAGGCTCTGAAGTTATTGTAATTAATGTTAATTGAAAACCATAAAGACAAAATAATCGATATTTGGTATAATCTAGCATTAGATGACTAATTTTAAAGGGTGGGTAAATTAAATGTATTATTAGTCGAAGAGGTACAGACATAGTTATTTTAGTTTTATAATTCAGAAAGATGAAAGTTATTGAACATATGTTGATAATAAATTTAAATATTATTGAATAGGCATATGTATCATGATGTGATATGAATGCAATGGTCATAATATCGGCTATTGCCTGGAAGGTGCAGTGCTTCAGAATTAACAATTCTGTCATGAGATATCTTACAATATTAACGGCTATCATGGTTTATTTTATTTTTTTACCCCGCGGAGGGCGTGTTGTATTACTGATATTGATAGAATAATCTGATCCAGGATTTGGTGATACCGGCTTTTGTAAAGCAGAGCGATTCCCTTTATAACCTTTATTAGACTCGTCTATTTTCTTAGGTGGAGAGGCATTTTCAGGGATAGCAGATATAATATTATTCTGTGATTGAATAATTGTTTCTTTTTTATTACTGCTAAGAGATTGAACTTTGTCACCCGCTGTAGTTTCTTTTTTATTACTACTGGGGGATTGAATATAGTCACTCGCTGTATTTTTAGCTAGAATTGTTGATTCTAAAGCGGTAATTTTGGTGAAAAGCATTTCTACAACAGATGTTAATTTTTTAACCCTTTCTAATAATGCATTAGTGGAAGGCAAGCTAGATGTGACTTGAGAATAACTTGAAGATGTACTCGGAGCGGCATTATGTACATCTCTAGGTTCTAGGAGTCTCTCAGCTTGCTGATAAGATATTTTATTCGTGATTTTTAAATGTTGTATTTTTTTCTCCCGTTGAAATACGGGACAAGAAGCATCCCATGCCGGATGAGACCCCCCACAGTTCTTACATTTAGGTGTTTTATTGCATTCCTCGGCGTGCACTTCTCCACATCTACCACATATTGCTAATTCAGACTTACATGAAGCCTTTCCATGTCTGTATTCATAACAATGATAACATTGTAAAGGCTTGATGTAAGGCCTAACCTTGATTACAAGAAAATCCAGAACAAGCCTTTCTGGAAGTTCGGGCCTCTCGAATGTGAGTATATATGAAGATTTTGGAATTTTCCTTCCATTTTGATTTCTATATAATCGCTTTACCTTAACTACTCCTTGTTAATTCATTAACAAGCTCCTCTTCAGAGCACTTATTGAATTCATTACAACTAATGAATCCCTGACAAAAATTTAAAGTTCGGTGAAGAGAAAACTCAACCGGTAAATTCTCATAATTTTTTATATTTTTTAAATTAATAAAATCTTTTTCAGAAGGAACTTCGAGGAGAACCACTCCAGATTTCCAAAATTTCACTTTAATTTGAGGCCCATAACTTTTAATGAAGTGGCAAATTTTGAAACGGAATTTTGAACGGACTAAAATCTGAAAATGTCTTATTTTGTGCATTTTTTGAGATTGCTATTGTTAAAAAATTTGTAAACCATTTACCAGGTGGTATTTCGAATTTAAATTTATTAGAAGCAATAAGATTGGTTGGTTTTGGATCTACTTTGTTCTCCATATTACTACGCCAGTCAAGCAGTGTTTATAAACATCAATAACTGAAATAGGCTATGTCTAATCGAGTAGGCATTGATACAGATAAAGCAAACAGTATAGCTCTGATAAACAGCCAGTATAGGTTATGAATATATCGATTGCCAACAAGCGTCGTTCATGAACGACTGCCCCCTCAATGAGGTTAGGTTCACTATAAACACACGTGCCAGATATTTATATTACAATATTTCCACTTCTACTGCTCTTTTTTCAAAACACCATTAAATGAGCTATCAGTAGCTATTAATAAAGAGATTTAATACAATTTCAGTACACGGCACTACAAAAATTCCATAAATAATGCAATTTTTCAATCACTGGCATACAACAACGTGTTTCCCCCGTTGAGTCCCAATCCAAAAAGGGAAATAAAAGGTTATATGACACTTTTTGTTGCAACACGGATGACAACATGTCTGCAAGACTCGGCTGCCTTGTAGATTAGTATCTGTAAACGCCGTATCTGTTCCTCAGAATTGTAAGTCTTATATTCCGTAATTAGGCATAAGGATGAGATTACAATTGTTACAACATATGTTCCTCAATGGTTTCGTTCCTAGGAAGGAAAAACTATGAGCGATACGGAAATATTAATAAGTTAACCCCCACTTCTAATGAACCTATTTCGTTTATTTTTACCACACGTCTTTCTCTTTAGATTACAAGGCGTATACCGATTGTTGTTGCAACATAACAAAAATTACTTCTGGTATGGATATACAAATTTTGGCCCGGAGTGGCATCCTCCCCACTAGATGAACCGACATTCATTTTTAACTGGGACCATTTTCGGTATCAATTAGGTAAATTCGAAGATTTAACGAATCAGATTTGAAAAATGTTTTTGTGAATGCAACCTCAATTGGTACATTGTTTCGAAATGTGCTAAAAGAGTAGGCGTAAGTTTCGACAGGACGGTAATGCTGAGGTATAAATGCCCAAATAAGGATATTCATAAAACTTGACATACTGCTTCATTTCAACCTAAATAAGAATAAAAGCGTAAAAAAAAAGTCGCAAAGCTCTTAAGCAGGAAAAATAGCCTTTAATTTACCAAAAATCGTAATTTAATGTTTTTGATTACCTTATTTTTTATATTAGAACGTTGCAATTGTTACTATAAAGCATCCTGACTATGAGGAACAAATCAATAGCATATTTAACGCGATTTCGAAGTTGTTCTCTGAGTAACATTCAGAAATCGACGAAAACGAAAATATTTGTGATTCACACAATTGAGATTACATTATTTAAATATGCGGAAAGTCATATATAAAACTTGTCAACTTCACATTATATGCTTTAATTATCGTTCTACATATTTCGCGTCCCTTTACGCCTCATTAGGTGCAATTGAAGGGAGAGGAAATACGTAGAGTGATAAATAAAGCAAGTTATGGAAGTTGAGGAGTTTTATGTATGGATGACTTTCCGAGTATTTAATTAATATATTAAAAAAAGGGGTAATTTTATAATATGAAAATGTTGAAGAAGACTATTAGCACTTTTTTTTAGTTAAGAATCTTTTCGATTAATAATGTGTCAATTGTTCATTTATTAAAACAAGTTTTAGAGTATTTTTCCCCAGAATTTTATTTAATTGTTGATTATAAAAGTTGTCTCATAACAATGAAACGTGTGAAATAAATACTATTAAAGTGCTTTGCGAAAAAAAAAAAAAATCACTATTTTCTTCCTATTTAGGTTGAAATGCAGCAACTTAATTGCTCAACAGGATCTATTCAATGCCTTTGAAATTGCCTTAGGGATAAACGTACGGAAAAACGAATTGATGACTTAGTTACTGCGAGTTTGTACTTTGCATAATTAATGTGTTGTATTTTATGTAATTTTATGGTTTAATGTTGTTCTTAATTATTTTGCAAGCTACCTATTGTAAGTATACAACGACCCAGCAGTTGTA
Source organism: Gonocerus acuteangulatus (assembly GCA_946811695.1). Lineage (NCBI taxonomy): Eukaryota > Metazoa > Arthropoda > Insecta > Hemiptera > Coreidae > Gonocerus > Gonocerus acuteangulatus. The sequence goes on along the minus strand of OX328123.1, from coordinate 49,006,374 downwards.
GCAGCCCATCATCCTAGGCTTGTTCTAAGTACTAGTTTCCTTGTAAGGCAGAATAACCTGGTTGATGTTATGACCGGGAGCATTCTCTGGAACTACACTATTTCCTTCCCATCGATGTAACTTTAGTCTTACATCCAGATTATTAAATTCTGATAATCATCTCCTGATTAACATGTTTTTATTGTTCAAGAGTGTTGCTATTTTCTTAATAAATATATTGCACATTGTGAGTATATTCATGATGCGTTGATTTTCAAAAAGGGATACTCCAAATCGAACTACTTTTCAGGGGATACAAAAACGTCGAAGCTAGTATAATTTCAATAGGAAATGAATTTTTACGAGGTCACACTAACATTAATTTCCTTATGTTTCATGAGGTTTAATATATTTAAAAAAAAAAGTAAAATGAATATGGACTTATCCCTTTTTGAAGGGATTAAGGAAACTACAAAGAAAAATATACATATTCGTAATCCTCTTTTTAATAATTTTACACTTAATACAATCAGCTAAAAATATAATATACAATCTTCTTCTATATATAAAAATCAGGCGTTTGCCTGTCTGTCTGCTTATCTGTCTGTTTGTTCCTTATACAAATCCACACTGTTTGACTGATTTTGACCAAACATGCCTCACAAGTCGGTCTTGGGGGAGTGTCTTAGTTAAAAATCGTCTATCAGCTATTTGTCTATGTGTTTGTTCCTTATTCTAACCCTCACCTTTGACCGAATTTTATATATATTTAATAGTCCGAGAAATTTATATTCTTCCCTTTCCTCGAAATCTGTTACGATTTAAAAATCCATTTAAAGTGGACAATTTTTCTGGAAAATTCTCAGCGAAAATGAGTAGCAGTAAAAGCACTCAACAGGTTAACAATATGGCTTCTGCAATAAAACGAAAAAATGTTCGTCTCGTTTTATAAGTGACGACTGCTCAAGAGGTATTAGCATTTTCGCTGAATGACATATTTTAACATTCTTGTTAGGCATTCCTTAACGATAGGTAGAAAACCTACCAGGGTGATAGGAATTTGCTAAGCATGAACCACGTTTTAAATTCCCGGGTGTTTAAGAATAACAACAACTATTTTGTAAGAAAGCTTTATGAAAATATACCAAAATTATCATTATATTATCAAGGACATCCCTGAGTGCTATAAAGCTTTAGCGTCTATCGCAGTAGTAAAGGAAGATGAAGTTTTTAATCAGAGGATATGGGAGAGTTAAGAACTCGCTAACACAAGGACTTGAACATATGATAATGCCTAGAGAGAGTGAAGAAAGTTCGGAAGTTAGTTACCCATATGGTCTTATGGCAGGTTTAATAAGGAACAACCCATTCTTAAGGTTCCTAGTATAACCATATTCCCTTTTATAAGTGTCTCTTAATTTGAAGAGCATTAAGGAACATAATGAAATGTTGGCATAATAACTTCTCGCGCAGAATATTCGGAGGCAAGAAAATTGCAAACGTTGCACACATAATAAACATAAATGCATCTCACGCTGTCAACTTAATAGACTCCTAATTAATTCAGTTAAATAATTTCGTAAGCTCTAACTAGACAATCACTGCCATTACGCAAACGATGAAATACTTACGTGAAAAAGAACACCTCAAATTCTTACCTCTTTAACAACTACACCCAAAACTAAATCTTTGCTAACGATCAACCTTACTAGACACATTACTCGTTGTCGTTTGATTACATTTTAGAGAAATGTTGATGGATCTCAGTAAGAGAATATGAACAAGCAGATCATCTTTGTATACACAAACCTTAATATATATTCTGAACAAATGTCGTTGAGGTGATAAGAAGTCAACGAATGGTTGCGTTTCAATGAGAGAAAACGTCGAATTTTAATAAAAATCTATTTTTCGACCATTTCGAGTTTCGGCATACTTTTGGCAGTTTTCTTCAACGAGAAAAGCCTGGAAGATGGAGGAAGACTACGATAACATTTAGATGACCATGGATAACTGTCCGAAAATTAGTTATAGCAGTATTATCTATTCAAAATAAATAATTCTTTTTCAAAAGAAAAATGCGAATTTGATTCTGACAATACTCTATGACAACAGAACTGCATTTTCCGTTTAAATTTAGTTACAAATTATGGGCAAATGCTGGCGAAGCAATCGTTTTTTGAAATTTTGTTCACAATCTACAAAAAAATATGACTATAATTTAAAAATGGTCCGGCATACACCAGATCTTGCGAGGAAACTCACTGTAACCATTTAAATGACTTTTATAATATCAACGTCTTTACGGATGTGGTCAGAGCATTGTGTTTGTCACTTTCACTGTAGATGATAAGATTGTTAATTGGTGATTTTTTTTTTATTTCGCTGATTTTTCGTTTACATGGAAGCCTACGTTTTATCCCACTTAAATTATAAACCTATATTCGATAGCGCTAAGAATATCGGCCATTAGGATTGGGGGTTTACCTTAAACGTCGAAATCCAAACCAATTTATTAATATATCCCAAGCTGGCGTAATTTTTTTATTACTTATGTGGCAGCCATATCTTCTTCGGGACCTAATGACATAGAGAAGTTGTTTACTTGGGTGATATTATTTAAAAAGGTATTTAGTTACTTTATCTGAAAGAAATGTAACTTGCTTATGTATTTATATGAGAGGGAAAACATTGTGTCTGCGAAGATGTATTTATATAGATCAAAGGGAGATGTATTTATTTGTATAAAACGTGAGCGAAATAGAATTTACGCCTCTTATCTTTAGTTAAATTGTCACAAAACGCCTTTAAAAAAAGTTGCCTATTCTTTTCTGGGAAGCGTTTCACAAAAAATATAATTTAAACATAGAAAAGTTGATTATCAATTTCTTTGTGGAAACGTGTATATTATCTTGCGTGCTAAGAGGAATTCCGTTTTTTGTTGGAAATTTTCACATTTCATGCCCACTTCATAATGGGTAATGAAAAATATCGTTCGATCCGATGTACTTACTTACTATAACATCTAAGTAATTCGCAAAAATTAAATAAAAATAAAGAAACCAAAATAAAATCGACGCTACGCAGCACTTCACGGTCGCTAATTACAATATAACCTCCTCTTTGGACTTGTGTTTTTTATCTGGAATCTTCTTCTTGTATAATTAATTTTCCTCCTCTTTTGTTTACATTTCTTAATAGAAATGTTATAATGAGCTTAATGAGAGGTAAGAGACTATTTCAGAAAATATAGTCTTGTTCCAATTACCTTCCTACGCTCGCACTCGTTTCTTCAGCAGTATTTTTATTTTATTGTATAGAAAATAATCATGTATATGCATATAATTTTCACTCGTCTCATTTTTTTTTTTTACTAATTAGTCTTATTGTTAAGCATTTCTATTGTTATTCTATTAGTTTTTTTTTTCGTTTTTCCTATTATGTTTCTTCTTTTTTTGTGTAGTATCTTACGTATTAAATTATCCTATTAATATAAGTATACTGTTTCTCCAATTCATTATAATTATTGTTATTAATTTTTATTACGTTTTATTAGGAATCTTCCTATAATATACTTTTTTACCTTGTTATAAGGTTAGAATGATATTGTACAGATGTTAAATAAACATATTAAATAAAAAAAAAAAAAAAAAAAAATAAGGTTATAATGGAGCATTTTGACAGAAATGAATAGGATGAAAAACAATAGTTCCATTATTATTTTTCTCGACTGTAGTTTTTAATTATAATTATGACATAGAGTAAGGTGTATTGTAGTAATCTTAAGATTAAGAATTATTTAATCTAAAATTAAAATTAGCATTCGTATAAATGAATCTATAAGTTCTAATGTTGTATACTGCGAACAAAGTTCATTAAAGTGGAAACTTTTGTTGGAAAAGAGGAAACTTTGCAATTGAATCCTCTTAGGTATTTCGCATTTGGTAATGTCTGTTTTACCGCTAGGAACCAATGGAACATTTTATGCCGAAGTAGTTTCTCGCGCTCTTTCCTCCGGAAGAAATATTCGATACCCAAGGAGATTGTCCTTTGAGTTTAAATTATTATTAGCATAAATATGCTTTAGCGATGACTAAACTGATAAAAACCGTTACAAAAAAGTGTCACAGAAAATGTCTGCTGGCGTTCGCGCATGCGCGGTGGCCATGTACGAAAAAGAAGACTGTATGTTTTTTTTTTTTTTTTTTTTTTTTTTTTTTTTTTTTTTTTTTTTTTTTTTTTTTTTTTTTTTTTTTTTTTACGGCGCATCGACAATTCTTGGCCATTAGCGCCGACATCCAGGGTGCAGCCAGGAATTTTCTCAGCGAGCCTTGAGATGAGAAAGACAGTACATTACATAGGTTTGTCGGGTAGACCGAAAGCGTATTTATCTTTCTAAATTTGAGCAGAAGGCTCTAAACGAAATTATTTTTAAAGTAATTTTATTTTTTCTGACACTCGATATTTCTATATTTTCTTACATTTCATGGAGTGGTACACATCCTAAAAAGTGTTACTCGGTATAATTTTTCCATGAATTTATTTATTTCGTTATCATGCTTTCTTGGCTCTTGCAGGAGTCATCTTGAACCAATAGCTCGTCGTTCATATTTACAACGTCTAAGCATTTCTTTCTTCAAAATCTATGGCGGGTAAATTAAGGTATCATATAGTAATCGATTTAAGGTGATAAAAATCTCTGAAGAGAAAACAAACGAAAAACACGAAAATCAAGTTGCGTACCGCTTTTTGTCGATGCTATGCCATAAATGATTAGAAAATACTATTATTTAACTAGCTGACCCGGCGAACTTCGTACCGCCTAACAGTCGATTCTTTAATTTTTATTTATTTTTATACTTATTCAGCTATTTGGGACACCGGGTCAGCTAGTAAGTTAAAAAAAAAAGAAAAGAAAAAAGAAGTAAGTCGACAATTACATTACGTCAAAAAATAAAAATTATAAAACACTTAAAATTCTTTTAATAGTCACTAAAAAATCACAATCAAAATTAAAACATTAGATTTCTTATTATGATACCTACTCATTGTACTTACACGATATTTATTGTTTCATTACCTGACGCGTAAATAAACAGAGCAGATGGTTTTCTAACACGGGAACAGGCAATATACAATTGACCATGCGATAAACATGGATTTTCTACATTAATACCACAAACACTTAATGACTGCCCTGGGATTTGTTTATAGTCAAACTGAGTTCATAGGTCCAATAGCAACACAGCTGCAGGCACTGTAATGAATTAACAGAAGCTCGATTCAAACTTGCACCATTATTAGTCGAATGTCGCGCTTCGCGGGTCTGTCTTAACCGAATTCTTTCACGTTCATTGCGATCTTCACGTTCCTGGGCAGTACGATTAGATTGATAATTAATTTGATGCGTTGCATTTCGGGTTGTTCTGCCTAAATCTGTCCGCCGCTTTATAGGAGGCATATTTAGTAAGTCACAAACACACAAAACTTTAGTAATTTTATAGAAATTTCTGGCTTTTATATTTAGTAATATTATAGATGCACGGCAAAGAGGTGTTTACATTTCAAGTGACATTTTACCATAGGACAATTTACATTTTACCATAGAAAATTTGTTTTTAAGTAATGTTACCATCGTATAAATGTCGAAATTAATATTTATACGATGCTAACATCACTCAATTAATTTACCTTCCCAGAACCACTCCACTAACACTTAAACTTTATGGTATGGTATTAAAGTTCTAATTGGCCTTTAAGTATTATTACGAATCTTTTGTATGGAAATAAAGAAAAGTGGGGTCTTTTTTTACTTCGTTAACGCAAATATCAATTAATTTAAATTGCATTACTAACATGTGATTCTATTGTCACCTAGTGATTACTTGTTCTTATTTTTTTAATTTTTTTTTGCTTATACACAAAAAACCTACTACGTTAACTGTTAAAAATATTATAATTGAGAACATATGTTTTTATTTAAAAATGAATTTGCGTTAAGGAAGTGAAAAAGACCCGAAAAGTGTTGTTTTTAGACTTTTTCGGGCAATTTTTTTAAATTTTTCTCTCCGTAAGAACCATCCTCGTAGTTCAAGGAATATTATAAAAAAAAGAATTAGCGAAATCGGTTCAGTTGTTCTCGAGATTTGCGCTTACCAACACATTTAGCGATTCATTTTTATATAATAGATATACAAATACGTTAACTGTTAAAAATATTATAATTGAGAACATATGATTTTATTTAAAAATGAATTTGCGTTAAGGAAGTGAAAAAGACCCGAAAAGTGTTGTTTTTAGACTTTTTCGGGCAATTTTTTTTAATTTTTTTCTCCGTAAGAACCATCCTCGTAGTTCAAGGAATATTATAAAAAAAGAATTAGCGAAATCGGTTCGGTTTTTCTCGAGATTTGCGCTTACCAACACATTTAGCGATTCATTCTTATATAATAGATATACAAATACGTTAACTGTTAAAAATATTATAATTGAGAACATATGATTTTATTTAAAAATGAATTTGCGTTAAGGAAGTGAAAAAGACCCGAAAAGTGTTGTTTTTAGACTTTTTCGGGCAATTTTTTTCAATTTTTCTCTCCGTAAGAACCATCCTCGTAGTTCAAGGAGTATTATAAAAAAAGAATTAGCGAAATCGGTTCAGTTGTTCTCGAGATTTGCGCTTACCAACACATTTAGCGATTCATTTTTATATAATAGATATACAAATACTTTAACTGTTAAAAATATTATAATTGAGAACATATGTTTTTATTTAAAAATGAATTTGCGTTAAGGAAGTAAAAAAAAAACCGAAAAGTGTTGTTTTTAGACTTTTTCGGGGAATTTTTTTAATTTTTCTCTCCGTAAGAACCATCCTCGTACTTCAAGGAGTATTATAAAAAAAGAATTAGCGAAATAGGTTCAGTTGTTCTCGAGATATACAAATACGTTAACTGTTAAAAATATTATAATTGTGAACATATGTTTTTATTTAAAAATGAATTTGCGTTAAGGAAGTGAAAAAAACCCCGAAAAGTGTTGTTTTTAGACTTTTTCGGGCAATTTTTTTAATTTTTCTCTCCGTAAGAACCATCCTCGTAGTTCAAGGAATATTATAAAAAAAGAATTAGCGAAATCGGCTCAGTTGTTCTCGAGATTTGCGCTTACCGACACATTTAGCGATTCATTTTTATATAATAGATTTGATATATTGCTTACTTTAACAAGTTCATGTAGGCCAGGTGGCCGTGAGTGTTAACGCGTGGGTTTGATTCCCACTAGAGGTGACGGGATTTTCATTGAAGAAAAGTAGGCAATATGTCTATACTGGACAAGGTGGTGACCTGTAGATAACTCGACCCTTGTAAAATTAGGAACTTAAACAGACGATTCATTTACCTAGGGTAGGTATCTCGTAATTTTAAAATTTTTTAGTCGTAAGTTTTAGTATAATAACTATATAAATAATTAAGCAGCCTTAAATTTATTCTAAGAAATTAATCGAATTTATCTGATTTACACTAATTTTGATTTTTTAATTTTAAATTGAAACTTGCATTTATGACTTATTAATAATGTTATTGCATTAATAAGAAAGCTTCTGAGTTACAAGCCATTAGGTAAAACATAATGAATTATTTAGCTTGTTTTTGACATTTGCAAGTTGCTTAAATATCATAATTTTTCTTCCGGAGGTTTATTTTTCGGCATATTAACTTCTGTCAACCTTTCTTTTTTTTTTTTCTTCCAATTTTCTCCAGACCCGACGTTGCCTGTCGCCGGTGACTGGGGAATTAAGCCTTTTCTTATTATCTCAGGACTGTAGGAAGCTCTTAGAAACGACTTTTTCTCATTCGTAAAGTACAATCTTCGAGACAGTATTTAGTCTAATACCTTACTTTCTCACCTATAAAATGTGATTCTTAGGTATTACAGTACACTGTCGTAAAGGAACTTAAAGAAAGGAATGTGTTATAAGGAAATTATATGACGGGTATCATATAGCCTTCTGAAAGTCAATGTGGTACATGACGTAAAAGATTGATACGCTAAAAAAAAAAAAAAAAAATTAATTTGTCTGTATGTATAAATATATACAAACATACACCAACATGTTTATATTAATTATATAAACAGTGTGTAAATATCCAGTTCATAGCAGTATCCAGTGGATTTGTACGAAATAATACAAGTATTAAATGTAAATAAATTCTCGGGTAATTAAGGGTAAGAGCATTTGAAAATCTTCCGAAAATATTATCTCTGGTTTTTATTTTTCATTCGAGACTTTATGTATGAAATGTGTATTGTCCAAGGTGGATATATTTTTATTTAATGTTGAGGGGGGCTACCTAATTTTTGCGGGAATATCTTCCGAACGACTGAAATAATAATAATTAAAATTGAAAAAGTTCTATAACATATTTTTTTTAAATATAAAAAAAAAATTACGGTTTTGCGTACTTGTTTGCCTCATAACAGAAAGTATTAATGCTAGTGTTTTTCCCATGGCGTCCTAATTGACGTATTTTTTGTCTATAAAATGCTATTGAAAGTGGTTTTTTTTTTTTTTTTTTTTTTTTTTTTTTTTTTTTTTTTTTTTAAATAAGTCTAAAACATTTCTTCTGGATTCTGGGACAACAGTTTGCAAAAACTATCAATAACCCCCCGTTAAAACGAAATTTGTTTGGTTGTTTTACTATGTAATGCTCATATTCCTAATGGAATATAAATTATTACATTTTAAGTTGCAAAATAAATATTAAAAATGTCTATTTTTAGCCTGCATACTATTTTAGAAAGCAAGAAAAGGTCATTCGAGGAAGTCTCATTATAAATCTTTTGACGGCTTGTGAAAATTTCTTGCGCGAATACTTTCAGAGTTATGAGCGAAAGAAGTGCAAAAAACCGCAATTTTCTTGTTAAAAAAAAAAGAAGAAATTTCGATTTACGGATGCCTTAATTATTGTTATTGCAGTTGTTCCAAAGATATTACCGCAAAAATTAGCTTGCTCACCTGAACATCGTAAGTATAGCTTAGTTGCTACAGATTCGCTCTAGACTAGTATAGTTTTCTGATGTTTCAAGTTTCTGAATATTGAAAAATCGTCATTACTTTTACTTGTACGTTATATAATAATATTATAGTATATAATTTCTGTGCGACTATGTTTATGTGCATGTATATATATATATATATATATATATATATATATATATATATACATATACATACATATATATATATAAATCAGTCGTATAAGACACAACATGAATTTCCAATGTAAAGGAAGGAGTTGGTTGTGAAATAAATCTCTGCCTACTAAGAAAAGCTACCCTTCTTCTGGAATCGGTAGGGCTATCCTTGAAGATCTCTCTTTTAGCCATTTCTTTCATTTCAGCTGTTGGGTTAAAGTCGTTTGGAGGTATAATTTCACGGTGGTTGGCTTCCGATCTTCTCCTACTGGCTTCATCGGATTATTTTTGGTCCTCCTTCAATCGTGGCCTTTGACCTAACCTTCGATTAGTACCGACAAAAATTACCGAAAAAGAAAGAACGACAACGATTTTCAAGATGTCAACATTTATTTATGTATTATTATTATTATTTATTCCTGAATTAACCGTAATTCTGAAGGTTTATGACTAAACCTATTGTTTGATGTAAACGTGTTTTTTTTTTTAGCGTAGAATTTTGTATTACGATTTAATACTTTTTACAGCCTTTCTTTATCAGTTTACGCCACCGTATTAAAATTAATCTCTTTATATTTTATACTCGACTTGGCGAAATGCAGTTATTCATGTTTTGAAATCTAGAATATGTCAAACCATATAAATAATTTTTTTTAACGTAGTTATACAAAATATACCAGTTTTAAAAGCTCTTAGACCCTTATAAAAAACTAAATATTAGAATTAGTTTGCATAATTACTTTGGGCTTTAACATTATAATTCATTAAAAGTTGTATTAATGAATTATTGATGTAAAAGTAATGTATTACAGTTATGGCCATCATATGGAGTTACTCTGATCGTGATCAGCCAAGAAAGTGACAGTATTACAGTTATGGCCATCATATGGAGTTACTCTGATCGTGATCAGCGAAGAAAGTGACAGTATTTATTTCGATAGTTGATGTTTTTACATGTTCTCACTTTTTATAATGACGTTTTACGTAGATGAATGGTGAGATTTCGTTCTCGCAAATGTGAAAATGGTAAAAAACAAATTACAGTGGCAGTATTATTTTATTTCTGATTCGACATTGAGAAACCTTCCATCTTTATTCTTTTCGCACTCTTTTACCCCTGGTACATTAGTCCTCGGAGTAGGTACGAAGAGGGCATATTTAGTGGGAGGATACTCAATATAAAGGTATTCCTCGAAAAGGTAAATCGGAAATAAAATAATGAAGAGTGTGTAGGTTTTTGACTTTTTCCCCCTACTTTTATGATGTCACTTTGACTAAATTTTAGTAGTAGTCCAGATCGAATAAAGTACTAGATTTTTTTCTACTTACGTGACTAGGTAGTATAAATATCTTGGTACTTACCTGAAAAAAAAAAAAAATAGAAATTAGTTATTAATTCTAAAGAAACTCTCATCCTCAACATAGGATATATTCGTATCTGTTGTGTTTTATATGTGTGTGTTATATTTATATATGTGTTGGATCTATTGGATGTACAAAATAACGTTAGTTCATAAACAATTTATTGATTGAAATATTAACAGTAAACAATTATTCGTGCTCAAATATTTGTTATTTTTTCAATGAAATAAACATATTTCTGACTCTTCAGTTATTTTTAACTTAGGCGCCTTCCACAAAACCAGAAATTTATGAGTTTCTGATCTCAAATAACAAAGAGTCGAGCCTTCTTGGAATCGACGACAAGAAAAGTTTCATAATCAATCGACATTTAAGTGTAAACATTGTTCTACGGGCAATAACATAAACATCATCTTATGTATAAGGAATGCTATAATTTTTCTTTGTACAATAATTAGGTTTACACTTAAATGCCGCATGATTATGAAACATATCTTACTACTTTCTCACTTTTCTGTAAACATTTCTATTTTCTTTCCTGCAGATTTAGCTCTATTTATTTTTTATTTCGCATTTTCTTTCTCCTAATTAAACGTATAAATTTAATTCTTACATTTATCATTTCCTGCTTTTTTAGGTCTTCTTCTACTCTTCGAAACCCGTTTATTTGTTTGATTGAGTTCATAGCTACATCAAAAATTCTCTCTTTATATATATATATATATATATATAGAGAGAGAGAGAGAGAGAGGGATGAGAAAGCGTGAGAGTTTAAGAGAGATTTCCGAGTTGCGGTGATGAATTGAATTACCCCTTATATCCAGTAATGGAACTTGTTGTTGATTGTCGATCTGAAGTTTCCGGTTTCCTATTGACTTGCAGTTACTCTTCAAAAATCGAAATTCTTTTGGTAATGGCCAAAAGTTTCATTGAAGTATCTATAACGTCCTAGAAAAAATGTCGTAGTATTCATTCTATAATCTAAGTTGAGATTTGAAAATAATGCAGCAATTTTTTTAAGATTTTCAGGAAGGCTGGATTTATAATTAGTTTTTAGTATTATGCTTTGCGTTTTTAGTGTCTCTATTTCTTAACTTTTATTTCTTAGATACAGCGTTAGGGGAATTTTCGAGGACAAGATGAAGCCTTAATCATAAATACAAGGATTATTTTATAGTCTTTATAGTTACAAAAAAAAGGGGTGATGAAACAGCATTTTTGCTAAAATATTTTGTATCAGAATGACTATTTCGATACAAAAGTAACTTACAGTCATAATTTGTCCCAATGTTATAAAAAGAGTGGGGTTTTATTTATTTATTTGTCACGAACGCCGCGTCAACTTCTTTTGCTATCTGCGCTGTACTTTCTGACGGTTGTCATTCGACCTAGGTTCCTATTGAGATTTGGCGAATAGTTTCCACGCCCAAAGTTAAAAAAAAATCCATTCTCGAACTGGATTCGAGCCACAATTTCTGCTTATTTGCTAACCATTCAGACGCTGGAAGACCTTGTGTACTATTTTTTTTTTTATTTATTTTTTTTTTTTACGCCGCATCGACATGTATTTTTTTTAGCGCCGACATCCTTGGTACTGCGGGGAGTTTTTTTTAACGAGCCCTGACATGAGAAACATCCATGCTGCTTACTAGACCCCGGGGTGGCTCTTTGTATACTATTTTTTTCTGTGTTAAATGTCGTATCAAGGATAGGGCTTTTAACGCCTGGTTATCTACAGGTTGCCACCCATTTCTAATGCGTGTTCGCTCGGCCATTCAGGTTCTAGCCACGCCTGACTTTGCTTAACTTCGGCGATCATCGGGAACCGGTACATTCAACGTGGCTCTGGCCGTTGGCTTTGTATACTATTATTCTTAGTTTTAGTTTTAGCTGGTGGTATTAAATTGCAATGCCCTAAAAAATATTCAAAACTAGTTACAGTTTTGGTTTGGTCTCTTTCACTGAAAAAAACTATTGAGAACTATTGAAATTTAGCTTTTTATTGACCTGTTTTGCCTTGATTACAAACGTTTATCATTTATGAATTCGAGGGCTATTAAATCAAGCTGAATTGTTTAGAAGTTACAAACTCATACATATGTATCTCAGTGGTGGTAACGCCTCCCTTTTACGATCTCTCCTGTGAATAAAATATAAACCTTCTTGATCACTAATTTTTGACGTTGATGTAGCATAAACATTCATCCATATCGATTAATGTATGACGTTAGAAACATGAATTCTAATTGTATATCACACATCTTCGACGTAGCTATTAGATGGTTGCTTGTACATAGGTTATCATAATTTTTAATACGATCCTGAAGAGATATATTTTCGATGGGAAAAATGTAGGGAAATAAACAGATGAATTTACAGGTTTTACTTCTGCCTCTTGCCCATTGACAGTAATCTCTGTCTACAGCAAATATGTTTTATTGAAAGTAAGATATGAATGTATTCACTTATTTATTTATGTATATTATGCTGTGCCTTTCCGTGCGGGTAAGTGACTGGGCTGAGCATTTGTAAGTTCAAATGCATTTTTTGGGGGTCGTCTCCTCGCCTTTTAGAGCTTCATATAAGGCCGGTCTGATTTCATGATTAGCTCGAATCTTATATAATTGTTGGCACCCAATGATTGTATGTTCCACATACAACTTTACATTGCTTGGTTCGAGTAATTATCTTTAGGGACGCAAGAGTGGGTTCGAGTAGTGTGGCTTATTCGCAATGTGTCCTAAACAGTTTTTTTCCCCTTGAGAGTCGAGTTTCAAATTTTCTTGTATTTACTACCCTTTGCATTTTACAGCTTTTCATCTGGTACTGTGCCTTCATAAACGTGGATAAAGACGGTGTCATAACTACACTGGACCTAGTCTGCTGCACGAGATGCTAGAGTGCGAATATTAGAACATAATTACTTATCTCTGTATTAATCCATTATTTAATTATTTTTTAGTTGAGTACCTACTTTATTTTTATCAGAAAATGGGACTTATTTAATCATTTTTCTTGTTCTTTTCTACTCATAGTTCTTCCCACAAATGATGACGATTCTTTTCCTTATTAAAACCTCTCTAGGAGCGTTGAAGGTGCCGGTTCATTGTCTCTATATTCAAGTTGGAAGATATTGGATGCTTTGGAGTCCTGCAAGTTGTAAGCCATGGCTGAGGTGGCTAACTACTTAAAGGTGGATCTGGGTTCAAAGCTCCCTTTGATGAGGGAGAGAATTCTCCCTTAACTTCCGACCACTTCGGATTCAGAAACTAACTCCTGTTTTGGAGGGAGAGAGTCTCTCTTTGAAGGCTTTCCATTGTTTCAGGTATGTTTTTCAAACTCTTGGGGTTCCGTTTAATCTCATAGTTCACGATTCGTATTCGTCCTACTGCATAGTTTTGAAGTAACTTGCAATCGTTTAGTCGTCTTCGTTGTACTGAAGTACGAGTACATTATCATAGGCTCCTACGTCCTTATTATTTAAGCTCTTCGCGAAGCAATTACCTTCATCCTGAGACCATTTGGTGCTCAGAAATATTTAATTTATCTTTTAACGCTTGCCAGGAGTAAGATTAATCATAATTATTAACCGAGTACTCATTTTTTTGGTATTTTTTTTTTTTTTTTGTAACTTCGTCTCCCATTACATAATCATAAACTTTGCTAACTGTAATGCAAAATTGATATTTTGAATTTCATAGTGCTGAATTTATATCGTCAAGTTTTATGAGTATATCCGAAAGGCTTGATTAATGCTAAAATATTAATACTTTTGGTAAAATAATTTCAGAGAGAAACCGAATACTAATAAACGAAAATAATTTCTTTTATTTGTCCGTTAGTTATCTTGGAGTGCCCTTAACTATGGGCAATTAGAATTTGAAGAAACTTAAATTTTTTCGTCTTTAAGCTTTCGACTGCTTTCTCTCTTCTTAACACAGTTTCTCAACAGTTTTTAACATATTTACAGCTCGTGTTTGTAATACTCGTTTTACTCGAAACATAAACAACATTAATTACATTTATTTAAATTTTATCGTCCAATATAATTAACTCAGAATTTTAGGACGGGTTGTCTACAGGTCACTATCCTTTTCTAGCCAGGATAGGACTGATGCATTTTCTTTTTTCCAAAGAAAAGCCACCACACCTAGTGGGAATCGCACCCATGACCCTTGGCACGGAGTGTTAAGTGGTCCCGCTTTAACACTCACGGCCACCAGGCCTCCGTATGTATATTAATTTGATTGAATCTAAAACATGTGGAAATACACAATGTATTTTATTATTACCAAAATTGGACCTTATTTGCAGAACCTAGGGAGCAAACCGAAATATATACATGGAAATGTGAGCCTTTATTATTTTTACGATCTTTGAGTTCTTAAACGTGAAATGTTCTCGTCGGCATTTCCGGATTGCGTTGACTGCTTGCCATCATAGGCGGGTTTCCTCCCCATGGAGAAACGAGCTGAAACTAAGCTTATGTGTGGAAACGGTACACACTTATGGGAAACTCAACTATGATAAACTGCAGTCTAATCAAAATCCTTTCTCTTAAATTGAATTGTTCCATCTTCCAATAGATTGATTAAGTATGTTTATAACACTGGTTAATATGAAACTGAACTCTCTTGAACCTGAATTTGTGAATTGAATTTTTAATATAATATATTTCGAATATCTATGTCAGTTAACATTATATTAGTGTATTATATAATAAGTAACTTTTATATTAGGGATCTATAGTAGAAATATTTTTTTGTGTTGGATCATTTAGTATGAAAATGTAATCTTTTAATATTAAACAAATAAAATGCGCCTAGTATAAGGACTGTAGGGTAAAGGAAAAAGATTCCCCTCAGAGGAAGCCGCCACCTGTAGGAATATTCTTATTACCGGCCTGAACCTCTGTGCCAACCTGTTGCTACATAAAGGCCTATAACCTCAGCCCGTTGAGGTCTTGGTTTAACCTAAAGGCGTTAGCTGAGCTCATCTTAATACCTTTAAGGGCTTAATTAATTATGCGGTAGGTACCTCAATAATAGGCTAAAAGATTTAGCTTGTTGTTAATAGTTCACGCCTAAAAATTTGATAAACCTTAGGTTCTAGTCAACTAACCCAAGAGAAAGGATCGTCCGAGGAGCGATGGAAATTGTAAAGCGGCCCCAGAATTTCAATAGAGAAGATGGTTATAGAATGAATAAAATGTAGAAACACGTCATCCAACCGGAAGACAGGAGATTTGATTTGTGCATGGAACCCAACAGCGCGGGAAGGGTCGACCAATCAGAGATCAGGAAAGGCCGCCTAAGATATAGTCTAGGAAGAGGATGGTAACCTATAGATAACCCGTCCGCAAATCTATATATATAAAAATCACTTGTCTGTTTGTTTGTTCCTTATACAAATCCACATCGTTTGACTGATATTGACCAAACTTCGCACATAGATACGTCTTGATCCGGGAAATCTCGTAGTCTAGCTCAAAATCTTCTAGGATTCACAGTTTGGAAGTTACGAGTTCGAAACTGTCAAATACAGAAGAGTTTATAGTCAGAAATCGGCATTTTTGTTCCAGTGTTACCCCTTCTTCTAAGAAGAAGGGCAATACAAAACTTTTTTGCGAAAAGTTTTTCTTTTGCAAAATAACTTTTTAGTTTTAACCTTTGTTTGTTTATCTAAATAATAGGTTTATATTCTCATAGTTTGGACAAGATCAATTTTTAAGATCAATTTTCTTAATATCAGATCAATTTTCATCATATCAAATCAATTTTAATTTGATTGCCTAGAGCAACACTGGGCTCTAACCAGAACTTGGAGTAAAATCATAAAAATGTTCTGTGTTTATCTAATCATAATTTGGACTAATATCATATAATTAAGTATTCATGTTTCCATTCAGAAGTTTAATAATTTCAATACTTTTGTTGAGAGGTAGTTTTTTATCTCTTTAGTAAAGAAGGAAGGTTGCAATGACGGTTATAATATAAAGTAAATGAATATGTTTGTACTGGTATTTGATGGAGAGGGTTGTAGTATGTGGAAAAACGCTTAACTTTGTTTTTGAAACTGATGAAGTGTGTAAATGTCATTGAAAAGGCAAAGGAGACCAAAGTTGGTGATATATAATTCAGAAATTTGATAGTTTACACCTATAGGAATCAACAGCATTGCAAATTGTATGTAGAAACTTCAGATTATGTTAAAAAAATTCAAACAACTGAAATGAAACATCAAGAAATGTGACAGTTTGCGGAGAACTTCAAGTGCATTTAAGGCAGTAAAGAATCAGTTTATCTGGACATGTTATAAATTTATAAAACTTGTATTGTAAACTGAATCGTGTCCCTTTTGAAAACAATAGGAAGGAAAACAATAGGAGACTCAAAGGTGAAAAATATTTTGTTTCATTTATAGATGATTATAGTAAGATTGCTAGGATTTAAACTATTAAACCTAAAACAGAAGTTTTTCATTCCTTTGTTCAATAAGTAAATGAGGTTAAAAACTTAGGAAATAAGAGAATTGGTATTATGAGATGTGACATTGGTAAGGAATATTTAAATAGTAAGATTTATGACTACCAAAAAAAAAGGGTATCAAAATTAATCCCTGCCCTATATATGTTCATGAACTAAACGGTGTGATTTACTAGAACAATTATGAATATATCTCATTGTTTACTAGCAGAAGCTATTCTAGAAAAAAAGTTGGCCAGAAATTGTCTGTGCTGCAACTTATTTGAAAAATCGCTCTTTAGGTAATACCATTGAGAATAAAATAACCTATGAAATATTTTTTAGAAAGAAACCAGATGTTTCTAACTTTAATTTATATGGTAGTAAAGATTTTGTTACGAAACCAGAACAAATAATAACTTCTAAATGGGATAAAATGGTGAATATGTGCATTTTAATCGGCTATAGTGAAGTGGGATATAAAGTACTTTTGAATAATAAAATCATTGTCGCTAGGCATTTTGATGTTATCCAAGAAAACATAAGCTGTATTGGATTGGCTGAGGGTGAATCTGATAAAGATCATGCGATTGTGATTTTTCGATAAAAGCTAGGGATAGAGAAATAGATAGTTTGATACAAAATAATGATATCAAATGGGTCTGAATGTTGAACAGATGGATGTAGAGACTATATTCTTAAATGATCATTTAGAACGAAAATCCACCACTGGTTTTCTTATTAGGTTATTTAGTAATGTATTATACTGGAAATCGAGAAAGCAAAAAGATGATACAGAAGAGTCTACATATGCAGAAAATGTAGCTTTAAGTGAAGTTTAAAATTCCAAGACTCTCCAAAAAGATAGAGCTTTTTGTTCTATACATAAAGAACTCCAAAAACAAAGATTTTTTTTTTTTTTTTGTTAAAAACTCCTTTGTAAACAATGTCATTTTTTAAGGGACTTAAATTTATGAACTTAAAATTAATCCTCTTACATACATATGCAAGTTGTTATATTAACTTATTTTTTTATTTGCATATAGATAGATGTACATAATAAATTACATAAATGTTTATATTCATACAAATGAATGTATATAAATTAATTAATTTTCACCACATTTTGAAACATTATTTTATTATTATTATTAATATTTCTTTTGTATGCTATTTTTTTTTTTTTTTTTTGCAGATAAATTAATGTATTAAAATATTATTTTTATTATTATTATTTATTTGATTTCAGAGCCCGCAACAGGGCGATTTGCTCTATAAACACGTAGGGTGCAAACAAATTAAAAGATCTAAAAATCCAAATTTAGAATCATTAAAAAGAATGGCAAAAAGAATATATATATATATATATATGTACGTGTGTAAAACATAAAACGTTAGCTATAAATTTATAAACAAAAAGGTGGTAAATTTAATAAATTATTTTCAATAAACTAAAATTCGATCTTTTCGGTCTAAAATATTATTTTTTTTTTATTTTTATAAGATGAGGAAGTCATGTGAATTGTGGTGTTTTAATAAATAAATAAGTAATTAAATTTTCCATGCAATTTTTTATTAATTTAATATCTATTATATTCTGACATATGCTTTCTTTTGTCTGAGATAGTTATATCCTCTGACTGTCACTATTTAGTCGGAGAGCTGGTAACGCAAATTTCATGAAGTATTTTATGCACCTTGGAATTTTGCTGTATTGCATTCGTGGGAAGGTAAGGCATATATGTGTTTCCTGTACCATAGGGGAAAAATATGTCACAAAAATAGTATTTTATTCACAATCTTTAATGTATAGTTAAGGCAAGTTGCTTTATTTCTAGAACTACCACAACTGTCCTGTCCTTATGATTGGTGCTCTCACTCACTCTTACTCGCTCATGAACCATAAAATTTGAAACAGAAGCTTTAATAGAAAGGGAAAAAAATGAAAAAAAAAATATGTGAAAGTGTATTTGAAACAATATGTTAAAACTTTCCTTTTGGCAAAAATAACATAAACCCTGCACCACTTACTACCTTTTTCATTCATAAAAAAAAACTCAGTCACAGATTATTACATGAACAGGTAAACAATATAACATATTAATATTATATTTGCGCAAGGTTGAGGTTTTAGCTTTAGGTGCGAAGCCCTTAAAATAAAAAAATATTATATTAAAAAAAAAATCAATGAAAATAAAGAATATAGTTTCAGTTATAATTATTACAACTTATAACTAATCATAACCTTAATTAAATGCCTCAATTTTATTGTTATTTATTTATGGACCACACATTTTTTTTTATTTAAAAAAATTAAACACAGGGAGTTTGGTTTGGATTTTCTTTAAAACGGCATTGCAATTAAATGATTTGGAATCATTTAATTGTAATACCATTTTAAAATAAGGGTACTTTTTTAAATAAGTATACTTTTTAAAATAAGGGTACTTTTTAAAAATAGTATACTTTTTAAAATAAGGGTTAATTTATTTTCCACCCTACTTTCTCTAAAAACATTGGAAAATAATTTTTTCATCTGAGCTCTCAATTTATAATCTTATATTCTCATAATTTGGACAAATATCATATAATCAATCATTTTTTAAAATATATAATATAAAGTAGGCATACCATAGAAGCTGGGTTACAACTATTTAATATGAAGCATGTGTAGCATGGCACGCCCCGGCTACAGATATTTAATATAAATTAGGTGTAGCATTGCACACCGGGTAACAGCTAGTTCTTAGTTAAAATTTAAATAATAATAATTATTTCTTATTTGCTATATTTATTTATTCAAATTTTGTCGTCCATCTTTTGACAACGAATCTTTAGGACGGGTTATCTATAGTTTACCACCCTTTTCTAGCCAGGAGAGGGCTGATGGCTTTTATTTTTTCAAAAGATCTAACCCACGATCTTTGGACGGAGTGTTAAGTGCTCACGAATTAACATGCACGGCTACCGGGCCTCCAAAAGACTTGCATCTGCCGGGAAACGAACCCGAAAAAGAGAGAACGTGTAGTAAGAAAAAACAATATGCCTTAAAACGAATAAAATATGTTATTCCAGCTACACCTACGGTGGAAAGTTGTTCACAATCATAAATCAAAGTCCATAATTGTGAACCTTTTCCACCATCCAGCAATTCCTACAATTGATCTTTTCCACTGATGTAATGACTTTGACATAGACGTGTAAATAATCTCATTTCAAGTTTGAGATTAATTCCTGTTGGGTGAACAAATTAAGCGTTGTTATGCGCTTAGAGGGAAATTAAGCATGCTAAGTACCATTCAAACTGTGAGTAATTAAGCCAAGTATGCAGTAAAGTCGGTTTTACTTCCCTGCTTTGTGGCGACATTGACCTTTAATAAGAAGTAATTTAATGGTAAGCTTATGCTAAAGATTTCATCGCCTATTTGATGGGAATATTACTCATATATTTTCCTAATGCCGCAATGATAATTGCTAAAGGAGATTTGTCTTAAGTGATGGTTCATTGTATTTAGATTGGTACGTTCTTCAGAAAAAAAGATTTCCTGATGTGAGAAACAACCTTTTTCGCTGAATTAAAAAAAAAAAAATATGATTAAAAATCATAACTGCTCATGTCTGCTTATAACATATATTTTTTTTTTTTTTTTTTGGTAATACGAGTACCGTTTCTACTCTAGAACGTATCCTCGATGTGTTTATATTATAGTCTGAATAATGAAAAAAGGTTAACTCAATCCGTTCGTATTAGTCGAGACCAAAATTTTATTTATTTATTTTAATTAATGCCCACTTATTTATAACACAGATTTTTTGGTACGGTTTATTTAGATGTTTGGATTGGGCGAACGCGTTTTATTTTATTTTTTTTTAATGAAAAGCCACTATCCCTAGTTAGAATCGAACCCACAACCTTTGCCACACAGGGTTTTTGCCTTAACACTCACCAGCCATCTAAACCCCTTGAAGCTGCTGGCCTTCAACTATTGAACCTGTCAAATTAACTTCAAAAGTTAACCTTGAAGCTTTGGATACCATAAGTTACAGTAAACTGTAAATGGATCAAACTTTGGTGGAATACATTTTTTTTTTTTTTTTTTTTTTTTTTTTTTTTTTTTTTTTTTTTTTTATAGAAGAAATAGCGTCGCGAAATGTTATTAAAGTTCATTTTGTTTTTTCAATTCGATTCAGTTTACAATTAGGTATCATTAAACACAAGAACCTACTAATTTTAGCCGATTAACTGTAATTTGGGAACGAATAAAGGTTTTTTTTTTTAATTTGTTTTTTTTGTTCTCTAACTGTATGAACTGGAAGTACTTAGTAGATCAGCTAAAATCAAATTATTTAGAATATTTATTTTTCAACTAATAAGGACTATATTAGAAAATGCTTCACACTAAAAACTACTTCCAAGCATAAATGTATATTTTTTATGTTGTCTATCTGTCCCATTCTTCCTTATGTTTAGGATGTTATATGCTTACGAGTATGAAATTGGTTCTAAAAACGTTCGTTAAGAAAAATTTATCTCAAGGATGAATTATCATTTGCTTATCTTTCTACTAAAGTGATTCATATCAATACTAAGTAAAAAAAGCAACGAGGTAAATAGAGACAAACTTCTCAATGAAACGAAACTGTCACTTACGACTTTTGTACTAATGTCTCCTGTGAGGAAAAGCATGGGAAAGGAAGGAACCCAGACACAGCTAGCTAAAACACTAGCTGCTATCGCACGCAGACGTGTGTGTCTGTGTTTGTGTTATGCTTGTGTATATATATTTGTGTATAAATATATTTTAGGGGGTCATTTTTGGTATCTAGCAGGCTGGGCGGATAAAATCTGATGACATTTTTTAAAACAAAGTGTTAATATCGCAATGTAGGCGCGTTTCTGCATTGAACATAAGAAATCGATGAAATGAAATTCCCTGCGTGCAATATTGTGCGTCCCAGCTACCTTGATTCAATTGGATATCTACCAGGGAAACATTTTATTTCCGGTTGTAACCCCGAAGCGACTCCAATTAATTACCAATTTCGTTCCAGATGGACGCTTTTCGAACTTTTCTACTTCCATCATTCTCAATATAGCATTGTTAATTTACCAAGTCACAGAAGAATGAAAATAGACAGTCTCACAGTGACAAATTTGTTAGTGTATCGGTCATGGATGGAAGGGGAGCAACCAATTTGTTTTTTGTTTTTTTTTTCTTTTTTCCACATTACCGTAACCCTTTGATGTGGGAATTTATTTTCTACATGTGCCATTTTAGAAATGCTACATGTATGTTCTATATTTATGTAACATAAGAAGATAAGGTATTAACAGACTTAACAATTTATAATTGAGTGAAGTGATTGAAGGTAAGACAATAAAATTAACATAAATAATAATACAACTATAATAATACTAAGAACTAATAAATGAAATAGAACGTATATGTATATATATATATATATATATATATATATATATATATATATATATATATATATATACACACACACACACACACACACACACACACACACACACACACACACATATATATATATATATATACACATATACACGTATGAAAGGAACCAATGAGTCTACTTGCTGAATATGACAAATTTAGTATTTTTTCTTGTTTAACTAAGGAATGTTTTTAAAAAATGTGCCTTATCTGGAACCTCATTGCCGTTTGAAGAATCTAGTTTTAGGAGAAAAATAAAAATTAAAATACAAAACCTCTCAGGAAATCTCTAAGATTCTGCTTTTTCATTCAGCGGTAGATTTGTGATTAAATGTCGAAAAGTCTTATTTCACTTTTCTGACATTTAATCCCTCTATCTCAAGTAAGTTTTAAATTACTTTAAAGAAAGAAGTCAAACGATATATAATCAAATAGATGATAAATAAAAGAGAAGATGGAGGATTGAATTAAAATTAGTTATGAAATACTAAAAATAACATTTATTTAGTAAGAAATCGACACGTCTTAGTCCCAATCTTCTGCAACCCACGCGGCTGTATTTCTGACGTTTGTAAATGATCAATATAAACTTGTTAATCACATTAGGGTCATGCAATCAGGACAAAGAAGCCGTACAGAGTTTATTTTGTTTAGGATAGCTATTCGTCGCATTTATGGGCGTTTTAATTATAATTCCAAAGCGAAGCGTAGGTTAAGCGGCAGTGGTTCCAAAATAATTTGTAGTACAGAATTTCTAAAAGTAGAATCATAATCAGAAAATTGTTTTATCGAAATAAAATATAATTACAGCTACAAGATATTATACTTTCAAAAATTACTTTAATACAAGGATTGAATACAGCAGCAGTGATTTCCAAAGTACTTCTACACCCTTGTATTTGCATAAAAATAAAATGCAACCTGTCAGTTCCTATCTTCGTAAATATGGTTTTACGAATTTTTTCTTCACAAATAGTAATAATTTCCAATTACGTTCGAAGAGTAGAATTAAATATTTTGAACGGTTCTTCCACAATTAATGATATTTGCATATTTTCTACATCGCGAAAAAATAAAAAAAATGTAATATAGCCTGCTGGTGCTATCCCTTGGTCTCCCAAAACCATTCCAAGATTTAGTAGAATATAGGACAGTTGGAATTATTTATAAAAGAATGTATACACTCTCTAAGTTTAATTGTTATCTATTTGTTTTAAAAACATTTATTACGTTACGACCAATGTCACCTTAACGATTTTCCTTAATTGAAAAATGTAAATAATCTAGGAAAAAGAAGCAATCGATTTCATTAGCAAAGCCTTTAAAATATAATTATCTCATTAACTCTTTAGTGTTAATTGAATTACTCGCTTTGGTAGTGAGCTTAATAATACACAATTTATTTTGTTGAATAAATTAGATTAATTCTCCACGTGGAATATGTATTTAAGCGTATATTTATGCATTAATAATTAAATTATTAAGGTCGCTAACAAGGCGAGTAATTAAAAACAAATCTCGATTTAAATTTGTTATGCACTCAAGTAATACCAAAAAAGTAATGATGTTTGCGTTATGAATAGATTGCTGATGAAATCGAGAGCCACTTTTCTATATAATTTATATTTTTCAATTGAGGTAAATCGTAAAGGTGACATTGCTAGATCCAATTGAATCTTTTAAAATAGTATATATAACAATTTAATTTATAGAGTGTATAAATTGGTTTATAAATAACTCCAACTGTCCTAAATTCCACTAAATCTTGGAATGGTTTAGGAAGACCAAGGGATAGCACCGGCAGGGTATTTAACATTATTTTTTCATTTAGTCAGTTTGTTTGTTAAAATATTTTATTCAACTCTTCGGACGTAATTGGAATTGAAGAATATCGATTAATATTTCTGAAGACATAATTCGTACGAACAAATTTCTGGAGATAGGCATTGGAGATTTAACATTGTTGCATCTTGTTTATATGTAAATGCCCATACTAGGAGTACGTGATTTAATATAACTCTGATCCATCCAATCTGAATCACATAGATTACATATATTAGTTAACTCCGTTTCCTGATTAGTGATTTAATGTTTCAATCAGTCTTAATGAGGGTTGTTACTATTACAGTAATATATAGTGGCTGATATCATCCTGTTCTCAAATTACGTGTAATGAGTTATCAATCAAATCACGAAAGTTTTATTTGATGAGAAGGAAATATCTTTCTTTTCCACTAGTCGTTTTAAAAGTGTTCCTATTGACAATAAAAAAAAAATGTACGGTTAACTCATTTTTAAAGAAGACAGATTTAAGGACTTGATCTAAATTTTTTGTACATATAGTTATAGAGAAGGTACTTAACTTATTTACGTACGAAAAACAATCCTAACTTGTCGGAATCGATCCTTCAGCTTTACGTTTGAAATTAATTTTTTGCTTTATTATTTTGCCTAATATGAATTGCATATTTTGTTTACAAGTAATTGTGATATTTATCTCGTATCTTAAGAGGGTAATGTCATACAATTTTTATCTAATTTTTGTACTTTTGTAGTCCATCAATAGTAGTATAGTAGTAATAGCCTACTACCCGGCTGACATTTCTAAACATTCGTGGTTTATGCCAATTTTATTTCAGTCAATCGCCGTGTGTATTTTATTATAGAACTTTTTTGTGGTATTGAATAATTAATTTTTCACTCTTTTACGGGGGGAGGGGTAATGCCAGTCATGAAAGAAAGAGTGAGAGAGACTGAGTTAGCGAGTGAATGAGTGAGATATCTTCAAAAACATGTTGTTCCAAATACATAATTAAATGAAACAAATTTTCTTATAATCGTTCATTAAAGAAAACGTTGCTTAATATTGGAAACCTTAAAACTGATTTTAGACTTTATATATATACATACATCTCGAGCAAGCACTAAAGATTTTTATCTTCTAGTGTTTTCGTTCGTGGGTTGAATTCGGACTTCCTGGCCGTCCCTAGGCCAACTCAGCCTTTAATTAATTTATTAATGGGTACCTGCAAAGGGGAAAATTGGGCGGTCGGAACATACTACTGACCCCCTATCTCCCAATGTGCCGTATGGTCATACATCTATAGTATCTGCCCCAATTTTTATTAATACATTTATATAAAAAATATATGCATATATGTATAATTAAATAAATATAATTATAGACATCTTTAAAATAATGGTCATTATTCCCTAATTCTTTAATCTTTGATTAGAATCTTTGGATGTTGAATCGACATGAAGAATATTGTGGCATAATTCTTCTTTCTTTGAAGGTTACTTTAAGTAATTGGATATTTATCTCCTTAAGCACATAAATATACACATTAGTTTAATGAGCGTCGTTTCCGAGAAGAAGAAAAGCCATATCGTCTAGAGGACTTCTGAACTACCTGGGATATTTTACCCATGATTTTTAAACAAGGTTTTACCTGTTTTGCATTTTTGTTTATCGAAATTAATTGGTACACTCTAATGGGGAAAGATTGTATTTTGATAGTTTTGAATTATTACTCATTCAATTATACAAACAATTTTCTGATTTCTGTCGGACTGATGTACATTGTTGCAAACTCTCGGAAATTAAAGAAAAATAATTACCAATTACGGAAAATTAAACTAACGAATGTGCATTAAGTCTAATTAAAATATATCATAGGATAAATTATATATAAAGTCACCTATAAGGTACCAACCACTTTTCACATTCGATACTTTGCATTTGTATGGACGATATCTACTTTTGGCTACCGTTTTTAATTTCCTTTTATGGTTTCTTATATGTAAAACTTTTACAAATAGTATTTTACATGTTCTTGTTTTTATTGATTGATACTCCATATCTTACTTGTTGTCTTTACATTTCATTTTAATATCTTGAAAACTGCAAATAATTATTTATTTCATTTTATTAAGTGGATAAAGCTGAGTGCTACTAGTAAGTTTTTTGTTTTTGTTATTGGCGCGCACAAAATTTCACATTCCTTCAAGATTGGCTTAGGTGGTTAAATGTTTCATATAATATTAATTATGTAAATCCCAAGCATTCCAAATGGTACTAGGGATAAGGACGTTATGAAAAAGTGCCAAATTGAGTCTGATATTCATAAACAGGTGGCTTACATATTTTTAATCATTTCAGAATGTGCGCGAATCAAATTTAGCTATTGATTTAGAAATATTTCAATCTTTGTAGAATTGTCTAGTAAATGATGTATTATTGGAGAAGAGAAGGGATCTATTTGGAGTTTAGGCTGTACAAGAATAGTCGGTCGAGATTTGTTTGGCTTCCCAGTGAATTGATAATGGCCAGTGATTGGAGCGAGGCCTAGCCATCCAGAAAAGCCTTCTTATCGGCAGTCCTTTGCATTTAGAGGAACCCGCACTTATAAAATAATTACTTCGAAAATTTATAATATATATCTGCAAACAATAAAGTACAAACAAATAGCATCTAGAATGGAACATTTAAAAAAATAAAAATATACAGTTTTTTATGCTCTTTCCGAAGGATTGTATCAGCTGTTGTAGTTACTCTCTCGAAAGAAGTTTTGAAAAATTTGTTTAAAACTTTATTGATCCTATTTAATATTCCATTTATGACTGTTCACACGATGGAGATCATAAGTTCTGTTTTTATGTCAAGAATCTAGGTATTTACATAATGACTAATTCGACGAGTTCTTTTATCAGCATAATTCTTGAAGGAGAGGGTTTAACTCCTGATTAACCCTAACGGACGAAATGTTTGTTACATTGCATATCTGTTCACGTCAGTGCCTGGAGTGGAATAAAATCCAAACTGAAGGTGTTTTTTTCGCGTTTATACTAACATTTTTTTTAATACCTACCTATTTACTTTTAGAACAGTGCTATAATGTTGCTTTTCCATTTTCCTACTGATTCTTACCGCAAAGCACCTTTTCATTGACCTTTTTTTCTCTCCATTTGGAGTTTATAGTGAAATGTAAAACAATATGATAAACTACTCCTTTTGTTGCTGAATAATAAGTTTTACCCTATTCCTACATTTAAGCACCGATTTATCAGAACGAGATCCCTCTATCAAAAATTGCATAAGAACGGTGTTTTAGGAAATTTTATTATCTTTCGAATAGATAAAATGCATTTTTTACGATTTAACCAATGATTTCGTGATGTATAAGAATTTTGGCGAAAATCCCAAGAAACATATATTTTTCTCCCATTTTCCTCGCCAAACGAAATAGGCATGGCCGCGAAAATGGTTTCAATAGGTGTCCAACATTTAGTTACTTATAAAACCTGAACACGGAGCCTAGTAATGCAAAAGCGTTAGGTTTAAGATTTTTTTCACGCGAATTTCTCTCCAAAACCAATGTTCCGGTGGTTAATGAACTCCGCACATCCGGCTTGCGTTCGGGTCGGCGGGGTTTCCTTACAATGGGGGATGGAGGAATCGCGTTTAAATGAAATGCTACTGCTACAAATGACAATATTATTTGTTTGAAGCCTACTTCGTAAAGAGATGTATTTCGACATAGAGCACACCGGCACTTTAAAGGGAATTAAGAATTTTAGTGTTAAAACCACAGGTTAGCACTTAAAAGTAATCAATCTACCTCCTAATAAACCATGAAACTATTATATTGAGCTATATTATTGATCTATTCAACATGTTTTAAAATTTAAAGAGAAAGAGTACACAAAATATATACTTTATTAGTCATATATGAAGTTCATCTTAAGAAACACAATAGAATCAAAAGAGTGTGGCTTGTGTAATTATTATTGTAGCAAATATTGAAATAATATTATTCCGATTATTTTTAATTTTCGGATAGGAACGTTATGTTATGCATATATACTGTTTACTTTAATAAAGTGAACATTCAAGATGACATAAATAGCTCTTGTAATTTCAGGTTCTTCGAAATTTAATTTAACATTCTCAATGTGTTGATTATGAAATCAATATTTCCATACAAGAATGTCGTGGCCTCTTGAGAATCTCCCTAATACTACAGAGCTAAGCTCAAACTATCTGTCAAGTCCTTGTAAGTTTAATTCAATCTCTTTAATGGTTCTTGAATTAATTTGATTGCTTAGGATGATTCCAAGCCTACGATTTCATGGAATTAATTTCTCTGTCTGTTGCGCATTGAACATGTTTAACTTCAAGTTATAGTCAATAACTATAATCGGAATTGGTGCAGTTGGCTAGGTGGCCAGATTCTAAAGGTGGAAAATTCATTTTCAGTTTTGCCTGCGGACAGGATGATTTTTATCAGCGATGCACTAAGGAAAATTACCCTTTTCACCATGCATTTTTAGAAAGGGTGGCAAACAATAGGTAGCATGGCGCTTATGGCAGATAATCCGACACAACGAGCTATAATTTTTACAAATGCAAGCTCTCACTTTTTATGTTTGCAATAATGCAGCTCGAAATTCATATTATATTACAATAAATCACCTTGAAATATTAAAAAGCGCATAATTTTCAGCATAATTTAAATTTAAAAAAAATACGCTAAGTCGGTTCACAATCATTCTGAATGATATGTTTCGTAGTAATAAGTATGAGTATATGAAACTATTACAATTGTAATTTTACGATTGCATTACAAAATTCAAATATCTAGACGCAAGGTAGTGCGCCAGGCCAAATTCCGGCCAAAGCATACTGTGTGTATATTACAGGCGGTCTTAGAGCCGATTTTTACCCTCTCATGACATACAACCAGGTAAAGATAAACTTATGAAATTTTACACCGGTATTATACTACTAGATGTGAGTAAAACTGGACATTTTCATAATTCTACATCGAATAGTTTCTGAGATATAAGCGATCGAAAATCGGGATTTATAGTACTCACTCACTCAGTGACACATCAAAATTATTAGGCACTTCCCATGATGCTAGAGACTTGAAATTTTGCAGGATGATAGATATAAGGGTGTTATTTAAGGAAAAATCGAAAAATCCTGAAAAGTTGTGTTTGACGCCGCTTCTGGGGCGTGGGCGTGCCAGTTTTGTACTTCCTTCGGAAACCCATCATTCCGTCCGAAACCCATGATGTGGGGTATCAAATGAATCGTCTCGGTATGAAAAACCTATATTTGATGTTCTAAGAAACATTTAGGCGCATATAGGCTCGGTCTAAATCTTATACCAGCTGTCTGTCTGCATGTTTGTTCTTTATACCAATCCGAACCGTTTGACCGATTTTGACCAAACTTGGGACACAGGTGGGTCTTGATACGGGGAGAATCATAGGCTAGTTCAATATCGTCTATCAGCTGTTTGCCTAACTGTATATTCCTTATAGAAATCCACACGATTTGACCGATTTTGACCAAACATGGTACACAGGAATGCTTTATCCGGGGAATGCACTAGGATAGGTAAAAAAGGTCTTTCAGCTGTCTCTCTGCATGTTCGCTCCTTACACAAATTCACACCGTTTGGCCTATTTTGACCAAACTTGGCACGCAGGTAGGTCTTGATACGGGAGTGTCATTTTACCTATGACGTTTTGTACTTTTTGTTCCATCGGAAAGCCATCAATCCTTCTGAAACCCATCATGTGGGGTATCACATGAATGGTCTTGGTAAGGAGAACCTATATTTGACGTTTTAAGAAACATTTCGATGCATCTTAACAACAACACTTCTTTCTTAAATGTTGTAAATAAAGTCGTAAGGGTTAACTGCATAATATACTCGAAAGCAGATACTAAGTTTTTCAAAGTTATTTAAATACAAAGTTTAGGATCACAAACCCAAAATTTATCGTCTTTTCTTTTTCTTGAAGGCTTTCTACACTTTCCTTATGGTGATCTTTATCCTCGGGATGAGATTCCTGTGTTTTACAGTGTAATATTTTAGTTAAGAGGGCAATCAATTTGACCTCTAGAGTACTGTCATCTGGAATAGCTTTTAACTTTTCTAGTCTAGTGATTAGATGTATGTAGGTTGATTATTGGTATCAAATATCAAGCAGTAAGGGTAACTTTATGCAGAATCCAAAGACCCTGGTTTTATATGAAGTACAAAAGCCAGTAGGTATGCGGCAACTAAATTTTAATTAATACTTAGAAAAAAGTAATGAGATCCCAAAAAAAAAACATAAATGTGAAATAGAGGCCAAGTTCCTCCCCCCACAAAGAAACACTCCCTTCCCCAAGAAGCGAGAAATATCTCCTCCTAAAACCCCCCCAAAACGCCTTACCATCCTACACTCCAAAAAACGTAGTATGAGTTGGTGTATTAAGTGTACCATATCTTGAACCAAAAATATTTGCCAATACAAGAGATGATACAAGAAAGAAATGTCCAAGTTCATTACCTACTCCTGTATATGTCAGGGTTATATATAAGAGTCTAATGCGATATATGTTTTTTTTTAAATTGCCTCGTGGCCAGAGATGGGCATAGTTTTATTTATAAATAAAAATACGAATTTATTGGTACTTCATATATTTGTAAATACGAATATAAATAAATTCGTATTCATAAGTGTGAATACGAATTTATTTTTATTCACGTATATTAAATATAAGAATAAAAATACAATTTTATTCGCAAATTTTCCTGCGAATACAAATAAATTCATAGAAATAATCACAAAAAATGTGAATATCTACAAATAATCAAGTGATTAAAAAAAATTCACATTCAAATATTCAAATATTTTTTTTTTAATATCTTTATTGAAATTTACAACCTGTACAGAGAACAACATGTAAATAGTACTGTAATGATCTGTAACTCATGGATACATAGGAGGGGAGAAGACAACCATTGTTGAACTCCCTATTATATATATATATATATATATATATATATATATATATATATATATATATATATATATAAAGAAAAAGATATCGTAATGTTTGGCTCTTTTTCTGTGTTTACAATTGATCACTAGTTTAAGAAACAATTTTTTTACAATATATACAACATATATGTATGTATGCATACATCCATGTGCATGCATACACACACATTTACAAGAAAAAAAAATAAATAGCTAAAATAAAATAATAAAAAAAAAAAAATAGAAAAAAAAATAAGAACAAGTAAAAGGAACAAATACAGTGTATATAAAAGTTATGTTATAATGTTGTCTCGGGGCCAGCGCCTTTGGAAACGACGTGGAGGAACATCAGGGATTGTATCAGAGGAGAGGAGATTTCCAAGAGGATTCGGATGAGCAGAGAGTTTGGTGTGGAATATTAGGAATCGGGATTTGGCTAGTTCTTGAACGGTTGGGATTTGTAGGTCTCGATGGATA
Source organism: Gonocerus acuteangulatus (assembly GCA_946811695.1). Lineage (NCBI taxonomy): Eukaryota > Metazoa > Arthropoda > Insecta > Hemiptera > Coreidae > Gonocerus > Gonocerus acuteangulatus. Next base: position 48,974,606 of record OX328123.1, on the reverse strand, counting down.
GTAGAATTAGAAACATAAAAAACATTCAAATATATGAATACAAATTTATTCACACAAAAAATTATGATGTTATTCGAATTAACGATAAGATTTTTGTATATTTTTTTTTATTTTTTAAGGCGCTTAACGTCTAGGTTATTAGTGCCTAGATTCATTTTTTTCTTTTTTCTGTGAGCCCGCGGCAGCACCACCAGCCACGCTGCAGAGACATAGTTTGCCATCTGTACTTCTGGCGGTCCATTAAAAAAAACGCTAGGCGCTGATAGCCTAGATGGCAAGTGCCTTAAAAAAAATATATATCGTTAATTCGAATAAATTCATAATTTATTTGCGATTTTTTTTGTGAATAAATTTGTATTCACAAATTATGATGTGAATAAATTTGTATTCATATATTTAAATGTGAATTTTTTTTGTAATCACTTGATCATTTGAGAATATTCACATTTTTTGTGATTATTTACAATTTTTTCTATGAATTTATTTGTATTTGCAGGAAAATTTGCGAATAAAATTTAATTTGTATTTTTATATTTAATATATGTGAATACAAATAAATTCGTATTCACACTTAAGAATACGAATTTATTTATATTCGTATTTACAAATATATGAATACAAATAAAGTCGTATTTCTGTTTAGAAATAAAATTATGCCCATCTCTGCCCGTGGCTCAATCGACCCTCCTATTTGATCTGCCCTAAAACTTTGATTTTTTTCTTTATTTGAGGAAAAAGGAGCGTTATTGAACAAAAACAATATGATGTCTTAAAATTCATGTTTCGTTAATTGTCGGCAGATTAATGTTGACATAAAGAATGAGGATTAATAAAAAGCGGTTGCCCCTAAGCTGAATATAAATATTTTGTTGAAAGATGTATTCGGAGGATTGGAATTGGCTTAGCCATGGGATGCCACGTGTGGCTTCCTTCGCCATCCTTCTCCCCACTTTTACTACAAATCCCTTATTTTGTCTCAGACTCCAATTTACACTGCCTGGATATATGGTCCTGTTTAGTAGTGATCACATCCTTTTTCGACGGGAGATGGGAGGGGGGAAGGTTGTTTTATCTTGTGACACAATTGTTTCTGCAGAATATAACAAATTTAAAAAAGTAAAACAATTTATAAAGGTAGATATTGTCGAGGTTAGGTACATTTTAGCACTTTCCTCCGAAGGAAAGTAGCTATTGAGGTTGGACTCATGACGGAATTTTTGAAAAATTTCTTCAAATCTTTATCGATCCTACCTAGTAGACACCGAAAATGACCCCCGTTAAAATTTATATATATCTATATATATATATATATATATATATATATATATATATATATATATATATATATATATATGCATATATCTGTTAACACGATAGCAGCCAGAGTTTTTGTTTTTTCGTCACGAAACTTGGTATATAGCATTCAATTAGCAAACGATTGAACGAGTTCGTTAACCACCAAAGTCGGTCCAACGGAAGGGGGGGTTTACCCCGAACCCAAAACACTTATTTGACTATGTCAGCCGTAATATTTGTTATATTTCAACGAAACTTGGTATTCGTAGTGTTAATATAGAGAGAAAAGTGAGATATACAAGTGAACTAAATCGGTTCATTAGAAGGGGGGGTTTACTCCGGACCCACAATACCAATTCGCCACTACCAGCCGTGATTTTTGGTATATTTCGACGAAACTCGGTATTCGTAGTGCTAATCCACAGGTAAATATGTGTTGTAAAAATAAACGAAATCGGTTCATTAGGAGGGGGGGTTTACTCCGGTCCCACAATACCAATTCGCCACTACCAGCCGTGATTTTTAGTATATTTCGACGAAACTCGGTATTCGTAGTGGTAAGCTACAGGTAAATATGTGTTGTAAAAATAAACTAAATCGGTTCATTAGAAGGGGGGGTTTACTCCGGACCCAAATTCCTAATATACTCATACCGGTCGTAATTTCTGATGTATTGTAACGAAAGGCGGTATACGTCGTGGGTAACTCATGAGAAAGAAGTGTTGTAAAAATGAGCTGAATCGGTCAATCGGAAAGCGGGGGTTTAATTTGTAATATATTTGAATAGAAAAGCCGGCAGACGTAGGTTCACAAAGCCGCCGCAAGGAGCGCTTTCTACCACTAGAGAGACTGTATCCTGTTCCTGCGTTAGATCAAAATACGATAATATGAGTTTTTTTGTATTTATTACGTAGTGTAGTAGGTACCATGTGTAACATAACTCTGGAAGCAAATTAATAATTGATCAGTTACTCATTACAAAATGAGAACTATTCACGTTTTTATTTTATTTATGTAGGATATTTTAAGCAAATTGTTCTGGAAAGCAGTCTACACTACCCAAATTCTGAGGAAAGTGCTTAGTTATGCAGCTCCTGCGTGACGGACTTTTTTAGTTAAGATATGTGTTATTGAGAAAAGGGGCAATCGTTCAGCGTATTCCTCAATCAACGTCCACTTCATTTGCAGAAATTTAATGTTACTAAATGTAGAAGATTTCCTGCAAGTAGTGAATCTGACGTCCAGAAAGTATCTTCTATCAATGAGTTTAGTGAATTAAATCAATATTTTCTTAAAGAGAATATTGTCTACTTTATGATGGCATAATTAGGATGTAATTATCTTCAACATTTGTTGAGTAATGCTGTCTTAATCAATAAAACATGTGCCTACGTTAAAAAAAAGCAGAAACTTGGACATAACCGCTTTTCCCTTCGGAATCGGACCGTACTTCAAATGAACTTTTTTGTTAGAAATGAGGCCCAGAGTCACCTCCGGTAGTTTCGCTATTTAGACCTGAATCACGCTGTATACTGTTTGTTTAATATTTAACATTGTAAATACAGAAATTATCTAAGTAATAATTATAAAACCATATCATATTTAAAGCTCTATCAGCAAGTAACATAAGTATCGTCTTTTATTCGGTTTGTATTTTTAGACCATCTAGAGCAATAGGTCTTTGCACTGTTCATAATCTGACTAATAAAATTTCTATGCCATATGAGTATGTCTATAAAATTTTATTTAACTTTTATCATCAATTAGGGATAATTTAATTCATTATCAAATGAGAATCGTCTTATTTATTAGATTCGCAACTTTAGTGACCAACTCTTTAGATGGCTGATTGTAATTTTAAAATTAGTAAGCTTAACATAAAGAAAACTGACTTAAAAATAGGAGCTTAGCAAAAAAATGGTAGCGTTCGAATAAGATGAAAAATAAATAACATAGTGCTAATGAACTAGATTGTTGAAGCACCTTATTAATAAAAATGTCCGTCACGCAGGAGCTGCATAACTAAGCACTTTCCTCAGAATTGGGTACTGTCGAGTGCATTCCCGAATAATTTGCTTAAAATAACCTATATAGATAAGTATAATAAAAACATAAATAGTTCTAATCTCTTGCATTTTTTAAGAGCAGCTGTTTCAATTATTAATTTTGTAATTAATTTCCTTCCAGAGTTTTGTGTATGCGGGGTACTACACTAAGTACTAAATACACAAAGCTTCACATTTTGATCTATTGATCTTGATGAGTTTCGCGAACCTACGTTTGGCGGAAGAATTCGATTTAAACATAGTGCAAAGTAACCCCCCCCCCTTCAGACAGACCGATTTAGTTAATTTTCATGTCACTTCATTCTTATTAGATAGTCAGGAAGTACAAGGAGTTTCGTAACAATACAACAGAAATTATGACTGGTGTAAGGAAATTAGTCATTTCTGTCCGGACTAAACCCCCCTTTCTAGTTAACTGATTCAGTTTATTTTTATAACAAATTTGTCTCTTCAGTTGACCACAACGAATACCGAGTTTCGTTGAAATATAACAAAAATTATGGCTGGTATTGGTAAATAACTACTTTGGCTCCGGAGTAAACCCCCCATCCACATGGACCGATTTTGTTGGTTAACGAACTCGTTCAATTGGAGAATACTACACTCCAAGTTTCGTGGCGAAAAAACAAAAACTCTAGCCCGTATCGTGTTAACGGACACATATATAACTACATATATATGCATATATATATATATATATATATATATATATATATATATATATATGTAAATTTGAACGGGGGTCATTTCCGGTGTCTACTAGGTAGGATCGATAAAGATTCGAAGAAATTTTTCAAAAATTCCGTCATGAGTGCAACCTCAATAGCTACTTTCCTTCGGAGGAAAGTGCTAAAAAAATAAAATACAATTGAAATACGAATTTCATATAGGGTTAACATTTTAAACAATTATTTACCGTGTGGAGTTTTATGAATGTTTGTGCAATTTATGGATATAAGGGCTAGTTCTCAGTAAGTCTTATTTTTCGAAGGGTATTTTCAAGTTATTGTTTGAATATTCCCTTCGATAAATTTGATTGTAAGTTCTTGAAAAGGTTTATATTCAAATATTTTAATACGCCCCGCTTGTTAATATTTATATATTTATTCTTTAGCTTACAGGGGAAACCGTTTATGAATATGAAATTTGTGTCTTACGAGACACAAGCGGTTTTAAAATTAAAGAGAATTCAGTTATCCCTTATTGTCGGGATTTCTACAATTTTTCTTTCTTGTCTTGAAAGTGTGCTTCTCCGCCTGTCTAAAAGCACCCTTAATTCCCTGCGCAGTAGGATATTTATCTAGTCCCAAGCATTCTTTGAGGTAAAAACCAACAGTAGAGTCAATTAGATTCAGAGTTCAACCATTCCAATATTACACTTCTCTTTAGTCTTGTTGCTTGGTAGGAAAATCATTTATTTCATAAAACTCCTTTAAAATACTTCTTAAATCTTATATTCGGTTGTCCAGAAAGTTCTTAGAGATTTATTGTAATTTTTAATGATTGCAAAAGGTGTTTTTTTTTCTAAATACCTTTAATCCAGTGAATACATTGAGAATTAAAGGTGTTCAAACAAAAACTTTCTTTATTTTCGCTATAAGTTCAAAGAATTAACATAATCCTTATTTTCAACCTGTGCAGGAACGTGAATGGTGAATGATTCTTCTCATGCAAGATATTTAGTTTTTTTCCTTTTTTTATTATTTTTTTAACAGCTTATCAACCTTTTAGGTTATTAACGCCAGAGATGTTAGATACTGTTGGAAATTTAATTTTACAAATTTATCCTTGTAATAACTGGTACTAACCCCTTATGTTATAAACTATTTCCCTTAGTTTAAATGTTTCAAAATGTTATATTATTGAATACTAAAATTTTTAAACTTATGTTACTTGATTTATATATTAGTTGGTAAGTAATTTAACTACATTGAACAATAATTCCTGTTTGTTGCACGTCGCCAGGTTTTTGATTTCTTTAACTCCGGGCCATGAGCCACAACAATCATAGTTTATTTAGGAGTTATTTCTTTAACTCCGGGCCATGAGCCACAACAATCATAGTTTATTTAGGAGTTGTGTGTATTCTTGTATTATTATTTATTTTATTTACAGGTATATTACAATCTACAATTTACATTGTATTGTGTAATGTGATGACAGAATTAGCCAGGTCTCGGGTACAGCAGGTTGTCAGCCGAATACCTTCTTAGGATTCATACTGATGACCTGGTCTACCTTTCACCATCGAACCATCCCTTGCCTCCAGCCGGGAGAGAGGTGATGAGACGTAGGCAATGATATCTTGAGGAGAGAAAATATCCATTGATATCACTCTCAGACATTAGAATATAATAATATACAATACAAGAAAATATCACATACTAATTTTGATCACTGTTATTATTCTTTCACTTCACAGCACTTCACATGTTTAATAGATCTCGAGGCCACATCCTATTAAGACGTCTTGGTGGAGAGGAAGGATGATTGGTGCTGGATAAGGATTGGGCTGTAGGATTAGGATGATTGATTAATTTGCTATGGAAAGATGAGAAGCGGCTAGGGATTATATCTTGGACAAAAGGGATATTTAGGTCACTATGGAGGGTGCGATTCGAAACATAATAAGGAGCATTGACTATGGTACGTAGGACTTTGGATTGGAATGTTTGGATTCGGTGGATGTTGGAATGCTTGGCTGTCCCCCAGAGTTCTATTCCGTAAGTCCATATAGGTTTTATTAGTGAGTTGTACACAGTTAGTTTGTTCTGTACGGTTAATTGTGATGTTCTATTTAGTAGTCTGTAAAGTTGTCCGAATCGTCGATTGAGTTCTTGACGTTTTTGCTTAATGTGTGCGTTCCAAGTTAATCGAGAGTCGAGGTAAAACCCAAGGTATCGGATGGTGTTGGTTATAGGTAATGGATTGTTGTTGAAGGAGACGGAAGGACAGGTATCATGCCTCAGGGTGAAAGTTATTTGTTGGCATTTTTCAACATTTACCTTGATGCGCCACTTTTTGCACCACTGTTCGATTTCAGTAAGCTGAGTTTGAAGTTTATGTGAGGCAATGTCTGGATTTGTGTGTGATGAAAGGATGGCTGTATCATCTGCATACGTTGCCGTGAGGTTTTCGGGATGAGTTGGAATGTCAGCTGTAAAAATACTATAGAGGATAGGACCTAGGACACTCCCCTGTGGAACTCCCGCTTCCACAGGGAAATAATCTGAGAAGGCTGATCCTTGCCGGACCTGGAAGTACCTGTCTGATAGATAGGAGCGAAGTATTAGGTAAAGGGTGCTTGGAAGGTGAGTTTTGAGCTTATAGAGTAATCCTGGATGCCAGACACGGTCAAATGCTTGAGCAACATCCAGGAAGGCAGACGTGCAATACTCTTTTCGCTCGAGGGATGAGGAGATGTGATCAACAACACGAAGCCCTTGCTGCACTGTGGAGTGTTGGGAGCGGAAGCCGAATTGGTGGGGTGGGATGATATTTTGTGAGTTAAGGATGGGTAGTAGGCGCTTTAGTAGGATCTTCTCGAATAGTTTGGAAAACATAGGGAGAAGGCTGTTGGGACGATATGAGGAAGGATTGTTAGGAGGTTTACCGGGTTTGGGAAAAAGGATTACAACTGAGTATTTCCAGAGTAAGGGATAATGGGTAGTTCGGAGGATGCAGTTGTAGATGTAGGTGAGGAATACAATGGCCTTGGTTGGGAGCTGTTTCAGGATTCTGGAGGTGATGAGGTCGTAGCCAGGGGATTTCCGGGAAGGTAGTCGGGATATTAGAAATTTCACCTCTGATGGATTAACTGCCTTGGGTGGTAGGGATAGAGGAAGCGGGGATTGTAGAAAATCATCTAATTCACGAGAGTGGGAATTATGTTGGTGTGGGGGATGAGGAGTGAATGTTCTTTTAAGGTGAGTGCCAAATAGTGCGGATTTATCTTCGTCGGAGGAGGCCCATGAGCCGTCGTCTCGGCGAAGTGGGGGAGACACAGGATGGTATTTAAGGATTTTTCGGGTTGCGTTCCAAAGGGATTTGTCGGAGGTTGATAGAGATGAAAGGTAGGAATTAAAGGATTCGGAACGATGTTGGATTAATTTTCGCTTTACTAATCGGCACAATTGATTGTAAGAGCGACGATCAGAGGGATGGCGGCTTCTTTGCCATAGGGTTCTTGCTTGTCGTTTGGATGTTATTAGGTCTCTAAGGGATTGGGGTAGAGGGCATTCAGCTGGGAGTGGTTGGTAATGGCGTTTAGGAAGGGAGGATTTCCATGCACTTTGTTGTATGGCGGTTGTGAATTGGTGAACAGCTATGTCTAGGTCTTCGGGAGTTTTTAGGGAAATATTAAGGTTAATAGAATCTTCGAGGAGGGATCGGAAGAGCTTCCAGTCGATTGGTCCAGTGATCAGGGAAGGCGGACGTGGCTTTAGAATAGGTTTTATGGAAAGAGTAAGGATTAGAGGACTATGGTCAGAGGATAAGTCATCTAGGGAATCTATTGAGGTGAAGATGGATGTGAGGCCATGGGTTATGAAGAAGTCTATTATATCTGGTATACGGTTTGGATCGGTAGGCCAGTATGTTGGGGAATTCGGAGAAATGGTTGAGCAATGCTTTGAGGAGAGTGCAGAGAGTAGGGTACGACCACGGGAGTTGGTGACCCTTGACCCCCACTGAAGATGCTTGGCGTTGAAATCACCTCCTAGAAGGAATTTGGTACCAAGGGATTCCAGAAGATCTAGGATTTCTGATGATATTAAAGGTTTATTAGGAGGACAGTAAACAGCTGACAGGGAAATTGGAAGGGAAAATGTGGATATAGTGATAGTGGTGGCTTGGAGTGAATCGGTGGGATTGGTGGGACGAGGGTGATGGGATAAGTTTTTCCGTATAAGGATGGCAGACCCTCCATGGGCTTTACCGTCTGGGTGGTCAGTACGGTAAGTGTTGTAGTCCTGAATTCGTAAGTGTTTATTCTTAGTAAGTCGTGTTTCTGTGATGAGTGCTACATCTATACGTTTGTCTTGCAGTAATGTTGTCAGTTCGTTTGTGTGATTTGTTATTCCGTTAGCATTCCAAAGTAGGATGGACAAGGATTTGTCTGAAGGGGAGGGAATCATTTAGGAAGTGTCGGGAGCAAGTGAGTGACAATAGTGTTAAGGAGGGTAATGAGAGGACTTATTAGGGATCTGAAGTCTGATAGGAATGTATTAAGGAGAGAATTGATGTCGTTAGAAGTGGTTGGTGGTGGGATGAATGGAGTGGCCCGCCTTGGAGTAGGCGTTGGTGCGTTACCTGGCTCTTGCTCGGCTTGAGCGGTCTCTTTGTTGATCGGTTGATGGCTTGATCCGGCAGCGACTTGTGCGAAGAAGACTCCTGTTTCGACTTGTCTTGAAGGTTGACGAACATCTCGAGGGGGTTCTCCGTTGTTGCGCTGACGAGTGTTGCTAACGTTTTTTAAGTTCTTGAAAGTTTGGCATCCTTTGTAGTTTGCCGGATGATTTAACGAGCACAGTGCACATACCGCTGGACTTTCTTTCGGCTTGTTGCACTCTTGGCTCCGGTGGTTTTCTCCACACCTGACACACCTTGGAACATAATTGCAGTACGACTTGGTGTGGTTATACGCTTGACAGTTGGTGCACTGTACCGGTTCTCGTTTCCGGTATGGTTTTTCAACTTGTACTCTCGTGTTGTATAAACGTTTGAGCGTATATATTTGATCAATATTTGGTTGTTGTTCTAGATCTACGAAGAATAGTGGAAGAGCAACCTTTCTCATTCCTTGTTCTGTATATCTCTTTGCGATAACATTAGTTGCTCGCTTTGCCTTAAAGCCGAGTGCGCTTAATTCATCTACAAGCTCGTCTGTGGGGGTGGAGGGGTGTAGGTTTCGGATTACTACTCGCAAGGCGCGTTCATCTTTTGGCTGGTATGTATGATACTGTGCCTTGGAGTCCTTGAGATATTTGATTACTTCTCTGTATGTTTCTGGGGTGGTACATAAAATTTTTGTTGTGTCTGGTCGATTAATGCAGGTGTATGTCCTTGGGTCCACTATTTGATTGAGAAATGTGCAGAATATTTTGAAATTTTTGAGGTTATTTACGTATATTGGGGGTGGTCTTGAGAATTTTGGTTCAGATGTTTCTTTTTCCAATTCTTCCTGATCTTGCTGTAGCAACTGGAACGGATTAGGTGTGAAAAACGCAGATTCGTCCTTTGTATGTTTAGGTTTTTGATTAGTACCGGGAGATGCATCCGTGGGTAAAGACGAATTGTCTGAGTCATTACATTGGGACTTCTGTTTTGTGTTCCTCGTTCTGGATCGAGTGTTCTTAGAAGGTGTCTTTGGTGGTGTGTTGCCAGCTGTTATGGATCCTGTGTTGTTACCCTCCATTATCATCTGGTGATATAGAGGTCATTGACTAGGAAAGGTCCCTGTAGACATGGGCTAAAGGCCGGCACCTTGTCAGTCCAGGTATAACCCCCCACCACTCGAGTAGGGGTTGAGATTCGAGCTAGCAAACAAAGAAATGGTTTTAAAAAGTGTGTATTCTAAAGAAAATAAATAAATTTCTGGTCTTTGTCGGGCTGTCGCTTATATCTTCACTCAACTTACCGGTGAGGTCATGTTTGATTGACACCACAATCTGGGCTCTCTGGTGCTTCATTCCTCGACATCAGATAGGAATGAGTCAATCTTGTGTGGCCTATCCTGAGCCGAGCAAGGACCACCTCTGCTCTCCTATTTTCCACTATAGACGAAGTCCTCCAGGACATAGTTTGCTTAGTTTTTCTTCTTCATTCCTTAAGCAGAGGTGTTTGTATTGGCTGCGTCAGATGTTGGTTATATCCTCTTGTGTTATATACTAGTTTAGTATGGCGCATTCTATGTTGAGTCAGTAATATTTCTTCTCGTCTGTTTTCCCAGTAGCTATATATCCATACTTGAGTTGTATAAGTTTGTTTTCAATGTATAGTTAGTTGGATATCATTATAGTTTGGGATCTTATACTGGGATCTTCTTGAAATATCCTAATAAAAGTTTTTACCTGTCACTTGCTTTTCGCCTAAGTACTCGCCAACTTCTCGCTTCATACTTCTCAATAGGATTGTCTTCTTTACAATATCCGACGTTTCCTCTTCCATTCTCCTACCTCGGCTCAGTTATATTTTCCACACTTGTGTAGTTCATACTTCTTCTTTTCCTCGTATCCTACACCCACGCAAAGTTACATTTATTGGACGTCACACCGTGGTCCAAATCCAGCCATCATGGTGCAAAAAATCGAAAAACCCAACATTTTTTAAGAAACACCAGAACATGTCTAGAAGGTTCTATAGTAACCATGTATTATATTAATAAAGAAATTATAATTTTGTGTCCATCCATTTAGTCTCTGAGACGGTTCAAAGATGGCTGTTCTATACATGTGTGCTCAAACATTATTTGCAACCCTAGGATACTAGTCAATTAATATGCCATAATGTTTTTTTTATTTTTATAATTTTTTCTGTAATAAAGGTACATGAATATGTAATTTTTATAATTTTTTATGTAATAAAGGTACACCTGTAAATGAACTACATAAATATGACAAAACGATCGAAATATCTTGACATGAAGTTGCGTAACAGATTTTTAAAGTTAAGTATTTTTTAACACGCCTATGTGAAATTTAGAACGGTTTTAAACATGAGCATCACGAGGAATCACGGAGTTATTTGTGTCAGCTTGTAGCCTTCACATTCCTCTAACAGAATATGTAAGGTTTGTCTGCCCCTCGATGCCCCTTTGGTATTGGGAAGGAATTTTATGGGGAAAACCTAGGCTCGGTGCGCTGCCTGCTGCGGTAGCCTGCATATGCCAGCAGATGTCCCCTACCCATAGGTCATCTGCTGGTAGTAATTTGGGTCAGTATTCCTTGTGTTGTTCTTGAGTGAAGGTCTAGTGCACATAGATTTCTGCGAACCGATTTTTACTGAGAAGTAAAGCACAGATTTTGGTAAATTCCTTTTTTTTTTTAACTTGGTCATTTATTATTCTGTAATAAATGAAACTCTGATTTGCACCGTTTTTAAATGAAGACAAATCATCTATAATGTGCTACATCTTGTGAAACATTTCCATGAAAAAGTCTGAATAATTACTTAAAATTATTATAGAGTGACATTTTTATTTTTGTATAAAAGTATGGAAGTCTGGGCACTGGGGTTCTATACGTATAAACTGGCACTTTGAACGTTATAAAAATTGTTAAATGTTTTTTTGTCACTTAGTCCATAATAGATTATTGATCTTCAAATATAGAAGTGTCATTACCGAAAAAATAATTTAAAGACACCTTTTTTAAATTTTTTAAAATTTATTTATTCTTTTTTTAAGAGAGATACTACGTAGAAGAGATTTTGGAGAGCTCATAATTACTTCGAAATCGTTTGAATTTTTTTATAGAAGGGCGGCCCAAGCATTTGGTCTTACAGAAGATGACCGTGTTAGAAAAACACTCAAAATTTTATATTCAAATTATATGGCCAGATGGAGGAAGACTAACAGGGATAAATCTAAATTTGAATTAAGTTTTCATCGTGGTTGAAAGTAGTAATTATATTTCTTAGTGGCGAAGTGGATGCCATGCCTTCAACAAGCTCGGGGAAAAGGGTTCGGCCTTTCAACCCCACCACAACCTTCTCCTATTTAGTCATATACCTCATAAAACACCTTCTCAACCCTTCAATGACCATCATACAAGATTTGAACAAAATCCTTCAACGAAAAGCAATTGAAAAGCTATGAAGTACCTCCCACTCTCCCTCTTACCCCCCACCCCCACCCTTATCTATTTTGTCATAATCCTCATAAAACACCTTCTCAACCATTCAATAAACATCATGCCGAGTTTGAAGGCAATCCGTCCATTCAAAGTATTTTTTGCACCATGATGGCCGGATTTAGACCACTGTGCGTCGTTTCAAGTCTCCCCTCTGAGCCTAACTTAACCTGTATTCTCCTGTCTTGTCCAATCCTGTTAAACATTTCACTCTTGTCATACAACAAACTATATCCACATCATTTCCCTCCAGATGACCAAATATGATAAAAAATCCCTAGTGCCATTAGTAAAACAATAGAAGCAGTTGTTATATCTTTTCTGGAAAATATAAAGACGCCTACTTTCTTGAAAACTTAAAGACAAGTGAGAGTTAGGCGCCATCATGTACTGAATATTTGAAATTACTAACTCGGCCTTTTCAATTTCTTCTCGGAAAGCTCTTTAAAAAAAAAAAAAAAAAAAAAAAAAAAAAAAAAAAAAAAAAAAATTTGGTGCTCCTATTATAAAAACAACAAACAATAAAACACCGGGGAATACGAATTCGAACGAAATGCCCGTTCAAAGAAAATTTCTCCGCTTGCGATCCTCCCATCAAAAATTCTGTAAACCTGTTTTTGTAGAACGTGTAGTATGCTTTCGATTGGTTACTGTCCACTTACGTACCACGATTTCCATTTTTGAGATATTTAAGTTCAAATACGATTCCAAAAAATGCTCATGTTTAATAATGGTTTTAGTTTCTAATACTTCCTGTACTCCGAAAGTAACCAAAATTTAAATATCTTAGTTTGCATAAATGCCCAACGTCTAGAAACATTTTCAAATGAATCTATTTTTTCTAAGTACAAGACCTGAAAATTATTTAGGAAAACTGGTTTGATTCACTTTTTTCAATATCGGTTGCATATATATTTAATAAAAGAAAATGGAAAAACGTAGCAGATCTTTGAAAAATGAGAGGGAGAGAGGAAGGGAGGGAGCGAGAGGGTGGGAGAGAGTGAACTTGAATCAGAGAGAGAGAGAGAGAGAAAACAATCTTGCCGCTAGTTAAACGTTGGGATTTAAGTTGAAGTTTTCTAAGTGGAAATTTCTTCATCCCTTGTATGGCCAAGACATTAAACGACTGAGCTGGTTTCATATTAGTAACAGTATTCTAGACGGGGTACAAGGAGATGGAGGGAACTTTTTGAAATAAAATTACATTACTTTATTTTTTGAGGAATGGTAATTGCTTGTGTTAGATAAACCTAGGCCTTATTCTACATTTTGTTTCATTTAAATGTAATCCTTTCCTGTAAATATGGGGTAAAAATATTTTTCTTCCTTTAAGTATTTTGACCCAGTGTATAAAAATATTATTCCTAAGTAATATAATAATTTCATAGGGCTTGTGATTTTCAGAACCACTCTGGAATATTGTTTTTGGAATTTTGAATACCATTATGTAAATATTGCTGATATAGAAAATACGATAAAAATGGTAACTGCTTATCACATATTCAGAAAAAAATTTATAAAAAGGCGCATTGAGTGCTGCTTTTGCTCCCTATAGAGCAGAACAAACACTTCTAACATTCTACCTTCTTTTTTTTATCGTTCTGAAGGGTAACATTCTACTTTGGCGCATATTAATTAATGATCTAAAAATTCAGTGAAAATGTAAACTGATAGAGGAATATGTTTCCGAATATAAGAGAACGGTTTTCCATCAAGAAGGAATGTCACGACAACTTTTTTTTTGTGGCCGAGATGGAATTACGATTTTGGAGTACCTCTGCAATGTAAAAACCACGACAGAAGCATGCTGGGCGTCGTTACTTTACGAATTGAAGGATAAAATTTCTGATTATCTTACGATTCAGAAAAAGTAACCTTGTTCAACCAAGACTTTTTTTTTTTTTTTTTCTTTTAGCCAAATTTTGTACTGACAAGTCAGAGGTTTTATTCGATAAGGTGGCATGGCAACCATTCTACTGTTTGGACGGGTCGAAAATATGCATTATCGACTGCAAGCTCTGTATGCTACTTAATCTTTTTGCCCCTAACCATTTCAACTGATAGTCCTACATAATATCCAACAAATAGCAGCTACAATTTAGTTTTGTTAAAAATGTTGCTTGGCACTACATATTTTGCACCGATCCCTTCAATTAAGACAGATTTCGAATAAATATTTTGCAGAATCCTCTAACTAGCTTACATTGCAAATACTCTTTTGGAATAGAATGCCCGGCAACTAAAATCTTTTTTTTTCACGAGATTTGTGTTAATGTTGGATTACTACAAGCTATTAGGAATCAACTAGTGTCAACAAAGATTTCACTGTGAGCTTTCCGACCATCACTATGAAGTATTGATAATTGTCGAAGTCATCTTTGGATCTTATTTCTCATAGGCGAATGAAGAAATGCGAAAAAAAGTCTCTTAAAGCAGTAAGGGTCCGTTGATAACGCTTGTAGACAAATTCAAAAATGTTTCAGTCTGTAGTACAAGCGCAAAAACTTGTTTATTCCATTTCCATGATTAATCGTGTTTAAATAAAAAAAAACAAAAAACAATTAAATTCTCACAATCGTGGCCCGAATTGAGTGTAATTAATAATGGAGGGAAGTCATTCTAAGCACGAAATTAATTTATCATCACTGAAGAAAATATTGTAGCGTTTCATCTTTCTCAAATTTTCTCAATCCTGTTTCCCGGAGTTTTCGATTCAATTGTCGTCTGCTCTAGTGTTTATTTTTATCTTGGTCCAAATAGCATAGGATCCAGAGCACGTTTCCTCCCTCCCTATATGAACGAAAACTCGCTTATAACATAGAAACCGGCGGACAGTAAGGCCAAATGACGTTTCGTGTTTCAAAAGAAGCTACAGCCTCTAAATCCTAATTGACTTCAATGTATTTTGTTGTAAATGAAAGCTAATAAAATTTGAAACAACGTGTCTAGCCAGATTTTTTTTTTTGCTTCTCTCGTTTAATAAATTACGTGTATATAATTCACGAACTTTTACCTTAGAACATAAAATAATATTTCATTTTTCATCTAACTTAATATCAGCACTGATATCGTTGAAATTTAACATTAAAATCCTGATTAGACTTGGAAAAATCAGAATGACACGTCGTAAAAACGGAACTTTATCTTAATTTAACAATGAAATTAATTTAAATAATATGATTTGATAATAGATTTTGTTTTTTTCAAGTCTAATCAGGATTTGAATGTTTAATTTCAACAATATCAGTGCTGATATTAAGTTAGACGAAAAATAAAATTTCAGTTTTTAAATCCTCTGAAACATTTCGAGCTGGCAATCAATGAATTAATTTTTAGTATATTCCTCCCTGCATAGCAATAATTGTTGAAATGATGGGATCAATATAATATTTTTTTCTTTATTCGTTTATTTATTTTGTTTTACTATGCTCCAATTCCATGAGAAATGACACCACATTTATGTCATGTATTGCTGACTTGGTGTTGTTTATAGGGAAATTTTAAGTTTAATACCAATTATAATATAAAAAAAAATCATCAAGTCTCAATCATTATTTTTATTACGTTAAAAATATCGACTGTGGTTTAAATTTTGATATAATGTGATGACTAATGTCAGAATTTATGGTTTTGATTATTCATGTGTACAAGTTTGGTTTACGAAGGATTTTGGCAAGTATATGTTTAACTGTCAAGTCTGTATTGTACACGCGACACGTTGGTTTTAGCGCGGTTACTCCCTATCTCCATAGGGAGAACCCGCTTATGAGGTTGACCTCATGACGCAATCCGTGCCGACTAGAAACTTTCACGTTTCAGACCCTATACATCACGAAAATATAGGTGGCTAAAATTTGTATATATATGCTTGTCTGTTCGCTCTCTAGCAAGCTCAAAAATGGTCCGATTTTGACGAAATTTGGTACAAAAATCTGTCATCTAATTTGAAAGGTCAAGTTCGTTAACCAGCAGAATCCGGCCACTAGAAAATTGTGTTTGGCGCGAAATTCGCGCAAAAAAAATCGTAACTTGTTTTATAGGTTTCTTGGGCTAGGAAAACGAATGAAACCAATTTCAAGGCGATAGCTTTAACCGTTTCTGAGATAAGTGGAATCAATGTTTTTGTAAGTCATTATTTTTTTGTGAGTACTTAGAATCGCGGGATTCAATTGAAATATTTTCTACATCTTGGAAATTATTCCCAACTAAGATGTTTAAATTTTGGTTATATTTGGATATAAGGAAGTATGCGAAAAAAATCATTTTATTAATAGACATGAAAAGTTTTCGGATCTCCATACATTTTAGCGCGGTTCCTCCCTCCCCCATAGGGAGGAACCCCGCTTATAAGGTTGATACAATGAAACAATCCGGAAGTGCCGACTAGAAAATTTCGCGTTTCAGAACCCCTAGAGACCGAAAATAACGGTGGTTCAAATTTGTATATATATATATATATATATATATATATATTTATTTATATATATATATGTATATATATATATATATATATATATATATTTGTCTGTTCGCTCATTTCTGGCTTCCCTAATTGTGATGAAATTTGGTACAAAAATCTTTCGTCTAATTTGAAAGGTCAAGTTCGTTAACCAGCAAAATCCGCCTAATGGAAGACGGCGTTTGGGGCGAAATTCGCGCAAAAAAAAAATTGTAACGCTTACGTTTTTGAGTTCATAAGCTTGTAAGTACTCGTTTTATATGCTTCCTGGGCTAGGAAAACGAATGGAACCATTTTCAAGGCGATAGCTTTAACCGTTTTCGAAAAAATTGGAAAAATAATTTTTGAATACCGTTTTTGGTTTGGGTACTTAGAATAATATCGGGATTCAGTTGAAACATATTCTACATGTTCGAATTTCATCAAAACTAATATGTTGAAATTTTTGTTACGTTTAGAGTAAAGGAAGGGTTAGAAAATTTTTTTTATTAACAGACAAAAAAAGTTTTGGTAACTTTGTATACGTTCGTTAGTTTTTTTTTGTTTTTTTTTTATTTATTTTTTTTTATTTATTTTATTTTTTTTTTTTTTTTATTTTTTTTTTTTTATTTTTTTTTTTTTACGGCGCATCTACATCTAGGTCATTAGCGCCGACATCCAGGGTGCAGCGAGGAATTTTACCAGCGAGCCGTGGGTTGATAAAATTCCTGCCGGAGGTTGGGAATCGAACCCACCATCTCCCGCTTATGAATCCAAGGCGCTAGCCATTAGACCACGGGAGACCCCACGTTCGTTAGTATCTCGAAAACCGTTGACAATCTTGTGAAGCGGAAGATTACCATTCGAAAGCTTACTAAATGCTCTACAAAAAAGGTTCTGAAGAATGTTTTAATTAGGCGATGTCAATCGGAGAAATAAGTGCTTAAAACTTTAAATTAATTGATTTCGTTTATTCGAATGGTTCTTTTTGTCTGTTTTATTCCTTGTTATTTTTTAATTGCTTATAGTTGGATAATGTATTTGACAATAAAACTGGTTAAGTAAAATAACAAAAACAATTTATTGTTAGAAATATAGATTTCCAGGATTCCAAGACCTTGTCACTAGCAGGTCCGTTTCTAGTGTTGCCGACCCTTCCAGGTAAGATTGTAAATCATGACCTTTCAAGACTTTACTACACACAGGAATTGCGTTAGTGACCTTAAGAGTTGACACGCTATTATAATAATTAATTAAAAAAAAAAGACTGGTGGAACCAAAATAATAACTGCTTCTATTTTAATCTTTTCAAATTAGACTAGGGATATGAACGGAACCGCGATAAGATGATGCAGTTCCTGCGAGACGGACTTTTTTTGTAAATATCTCGATTACGGTTGGGAAATCGTAATAACTGGAAAGTGGCTATTCGAATGGTTACTAAATTCTCTACAAAAAAGGTTCTGAAGCAATATTCGATGGGGCAACGTCAATGAGAGATATAAGCGCTTAAAACTTCTCTTTCTTTATCTGACTTTTTAATTGGTTGTTTCTACTTTTAAATTGCATTTATCAGTAAAATTAGTATTGTAGTAAAATAAGCTAAGAAACGGTCTAAGGTATTCATAATAAGTTTGGACTGGCTGTGGTAATCAAGATGGCAGTGGCTAATCATGATGACGTAGGTTGTTTTGAATATATATATATATATATATATATATATATATATATATATATACATATATATATATATATATATATATATACATATATATATATATATATATATATACATATATATATATATATATATATATATATATATATATATATATATATATATATAACCTTCCTCATAGCTTCAAACTGAAGTTACCGTTATTTCTTATTTTATAGAAAGATTTAACCCACGACAGAATGGAATTTAATTCGCCATGAAGGACATATTTACAGTTGATTATAACAGTAAAACGAATTTGCTAGTAAAACAAGACTTAAAATACTTAAAATTACAAGGAATTTTTCGTTGTTTAGAATAGAGCCTTCTCAGCAGTAGCCAAAGAGTAAGTACGTTTTCAGTACATAATTGTATTGATTTATACAGATTAAGAATTATCCGCTTCTGTGTAAGTTGACTACTATCAGTTTCCTGTGATTTGTGATGCTAATCTATTCCATTTCTTCGAGATGTAACCGCGCTAAGATGACGCAGTTCCTGCGAGTCGGACTTTTTCACTCTCGTGTGTGTGGCTTAGTCGCAAGCGCGCACTTACAATTTCCACTCGGAGTCCATGCATTTGTGATTAATTTATCTTAACTTGTTTTTAGTCAAGTTGTTACTTTCCTTTATGGTATTACAAGTTTGACGTGCTCGTCAAATAGTCATGAGTCGTGCTTAGTCCGAGATTTTGCTAACACAACCCCATCAATTTAATTATAATGTTTATTTATAATGAGTTCATAAAACGCAAGTCTTTTTCTTTCGTATTGCAGCAAAAGTTCATTATTGTCATTTCGATTTAATGAGATCCATTGTTCATATCTGAGTGGTTTTTTTACTCGTTTGTCCGATTAATTGGTGTAATCACTACATAAAATATGAGTGACATTTCAAATTTCCATCCTATAGATTTAAACGTTTCCAGTTTCGGATTTTCACTGCTTATTATAAACTTGACAATTAAGGACAATAACAATTAACTCCTTGAATGTGTATTGTTTGCTTTTCTCATTCCACGGTGTACCTTAGGACTGTCTACAAAAATACATTTTTAATAATTTAAATAATTATTTTTATTTTTTTTAAAATTCAATTTATAACAACAAAAAGTGTGATTGCTTATCCTGACGAAGGACTTTTTACGAACACCTCATCTTTCTTCCTGAAATAAGAAACCTGCATTGGACCCCGTGACACGGTTTTCTGATTTAACAAACTGATTTGTACTCTTTAGAATGTTCCGAGTACCAAATACAAATTATTCATGAGTACAAATGAGTACTCATGAATACTCTTGACATGTTATGTTCTGTATTTGTTAACTTGAATATAATAAGCCCAACTCTGCCAGTCCGATGCTTCCCTTCATCAAGGATTCATGCTCTTTCTGAACTAACTCTGATATTTGGATTCTATTAAATTATGATGAACTTCGTCAATTTTGGCATTTCCACATATCAGCATTAATAGGAACATTTGAATTTAAACCACTGAGAGTCAGTTACGTATTTATTACATACATTTTTATTTACGATGCTTATTGTGACCTTTAATATCACTAATGTGGGGAAAGATCCAGTAATTTCTATTCTAATTAAACGCAATTACTTTAGCTCCAAATCGTTCATGTCTTGCTGTCAATATTTCGCCCCTGTGGTCTTATAAAGCAGGCTACACACGATTCAGGCTGGTCTGTCAGTTAGATCTGACCAGTCCGCCTGAAAGCCGGTCGCCTGAACAGTCTTAACTGACAGACTGGCCGGAATATATAGTCGTTCAGGCGTCCGGCTTTCAAGCGGTCTGTTCAGTTCTAACTGATAGGCCTGCCTGACCGTGTGTAGCCTGCTTATCCCGTGGATATGGAAGGTTCAGCTCCATGGGCTGTTTATAATTTTTAATGATGTGATCAGAAAATAATTTATTTATAAGCTCTTCAAGAGGCGCTGAAGGTCGTGAAATATTTGGAAGAATGAATAAATGATTTGGAGCTGAAGCAATTGTGTTCTAGCGTGTTTCTTCCCTTCCTCCATTAGGTGGAAACCCGTATATGAGGTTGCCCTTATTCCGGAAGTGCCGAGTAGAATATTTTAGAACCCTTAGATCACAAAAATAACGGTAATTCAAATAGACAAATACTTGTACATACATACGTGAAGAGTTTTCGGATCTTGGTATATTTTCAAAAATATCTCGAAAACGGTTGTGAAATCGTAGTAAGTGGAAGGTGAAAATTCGAAAGTTTACTAATTTCTCTACAAAGAAGGGTTTGAAGTAATCTTCGATGGAGTGAGTCCAATCGGAGAAATAAGTGCATACAGTTAAGTGCTTAATTGTTAGTTTTTTTTTCTTTTGAAAAGGGTTTTGTTTCTGTTCACCTCATTTTTTTTTTAATTATACTTAACAGTAAAATTAGTATTTTAACAAAACAAAGTAATAAAGTGTGACTCATATTGGTTATTGGTGTTTTGATGAGCAAACGTTGAGAAGAGCATGGAGTAATTTTCTTTGCCAGTTTCCTGTTGCACATAAAATTTTATATCTCAAACGATCAATCAGATATATATTTATATTAGTTATTTAAACATTTTTTCTACCATAACCATTGATGTGAGCAGTATACGTATATCGCATACATATGCACATTCCTTTATCTACAATGTTTTTTTTTCCTGCTGATGTTTTTTGGCAGTAAGCGAGGAGTACTCAAACCTATTCATCGCAAAGCGAAGTAGACTTTATGATGTTCAGGATTGAGCGTAACAAGACCAAACATTTATATCAACGTTTCGAGTTGAATTAGAAGCCATATTCAGGACCATGGAGGAGTGAGAGAACAGGTACGTATCCTGGAGGCTACATTTCTGATTCTTGTAGAACCATCCGTATTATAGAAAATTATTTCGGGGGGACCGGGGGCTGGGAGTACCTTTCCGCGTTTGGGATGTAGGGAACATTTTAAATATTCCAGTGTAAAATGGTGAGTTTTAAGGTCCTCTGGACACCTAGTAGACCAGGGCAAATGTAGAATAAATGTTTTGTTATTATAGGCGTTTTTTACATAAAATGTTCTCACTAAAACGAAATTTCGGGGCTGCAGCCATATATGATCTTCATCTTTGTTTAATATGATAAAAATAAATTTGACGTCCTGTCATTTTTGTTTTACGAAAGAATGTCTTAGTATCAATGTCTGTGTAAACTTAGTCTAAAAATAAAATGGTTTTAAGATGGCGCTATTAAGATTGGTGTAATGTGAGATCACATTGTAATGAATAAAGATCAAACCACTCCCGGGTCTTTTTATACACCTAAGCTTGAACGTATCGATAACGAAAAAGACGTTGCAAAAGTTGAGTTTATTTTTATAATTTCATATAATATAGTTCCTTTTATTCCTTACTCCATAAAGAAAAATAAAACCGCGTAAAATTATCTTGGGGGCCTAGCAGCATTTTCCTTGTTTGTAGATTTATTTTTTATTAGTTTCATTGAAAATATATTACAAGTAAATGAGACCTCAAGTGTAAATGTACAAATGTCTATGTTTCGCAATATCAAGTCTCGTCTATTTAGATATATGAAGATGCGACATGTGTTCAACTTGTACTGCACTAAACTCCGTACTAACAATGGCACTGAGCCGAGTTGTGGCGAGTGAATATTGCAATATTGCTCGACACTTCGGTCTCCGATTCCATTCTTCCGCGAGATTCGATTTGGATTAAACTATCGCAATTTGGATAATAGTTTGCAAACATCAGAATGTCAGAATAACAGGGCGATAGTTGGTAATTATTAATACGACAGCGGTTTCTCAATTATTTATTGTTTTATAATTTAAAAACATGCCGTAAATTTGACAACTCAATTCACTGCGCCCCCTCATAGTTGGTAATAAGATGGTGTTATGCACATTTTCCATGCGGTCATTAGTAAGGACCAACAAATGGATACATGAAATAAGAAAGAAATCATTTTAAAAGAAATGCGAAAAAAAACTAATACGACTATATTATTTATTTATTTCATTTTATTAATTAAGCTTATCGCAACTCAGGCGACGAAAATGCGAAAGTGTTGTATTGAAGTACTGTCATATTGGTCTGTCTTGTCGTGTCATAAGGTATGAGTGAGTTAGTAGGGAATGGCCTATCCTCAGCCGGCAGAGGACGACTTCTTCTCGTCTGTTTCTTCTGCTGCTTGAAGGCCATTCCCGAACTGTATACTTAATCTCCCTTAATTTATTATCTGTAACTTTAAACCAGGTATCCTGCCAAATTTACTATATTATTTATGGTTAATAATTATTGTATTCTAGAGGTAAGTTCCATGTGTAAAGCAATCGATCCAGGTTCCGGAGGACCCGAGTTCGATACTCGCACGCGCTCAAGATATCTTATTTCCTAGTGTCAAGTTCCTATGTTCAAGTTTCGAAACCACCCCTCTGGCTTACCCAGCATTTAATGGGTACTTGCAGAAGGTAAACTCAGGCGGCCGGGGCAAACTGTCTCCCTACAGTGTTGTGTTGCAAAGAATCAAATACCTATGCAGTATCAAATGCTATGTCAAAAGAATTGTAATGAAAAGTCCTGGCATGCTACTTTATTTAAACACGTTAAAATATATTCACCGCTTTACAAAACAACAATAAGTGTTACAAAAGACAGTAAAAAATAGACATTTTTATATCATTTTTTAGTAGCTAATAATGCATTTAGGACCTTCACTTCCTAGTGAGAAAATTACTATTACATAATACAAAAAATTCACTAAATATAGTTTTAAACGGTTGAGTAGTGATTGCATACTAGTTGGGATTAGGAATCAAAAAAATAATTAGCATTTTCCAAATTCCTGCAAAATTCAATCGAAATGCTTAACAGAACGTCCAACTAAAAAAAGATGCGGCATGGACTATGAACCAATAAAATAATATCAATGAAAAATAAATCTGTTAACATAGAGAATTCGGTTATTGGTTAGTGTTATTGGCCATGGAAATAGTTTCTCGGCCAGGCTTGTCCATAAGCAGTAATGGCATAGTACATATAGCCTTTCAAAGATTGTTTTCCATATTTGAAGAAAGTATGACGACCTTATTCCGTGCTATTTTGTCCTCACTACAACAACTCATAAAGTAGACTAAATCTTATAGGAATAACTGATATTTATCAAGTAAATTTATCTCCAACAACGCCGTTCGTTTTTATCATATCTGTGATAAACTCAAGAGAAACAATTAACAATGAGAGTTAACCATTACACGCTCTTGAGATTTTCTAAAGGCTGTGATCTATTCATTATTCAAACAAAACAAACAATGATAACAAAAATTGCAAGGCATCAGTAATAAATTATCGGAATAAGGCAATAACCCTGATAATAAATGAAAATATTACAACGAAAAAATAAATAAATCTAGGTCAGAGCAGTGTTAGCCAAGGACGGTCTCCATTGAAGAGATCGAATTTCGTAGCTATACAAGGTTTAGGACACGCACAAAACTCTAAGGATATTATCGAGGACCAACTGGCCTATATAGGTTTTTTTTCCTCCGTGGAAATGTTTTTAGCATTGCAAAATAAATGGTTGATCTTGCGGAAAATGCCCTAAGGTTCTTTTTTTCATTTAATATCAAATCTCTTGTATTTATATGACGTCAAGCAATGCAATGGAAAGCATGTTAATAATGATTAAAAAAAAAAAAAAAAATCAGTCCCGTAACAGGCCACAAAATAGGCCAGAGGGGCAGATACTGTAGAGGTATCTGATTCTTCACTATACGGCACACTTGGTTGATAGTGTAGTCCATACTTTATGTTAATTAAAAGCTGGGTGAGTCTAGGGACGATCTGGGACCCCAAATCCGACCCTCGAACAATGACACCAGAAGAAAAAATCTTTAGTGCGCGCTCGGGTTTTGAATGAGCTAACCTCGCCTCCTACTAACGATTATGTGGACATTAATTGCAATAATTCCTTTGCATTTTAAACCTAAGCCGGAATTATGCTACGGGTATAGATCACAGAATAACCTTTTTCATTAAACAGTTAAATAATAAATATGCTCATAGTTGGTCCAAAAAAAAAGGCAAAAATAAATTAAAAAACAAAAAAGTAATATTAAAATCTAACAGGCCAACTCGAACTTGAAGTCTTGCAATTATCGACAACTAGACTTGAGAAAGAAGTCCGTGACCTCCAACCTCTAAGTCCTAGACGATTTTGGCCAAACCTATGACACACCCCGGATCAAGACCTACTTGTGTACCAAGTTTGGTCAAAATCAGTCAAACGGTGTGGATTTGTATAAGGAACAAACCGACAGACAAACTTTTGTCAAAATTTTATATATATATATATATATATATATATATATATATATATATATATATATATATATTTTCATATATATGTATGTATATATAAAATTTAGCATTATCATTTAATGATAGTCTTGATAACGAAACATATTAATGACAACAATAATAACGAAACGCCAACGGCCATAGCCACCAAAAGGGTGGCAATCTGTAGATAGCCCGGCGCTAATAGCGAAATTAAAAAATCAAAATAAAAAAATAATATTGAAAAATACGAAGTTTAGTTTAACTTGACCGATTGTTTGCATGTTTGTTCGATTAAGTTAAAAGCAGGACAGGAAATGATAACCCCTTGTTTGATTGTTATTGAACAATATTAGATGAATTTTGCGAGACGCTGATGTACATGAGTACAAGAATGTATATTTATTGGTATTTAACAGCTGAGAGGTAAACATAGCCAGGAAAATGTAATCAACCTCTTCCCCGGAAGGACGCTACATCATTAACACTGCGTCAATGTTACCCTTCCACCTTGGAGAGATAACGAGGTTTTTTTTTTATTTCAGCTTCTAGGCTATTTTCATCGCTTCACTTTCTCAACAAGAATTGATCCACATTACTATATTTATAACTACTTTACATATTTTACCCTTCTTCGTAGTTTTTTTTTTACGGATTACATTAACGTATAATTTTTTTTAATATATTTATTTTATGAGCATTCAACTTGCTCAGAGGAATCATTACATATATACATACAAATTTTAACGTATAAGAAATGACTTATAGAAGTCGTGCGACTTATTCTTTTTTAGCGTGTTTTCTTCCTCCCCAAGAAGAGGTTTTTCGCTTATGACTAATGATAGTCTGGAGAATTCGATAAGTACAGAATTTATGGCCGTTCCATGTAAATGGGAACGTTTTAATGTATAATAGTAATTCCTTACAAATTAATTAAGTAACTTTACTCTAATAGAAGTGAATAATTTTATAAGAGTAAAGTTATCCAAAAAAGTATATGTGTATATATACATATATATATATATATATACATATATATATTTATATATATTTATTAACTTTTTTACTTTCGCTTCTTTACGTCTTTTATTATATTTTCTTGAAACATTTAGGTTCTTTTTAAAACTGTTGTTTTAATCGTGTGATCCTTGAACTCACGAAATGATACAATTAGTTCTTGTTGGCTAACCTGATTTGTACTTGGGCTAACATTGAATTGCATCCCAATATTTTTTTTTTTTTTTTGTTATTTCCATAATTATTTTCAGTGCATATAATCGCATTTTTTAAACCTAATATAGTATTTTTAGTCCCAGCGGCCATAGCCATGTTGAATGTACCGGTTCACGTTGATCACCAATACTATGCAATGTCGGGTGTGGTCAGTACCTGAATGGGTGACCGTACACGTGCTGTTGGCATTATCTAAGGGTGGCAACCTGTAAATAGCCTGGCGTTAATAGCCCAATTGTTGATACGCCGTTAAACACACTCACACACAAAATAGTATTTTTAGGTCAATATTTATAGGCCAGAGAAAATGCATAATGTTAATTTAATCATGAATGCGAGATCTAAGAGGTTATGGCAATGTACCGACTGAAATATCCTCAAGAGAAGGTATTTTCATTCCCAGGTTTATGTAGCCAGTTACAGATTATCTCGACTTAGTCCATAGTTTTGATTGAATTTCCTTACTCTGAATGCGAGAGGGTAATGTACATTTCATTTTGTAGGCCTTACCTTTTTCTGCTAAAAATACATAAAGCTTATACTTCCGATAAAAGTAGTTGTTTGCATCGTGTATTTAATTTCGGGGGATTTAATT
Organism: Gonocerus acuteangulatus; assembly: GCA_946811695.1. Lineage (NCBI taxonomy): Eukaryota > Metazoa > Arthropoda > Insecta > Hemiptera > Coreidae > Gonocerus > Gonocerus acuteangulatus. The sequence goes on along the minus strand of OX328123.1, from coordinate 48,948,062 downwards.
ATAATGCTGGATATAGGCCGATATCTTGAATAAATTTTAGTACTTTTTGTACAGCCTTTTCTTCACCCATTAGGATTTCTGCCATACTGCCTGAAATGTTCTTTTCTTTTTTTATATGGTTGTGTTCCATGCGTTGCCCGCGTTGTGTAAGGAAATGTTCAACAGTTATTTAATCAAGTCAGAATTTACAGGTGGGAGGGTAAAGTCCTTTTAAATGGCAAGAGTGTGTTATTTTGGTATGGCCAATTCGTATTCTTGCCAATACCACTTCCTCCCTTCTTTTGAATCTTTCAGAGGTTTTCCAAACTTTTACGTTTTCTTTTATATTTTTTAGTTTGGTTCCTGTTTTCAACCATACTTTTTCTCACAATTTCATTATTTGTTTTTTTATAATTTTTTTTAAATCCAATCCGCATACTTTTTCTATTTTTATGTTAGTAATTTGTGAGGTTCTAGCAACGTTTGCTTCTTCATCAGCTCTCTCATTGAGTTCAATCCCCATATGTGAAGGAACCCATAAAAGAAAGATTTCTTTATTTTGTGTTGCTAGATTCTTCCAAATTTCTGCAATGATAGGATGGCTCTTCTTTCGTGTCAGTAGTGCCCTCATCACGCTGAGTGAGTCCGTTTCGATCAGGTGCTTGTTGTTTTATTCGAGGGATTTATCCACTTACAGTACACCTAAATTTGTTTCATCATAATTTTATTTCAATTTTTGGACCTAGATAGCGCAGAGTACAAATACATTAATTGATTAAAACACTGTTTGTGAAGCGGGGAACCGCAAGCCTGTATTTTGACGATATGATGAGAATCTAAGGCGTTGGCCGCTTTTGGCCGCTGGACCAAAAAAAAAAAAAAATAATAAAAAAAATATATATTTGATAATAAATACCTATACTGACTATTAATGGTATCTGTGGAAATAGCTTTGATTGTTTGTTGTCTGCATTAGGTTTCTCGTCATTTTGGTGTTTTGAAACTGCTTATTCCTAACTGAATAAAAATATTTCTGGATTTTTGCACGCGAGATTCTAAACTAATTAATAAAAACATAGGTTTATTTTTGCGAAACATCTATCTCTCTAGACGTACACTAATTTTTTTTTTTTTTTTTTTTTTTTTTTTTTTTTTTTTTTTACGGCGCATCTACATCTAGGTCATTAGCGCCGACAACCAGGGTGCGGCGAGGAATTTTCCCAGCGAGCCCTGAGATGAGAAAATTCCTGCCGGAGGTGGGAATCGAACCCACCATCTCCCGCTTATGAATCCAGCGCGATAGCCACTAGACCACGGGAGACCCCCACGTACACTAATTATGTCGAGTTTTGTTGCAATAAACGAAAACGTAGACCCGAAATACTACCTTCAGTTTGACCTATTTTGCTAGTTAACGACATGGGCGTATATAGAAAATAATTCCGGAGGGGGCTCAGCCCCCCTTATATACGCCCATGGTTAACGATCTTGTTTAACCATTTGTTATGGGTTACGTCGAGTCCAGTTTTATAGCGAAACAAAGCAAAAGTTTGTCCACTACCGTGTTTACAGACATACGAATATAATCTTTATATATGCATATATGCATTTTATGGTAGGTCATTTTTAGTGCCTATATGGTATGATAGATGAAGATTTGAAGAACCTTTTGTAGTAATTTTGAATAGCTATATTCCATCAGGTCCTTCTTCGGTATCACTCGTCATGACGAGATATTCGCGATTACTCTCGTCGCGTTCCTTCAAAAAAATCGTTTGTAGTTAATTCTAATTTGTCCATCACGAATTACAGGAGGAAAAAGTTCTTCGTACGCAATATTATAAGTGTTTATTTGATATGGGTTTTGGAATAAATGACAATGCTGGGGGAGTCCATATGTTGGTTTTAGACCATAAAACGCAAGGCACAGTCCCACCCCTTCTCTGTGAATGGCAAATCGAAGGGTTTGTTTCCAGTAGCCATTCCGCCCTGAAATAAAACCTATTCGATACCTAGTTTTAACATGAGGTTTTACATTTTGAATGGTTGGGTTCTACATGGCTTTTTTATATGCCAATATACATCTAACAATCATCAATAAAACACCCTCGCATAATTATTGAACTTCACACTTTTCAGTCGTCATTAACAACCCCAAACACTATAATTTAATAAATAAATTAAAGCAATATTCTAGTAATACCTTGCTTCGAAGTTAATTAGAGATGAGACCAGATTAGCAAGTTAATTATCACAAAGCTTCTGACAGATGGCACAGCCTCAAAATTATTTAAAGAATGTAGTTTTTTCATTTTTATTTTTTTATTTATATAGGCAAATTCAACAACCCGGGTTATTGTTACTCTATTACTAAGTCATGGTGATATTGGGGTTTATCTTTTCGTGGTGAGGATTTTAATGTAATATAGTTTGCTTGAATGATGATAACTATGATAAGTGGAAAATGTCAATATATATCATAGAATAAACATAGAGCTCAGAAGGAGTTCTCATTATAACGTTAAATAAGGTGCTTCAAATGTTGTCCAGGAGACAAAAATGTTTATTATCATTCTCATCTAAGGATTCCCAAATTTTTACTATTTAAGAAAATAGTGATTTACTATTTCCTAAAATGTTAATACATGAAATTATTCATTTATTTTAAAGAAGAAACCATTCATTTTTTTTAAGATGGTAGAAAATTTAAAGATGGTAGACAAATAATTTTTTAGCGAATGTATTTTTAATAAAACAGCTTCAGCTTGAACTTGAGGTCTTGAACCTAAGGGGGGCCACATCAAGTCTTGACGTATTGTTAAACATTGTAATAGTTTATATTATGGTATTATTGACCTACCACCAATTTGAGCAAGGGGTCTGATGATTATTAATTATAATTTTCTTGTTTTATCCATGAATTAGTTTTATGAATTGTGAATTGGCTAAGTAGACCCTGGGATCTTCTTTATACGTAAAAGACACACAAACACACACACACACACACACACACACACACACACACACACACACACACACACACACATATAGGGATATGAAAAGATCTGTTCTGTCAGTCAGCAATGAAATCTACAGGTCACATGCCTGCTTTTCCAGAAGGTAGTGGTCAAGGGTTAAAAGCTTTTCTTACCAACAATGGTTTCCATTCAGACGGTTAGCTTTCCAATACGAGAGAAATTTCTCATTTCTACCTTTTCTTAGTGCAGTTTGAAACGTTTTTTTTTTTTTTTTTTTTTTTTTTTTTTTTTTTTTTTTTTGACGAAGTTACATCGGAGGCGAGGTTACCTCAGTGGTAGAGCACTTTACTAATATGCACTAAACATTTTTAACATCTAGTGTCTTCGTTCGTGGGTTAGATTCCGCCTCCCTGGCTGTTCTTAGGCCTACCCAGTCTTTAATTAATTTATTTATGGGTACCAGCAAATGGGAAAATCAGCATAGTTCTGACGCCCCTAACTCCCTTGTGTGCACTATGGTCACGAATCAGATACCTCTATAGTATCTGCCCCTCTGGGCCCTCGTGGCCTGTTACGAGCTGATATATATATATATATATATATATATATATATATATTATAGTTACTTAAAAAAGAAATTAAATTAGACTTTAAAATAAAGCGGTTGTGTATAGTGTATATATACGCTCTAAAGGGCGAGTTCGAAACCTTCGCGATGAAGGATTTTTCTCTTCTAGTAACGTCGTTGTAGACTCCTAGACAGTCCCTAAGTTCAACCGAGTGTACTTTTGATAGCTATATTATAATCTTGCTAATCAATTCACGGCAAAATAATTATTTGTTTTGAGTGGATTATTACTAAAATTTATATATATATATATATATATATATATATATATATATATATATATATTTATATAGGAAATATTTTTAAATAGATTACCACTCAAAGATGTTTCAAACAAAGAATTCCAATTTTTTAATTTATTAGATTAAGGACTGGCAAAATAAATGTATATGTATTTTTTAATTTTTTTTAACAGGTAAGCTCATTTAAATTCAATCTTCCAATTCATAAAAATTTAATTTTATATACCGAAAACAATGCTTTGTCAGTAGTAGTAATCCAAAATATTAGCATTTTTTAACTAGGATATGTGGAACTATTATTTGGATCGACGTTCTGTTTTTACTGATGTAATAGGACACTTTTTTATAAATTTCTAGGGTCGGACTTTTGGTGAAAAATATTGCAACCTGGCGCCGGTTTCGGCAAGCCTAGTGTAGTGTTAATGTTTAAATATTTTATTAATTTATAGAATACATATTACATTTAAGTAACCTAAAAAGCACCAAAATGCTTATTAACAATTCTCGGCAGCAAAAATTATTTTAAAAGATTGTGGGTCTGATGATAGTGGCAAGAATTACTTGTCCATGCGCTTTGCAGTGTAAACAAATTAATAAAGTCCTACCTTTGTTATTCGGCTTACAACCATATCTAGATATTCTCTAGTTTTGCATTGAAGTGTTCAAAATGTTTCCAGATATTTACTACAGTTTCTGAGGTTCGAATACATGTTTAGTGGCCAGGCATTAATTCTCGCCAATTAATTAATTACAGGAAGAATGGGGTTAGTAATTAGTTTTACATGTTTTCAGATCATTAGTAACCCTTGGGATGAGCGAGAAGAGTTATTATCTCCTATTGAATAGAGTCAGTACATTCACATCGGCATCAGAGTTGAATTGTTAATTATCTCACTCAATATCCCGTTTATCTCATAATGACAAAGTGCCTTAACATTCGATAACCTTTTACAGCTTTTTTTCTGTTTAGGATCTGGTATATTCCTGTTCATTTGGCTTTTCTACATTCCTGCAGGTATGTTTCAAAACTATATATCTTTTTTAAAAGAAAATTGATTCTTTTCTTAAATTTTGAGAAATCTAAAATCATGGTTTTAGTGAATTTTTAATTTTGTCAAACTATATTTTACATTTAGACAAAAATTCTACTTCTTTACTTTTATAGTCTAAAACGACATTCTTAATTAATGGCTTTTGTTTGTATATGGAGTAGGTAAAAAAATAGAACCTTCTTTTTCTTTTGTACTGTTTTATTAGCTGTTTGCCCAGAACGGCCATACGACGTTGAATACACCGGTTCCCGTCCGATCACCGAAGTGTAGCAACGTCGAGCGTGGTTAATACTTGGATGGGGACCGTCTGCCGTTGGCATAAAAAAGGCAAACAGCTAATAAAATGGTACAAAAGGAAAAGAAGGTCCTATTTTATGCCCTATCCAAAAAAAAAAAAATTGAATATACAGGATTGGTCAGAAACACGTAGAATAGAATGTAAATTTATAATAACTACAGTATGCGAAACTAACTAAATTTAAGCTACACAAAAGAGATATATTGTTATTATAAAAAGTTTACTAATATACTTATTTATGGAATAGTTAATAAAGTAAAAATAAACTAAACAATATAAAAATAAAAGAATAAAAAATAGGTTCAAATAAAGTAACGGGCAATGATAGCCACGTAGTTATCTACCCTAAAAACAAACAAATAAAGTAAAGATAAAAATTTACACGAACTAACTGTGTTAATAAATGAGAAAATGAACAATGTCAACATTCGGATAATAATAAATAATTGAATAATATTTTGTTGATTGTAAGGTAAAAATCATCATTGTATCTGTATTGTAGGAGATATAATAAGAGTAATTTATTGCCTCTTCTGATAAGTACACACACACGCGAACATTTACACTCCCATCACTGACCTATACATGCGGTATGTTGTTTCATACCTTGTCATTAAGTTTTATTTTATGTAGGTACTAGCTGATATTACCAGGGCGTAAAGTCTATGACGATCAAAATTGCAGTTTATTTCTAGTAATTCAAGGTTTTCCATCATAGTTTAACCTCAATTAAAAATTATACTATGAAATAGATAACGTGCGGTAACAGCTGTTCTTTATCGTCCTAGCAACGCATGCTGCCTAGGCTTGCCTGCCCTAACCAACTAAAACTTTAAGCCCCTCTAAAAATACTTAAAAACTCGAATATCAAAAAATCCTTTCTTAGCGAGCGTCTACGTTCTATAGGGAGTGTCCATGCAAAATTTCAAATTTTTCTGTCGAGCGGCTTGGGCTGGGCGATGATAGGTCAGTGAGTGAGTGAGTGGTATTTGACAAATATGTAGTAGACTAGCTGAATACCCGTGCTTCACCACGGCCGATAAGTATTTTTTATATTGATTTAAATAAGATATGATCAAAATTAACGCTACTACATAATTTTGTACAGCTTATTATTGCACGGACTTACCCCGGAAGTTACCCAGGAAACACCATGTGGAGGTAACCACCGTACCGGTACCGTACCGGTGGAGAGTAAAAAATAAAAAAATAAAAAGAAATAAATAAAAAAAAACGCTTAAAAAGTTAGGTAAACAGAGACAAATACACGTTGAATAGCTTAAAACTAACAAATTTGAGGTTTTTAGCACTTATCTCTTCGATTGACATCGCCCCACCGAACATTACAACAGAATCTTATTGTAGAGAATTTAGTAACCTTTCGAATAGCCGCCTTCCACTTACTACGAGTTCCCAACCGTTTTCGAGATATTTTAGAAAATATACTGAGATCCGAAAACTTTGTATCACCATCCATACATTTTTTCCCAAATACTTCGTTTCTGAATACCCAAACAGAAAATTAGTTTTGAAAAGTATTTCTATCAATTTTTCTGGTAAATGGCTACAGAACTCGCTTAAAAATTGGTTTCATTCGTTTTCCTATGTTAAGGAATCTTTCGCACAAATTTCGCTCCAAAAACCATGTTCCAGTAAACGGAATCAACTGGTTAATGAACTTGACCTTTTAAATGAGAAGAAAGATTTTTGTACCAAATGTTTTGTATCAAAATCGGACTGTTTTTGAGCCGATGAGGAACTTATTAATAATTCAACCCCCCCCCCCTAAAAGTACTTAACCTTTCTTAGCGAGTGTTTACATTCTAAGCGTATTGTCCGTGCAAAATTTCAAATTTTTGTGTAAAGTGGTTCGGGATATTATTACCTCGGATGGGCCATAACAAGGGCGTAAACTCTATGAGGGACAAAATCAAAATTTATTTCTAGTAATTCAAGGGCTGCCATCATAGTTGAAATTAACCTCAATTAAAAATAATACTATGAAATAGATAATGTACGGTAACAGCTGTTCTGTTATCGTCCTAGCAACGCTTGCTGCCTAGGCTTGCATGTTCTAACCAACTCAAACTTTAAACCCCTCTAAAAATACTTAAAAATTCGAATATCAAAAAATCCTTTCTTAGTGAGTGCCTAGGTTATATAGGGAGTGTCCATGCAAAATTTCAAAATTTTCTGTCGAGGGGTTTGGGCTGGGCGATGATAGGTCAGAGAGTGATTCAGTGACTGAGTGGTATTTGACAAATATATAGTAAATTGTAGAATGGGATTTTATGAGGTTGTGTGATACGGCGATGGAATAAATAGGGTAGAAACCCCAATACGTGCACTTTTCAGCAAACACCATAACTAAGTAGCGCTTTTTTTTCTTCTTTTTTTTTTAGTTGGATTTAAGGCGTGTCAACCTAAGTACCGCTTTTGTTTTTCTTTGCTGCAAGTGAACTTAGGATAATTGAGTTTCAGTACGAATATCTTCACAACTTAAATGCACCAAGTTCATGGTACATTTTGGCAAATTCTTTTAAAACCTACATAAACATAAATTTTTTAGTAACAAAATATTTCCTTTATAATATGACCTTACTTTTCACTAAAACTGTGAAATTACTAGTTGGTGAGAAATCGGTTTTAGGGCCAGAAATAGTAATAAAATGAAGAAGCAATATTTGAGCACCATTCTAAAAGTAATTAGTTATTATTAGTTAGTTCTGGATTATGCTCGAAATTAGCGATTAATATTGTAGAGGATGAATTATTTTACCGGTGTGAAAACCATTTAATAAGTCACATTATGCCTTGGAACCACAATGCATTTATTGAAAATCTCTTTTTTTCTGTGTTGATGACTTTCTCAGAATCTCAGATTACTATGTACTTCTCAGAAATCTAATCTCACAATAAGCGGTCTCACATTTTCTCGATATTTTCTATTGACTACTCCTTGAAAGGCCTGTGCTTTATAACTTCTTTTAATCTCCCCCGATCTTTCTTCAATAACCGAGAGTAGAGATTTTATTGTGTGTGTTATTTTGCTTTGAAAATAAAACCACGTTATCGATCGGTTTAAAGGTATGCCCATTTTTCGTTTAACCTTTCAGATTTGGTTATTTGTCTTGAAACAAATATAGGTGAATCCGATGTAAAGAAAAATTATTAGAATTGAAATAAACTAACTAATGAACTATTTAGTTGTCCTTCAGTTTTTGAGTTTCTTTTAAAAATGATTGTTTTGGAGTTATAATATTTTAACTATGTTAGAAAGTCCATTTTTAAATTAAAGAAAGGAACACACCTTATTTTTATTATTATTTGGGTATTTATTATTTTTTCTGTGGTACGAAACATAAATACAGAAATACCTGGCATACGACATCTGACGTTACCTGAAGTCAAATTGGTTTGAGAAAGAAAAGTAGGACTCGAAAAACTAAAAGGGTATTTATATAGACTGATTACAATACTATGTTTATTCTATAAAAAAGTAAATATTATTTAATAATAAAATTATTCAAGTGAAATTCGTCATGTTGTACTTTGTCAGCAATCTTTTCCGTCATCAATTTTATTCCCGTTTTGTTTTTCCGAATTAGTAGCTTCCATCAAGAACGTAAACGAAATATATAAAAAGTCTAGATTAAATATTTAGCCGCCAAGAAGACTTAATTCGTGTTCTCATTCTCTAGAACATTTTTCAGCAGCTCCCCCTTTAGCGCTCATTTAATCATATCCATGAGGTGGGATTTCTTATTAATTAGCAAGCTGTTTAAATGTATATACATTTGCTTATGGCTTTATGAAACATTCTATCTCTACCTTGAAACAAAAAGGGCCAGTGTCCAAACCTCTTAAAATTTGAGAGAACTGCACAAGTGATATAAAGGTTGGATAAACTAACAGGGACAATGTTAAAAGAAAATATACTGTTACTCAATAACTAACAATGGGAAGACATTGGCACTTTCAACAATTAATGTTTATCCCATCCTGATGCTACTCGTGCAGTTCACTCAAATTTCAGAGGTTCGGACATTGGTCCTTCTTTTTTTAAAAAAATAGCACTTTGTTTACCTTTCCTTTGTACTATTTTATTTTATGATTGCCTTTCATGTTTCGTGGCCTCTATCAATTTTCGAATAAATCTTTTAGTTAATCCAAGAAATATATTATTAATAGTCTAGTTTAAAATTCACATCTTAAAAATCCTAATGTTTGTCAATAGATTATAACAATGTTTACATACTCTGCAAGTTTGATCCACTCGCCACCCACATTAAAACTGAGACATGCTAGTCACCTCGTCGAGAGACATAGGAATCAGCTGATTATCATAAGTTCTATAAAATATATACTATTACTTTAAATATACTATTTCCTATTTTCTGATGTTATATGAAGTATTTTATTTAAAAATTTAATTTCTGTTTTCTTATTTACTGATTTCCCATTGTGTTTATAATGTGAATATTTTATTTTATTTTCTGCTTCGTGTTATTTCCGTCCTTGTCAATTATTACTATATTGTCAAAGTCATATAAATGGCTATCCTTAAATGCATGGTCTTTAAGGCCTGTGTTATTCGCTTTTTCGTCAATGTTTTTCGCAGGCTGTTAAATTATTTTTTTTTAATAATATATGCAAGATTTACAATCTACATGACAAAACCCTACTTTATAGAAATTACAATCATAATGGTCTCTGAAGAGTCTCGCTTGAGGCCAAGAGACATTTAGGGCAATAAAATAGTACAAAGGAAGGAAAAAAAAAAATTATTTTTTAATAACCACACAATATATATGCAAAAAGAGTTAATGTATCAATTTTGTATTTGCTATCCTCACCAAGTAGGATTGTTTCGTTATTTAAATTAATACTTGACGTCAATAATCTGACATGAAAAAGAAAAACACATTAGTTTCTCTAACGTGTGATTTGTAATCTTGAGTGATCTGTGTATATGTCGTAACAGATAAAAATGACACAACTGTTCTACTATTTATTCGATAAGAGAATAAAAATGCGATACTACTGATTATTCCGATATAGACGGAAAGTGAAAACAGAGATTCCCCTCAAAATTCGCTTTATCTTCCTTTGATAAAGCTTTGATTTGTGTTAAGCTTATTGTAGTCATGTAATTTATTTTAGGTTTTTCGCTGAGAATGAGAAGTATAGCTTTAAAATTTGATACAGTTTTAATCCTTAAGATATTTCTGTCTATTATGAAGGTGCCATTTTTACTTGATACTGTGAAATGGCAGGATGGAAAACTACAGGAACGAAACTTGTGGTTCCTGTGATAAATGTAAACTTTATTTGTGTTCAACTAAAGGCAAATCATGTTTCAAGGATTACCATTTGTGATTTTGATGAAAAGAGAAGAGAGTTATTTTTAAATTTAACTCATAAATTCTTTATATGTTTCAATAAACGTAAATTATACATGTTCTTTCACAAAAACAATCCTCCCCATATGCATAATGATGCCTACAGGCATCTTTCAGTTTTTCATAAATTTATCGAAAAAAAAACTCGATTAATTTTTTTCCGTATTTTTCCCGTTATCCTGAGGCCTATTTCTACCTCTCAGATTTTTTTTATGAGAAAAGAAAAAATCGTGCATCAAAGGGTTAACTTATAAACAGAAATTGTAGTGTCTAATTTTATTAAATCGAATATAATTAAAAATATAAATTTAATAATATAAGTCCCTCAAGGACTAAAAATATAATATATTTATTATGTTTACAATAATTTTAATTATTTACCCTGTTTATCTGGATATAACTATATTTTTTGTTGATGTTTTATCTGTTTTTTATTTGTACTTAACATGTATTGCTGACATGTCCTCTCACCCTGGAGACTTTGTGAGAAATATATTTTTATTTGTACTTAACATGTATTGCTGACATGTCCTCTCACCCTGGAGACTTTGTGAGAAATATATTTTTATTTTATTTGATATTCCACTGAACGATTGCCGATTATTAGGAGGGTATTTGATGGTTTAAATGATTTACATAAATTTATCATCGTAGGCTGGAATCGTAAACGAGATTTTTTTATTAAAACCTTTAACCCTATTTATCTACATATCATTAATCTTGGTATTCTGCTATATCCTTACAAAGCTAATGTAATTTCATCTATTTTCTCATTATTATATATCTGCATTGGTTGTTAGCCCACTTTCTCAACCCTCTAGTCTTCATAATGATATCCAAAATTGGAGTTTTCTATTGACGCGGTCCGCTTTATGGGGTGACGGGTTGACCTGTTATCCGTCTACGACAAGAGGGAAATGATGTAATGTTGTTATTAGATTGCTGTTCTCTCCTTTTTGGCTTGAAACACTAAAAAGAAACGGAGACCCCCTGGTTTTAGGTCACGTTTATACAAAGGAAATTCCTGGTTTTTATTAAATACATTTTTTTTAGTAGAATTAAATGTCTTTATGCTTCAGTGTTTTGGGTAGTGTTTTGGGTTGGATGAAGCAGTTTATTTTAAGCTTTCGTTCCACCCTCGATAGGGAGGCAACCCGCCTGAAGACGCAGTCCGGAAATGCTTCTGTGAAATGGGGAAAGCCCACTTCACAGTACCTATAGATTATGAAAATAACGGTAGTTCAAATTTATACAGGGTGTAACGTAAATGGCGACGAATAATTAAAGAGGTAATAGTTGACACCAAATGGAACACAAATGTTCCTTTGGGCTGAGGGTCTATTCCCAACAGGGAAAGAGGGAATTTAAATGTTTTGTTTTTTTAACTAAATAACTGTTTAGGTGCAGTATCGTTTGCTCGCTTGGCACGGGAGAATGGTTAAAGAGCATTGCTGCAGAGTATGGAGTAGGAACATCCGTGGTTTTGAGTTTGACGTTGAGAAGGGGCATGCTACTTTTTGTGGAAATATCTTAGGAACAACTTAACTGTCAGTAGTTGATGCATGCATAAATCGGAAAATTCTCGAAACAATTTTTTTATGAATAAAAAAATGTAAACAATTATTATTTTTTAAATATTTCTTTTTATAATATCTTTGAATTTATTCACGCAAGAGATTTCTTAAAGGCGTCAAAAGATTTTTAATAAAATTCCCTATAATGCCCTATTATTTAGAAATGTTAAAATTGATTTGAACAAGAAAACTATTAACACAAACAATAAGGTGGTCTACCCAGCTATATTGGGTTCCTGGCTACACATCATGCCACCTGTCCGGTATTGCCCTATCGATTCGGTTGTTTAATAATGTAATTAAATGACTACTCATGCTTATTAAATGACTAAAAATGCTACTCATTTTTAAATTTCCTAAATGGTTTATTAAAACCCCATCATTTAACTTACGTTATTATTTTAGATGTGTTGAGACTGTTGACCCTTCGTATTATCAGGTTTGAGATAATTGACGTCCGGATTCGGTTGTTTTTAGATTTCTGATAAATTATTTCAATATTTGAGACGGAAGATATTATTAACTTATTATTATAAGATGGTATAACCTATTGTATGCGGCAGAAGGTCAAATTCTAACAAAAACACTCGCTTTCTACACTACTCCTTTATTATGCTCTACCCTTTTTGGGTTCCTATGATGCGTCTTGAGGATCTCTTAAAGGAATATACAAATACAGCCTCCAGCACCGAGAACATTCTTTTTGGAAAATCGACATTAACCCTTAAACTATCGATTTTAAACAGCTGATGCGGAGTGGAACTGATTGATCTTATCACTCTAGACGTGGCCCTACCTGCGGAAGGTTGTCGGTGGTATAGGCTGTAATTGTAAATGGCTTTAAAAGCTCCCGAAGTGGCGTCATAAGAACGCGAAATATGTAGAACATAATAGAGGAGTACTGTAGAAAGTGAGTGTTTTTGTTCGAATATGACCTTCTGCCGTTTATAAAGATATTATTCATCAGTCCCGTAACTGGCCACGAGCGGCAGATAAACTGACTGTTTTTATTAATTATACTTTTCGTGATAATATATTGGAGCCAACGGCCATAGCCACGTTGAATACACCGGTTCCCGTAGATCACCGAAGTTAAGCAACGTCGGGCGTGGTCAGTACCTGAATGGGTGACCGACCACGTGCTGTTGGCATTATAAAAGGGTGGCAACCTATAGATAGCCCGGCGCTAATGGCCAAGATGTAGATGCGCCGTTAAACAAAAAAAAAAAAAAAAAAAAAAAAAATATATTGGTTTAACTTAATAGTAAGTAAACAGTTTGGATGCCGCAAAAATGTTGTACTTAGAAATAAGTCTGTATTAGAACGGAAATTGGAAATACAACAGGAGCCTAAGGTGACCGAAAACTTATTTCAAGATGTTCACTAAATATTTACAAGTAAAAATTACTGAAAGTATTCTGAAAAAGTGGCATGCAACATGGTGTCGCAGATAAGAATACCACTTACGAAAAAACAAGAGCAATACACAACCATGTTCTCCAAAAAGAACAAATAAAACAAGCAGTGAGTAAAGTATATTAACTGGACTACCGATCTGACAAACATGACTCACTCACTTATTCACAAAAAGGGACAATGAGACGTTTGGCGATATTTAAAACTAACAGAATGCTTAGCAGGATAAAAGTCTGAATAGCAGGATCTGTGCATATTAATCCGTAGCAGTCTTGGGCATTATTCGAATAAAGTATATTAACTGGACTACCGATCTGACAAACATGACTCACTCACTTATTCACAAAAAGGGACAATGAGACGTTTGGCGATATTTAAAACTAACAGAATGCTTAGCAGGATAAAAGTCTGAATAGCAGGATCTGTGCATATTAATCCGTAGCAGTCTTGGGCATTATTCGAATAAAGTATATTAACTGGACTACCGATCTGACAAACATGACTCACTCACTTATTCACAAAAAGGGACAATGAGACGTTTGGCGATATTTAAAACTAACAGAATGCTTAGCAGGATAAAAGTCTGAATAGCAGGATCTGTGCATATTAATCCGTAGCAGTCTTGGGCATTATTCGAATAAAGTATATTAACTGGACTACCGATCTGACAAACATGACTCACTCACTTATTCACAAAAAGGGACAATGAGACGTTTGGCGATATTTAAAACTAACAGAATGCTTAGCAGGATAAAAGTCTGAATAGCAGGATCTGTGCATATTAATCCGTAGCAGTCTTGGGCATTATTCGAATAAAGTATATTAACTGGACTACCGATCTGACAAACATGACTCACTCACTTATTCACAAAAAAGGACAATGAGACGTTTGGCGATATTTAAAACTAACAGAATGCTTAGCAGGATAAAAGTCTGAATAGCAGGATCTGTGCATATTAATCCGTAGCAGTCTTGGGCATTATTCGAATAAAGTATTATTCGAATGATTATTCAAATAAATTTTTAGTGAATGATGAATAATTCACTGAATTATCTTATTCACACGGTACATCATGAATTATTCACAGAATTATTCGTTATTCATTATTCGCTATTCATCATTCATTATTCATCATTCGTTATTATTTATTTTTAGCTGGTCTACTGATTAATTCTACTCAAACACTCATATATATACATATTTCCCGCTGCCAACATCATAATAAATCTATCATTATTCACTAAAATATGTTTAATCTGATTGATCATTCGAATAATTTGTGAATAAAACATAAACTTCATTCACAGAATAACGAATAATGAATAAAAGTAATTATTCTTCATTCATGAATGAAATAATACATTTATTCATTAATCTTTATTCATCATTCTGAATAATTTTTGCCCAACACTGATCCGTAGTCACATTTGTAACGGGGAAAAAACAGTTATTAGTTTGTTTTGAACTTTCCTGAAAAATACAAATACGTTTCTCATTTTTTGCATTGTTTTGCTAAACTACTCATTTTACTGTTATAAGCCATTTTTGAAAAACAGCCAATTAAAAACTGAGGCAAACAGGTACAAAAAGCGTTCAAAACAATGAAACCGAGACTTTTGAAGTTTTAAGCTCTTATTTCTCCAACGGACATCATCCGATCGAAATCTACTACACAACCAATTTTGTTAAGAAATCAAAAAAAGTTTAAGAATAATAACCAATTAAAAAAAATATTCTGCATCATTAAGATTAACATTTTATGGTATATATTTTGGTTTCACATTCTTGTTCACGTAATTCATAAGGCTTGGAAAACCTATCTTTTTTTTTCTCTTATTTGGTATTCACAGTTTTAATAATTCTGACAATGTTTCAGAATTATATGTTTCAGAGGGTATTTTAGACCCGAAATTTATAAAAAAAAATTTTGTTTTTGAAGTAAACCGTTTCCTAGGTTTGAACACTAGTACATGGTTGCTCCGGCCAGAAAAAAATTATGGTACATGTGGTAATTGTGATGTGTGTGATATGACCTACAGAACCTATGTATTGAAGACCGTATCAAACATAACTATATTAATGGGGCCTTAGTCTATATCCTATAGTATCATTTTATTGCCTATTTTGAAAAAGAAAAGAATTAGCTTTAATGGGGTCTCCCGTGGTCTAATGGTTAGCGCCTTGGATTCATAAGCGGGAGATGGTGGGTTCGATCCCCACCTCCGGCAGGAATTTTCTCATCTCAAGGCTCGTTGGGAAAATTCCTCGCTGTACCCTGGATGTCGGCGCTAATGACCTAGAAGTAGATGCGCCGTAAAAAAAAAAAAAAAAAAAAAAAAAAAAAAAAATTAGCTTTAATGCCAACGGCCATAGCCACGTTGAATGCACCAGTTCCCGTAGATCACCGAAGTTAATCAACGTCGGGCGTGATCAGTACCTGAATGGGTGACCGACCACGTGCTGTTGGCATTAGAAAAGAGTGGTAACCTGTAGATAGCCCGGCCCTAGTAGCAAAATAGTTGATGCGCCGTTAAGAAGGGGGAAAAAATTAGCTTTAATTTGATTCCAGGAATAACCGAATTTGTTGAAAAAAGAAGGGCAAAAACGATATCCAGTTAGCCAAAAT
Organism: Gonocerus acuteangulatus; assembly: GCA_946811695.1. NCBI lineage: Eukaryota > Metazoa > Arthropoda > Insecta > Hemiptera > Coreidae > Gonocerus > Gonocerus acuteangulatus. Next base: position 48,931,866 of record OX328123.1, on the reverse strand, counting down.
CCCAATAGCCAAAATCATGCCCAAATGCAAAAAAGGTTCAATTTTGCATAAAAAATATGAAAAAAATAATTTGAGATTTTGTTATCTATATACCCATTCCTGAAAAGAGCTTGAAATGTGATGGTACGCTCAAATATTAAAATTAGTTATTTGGGCCCTTATCCCACTTTTGTAATTTTACACCAATATTTTTAATCTCAGGGAATTTTCCACTGATTTATTTTACTTCCTAAAAAATTATATTATTATTAAACGAAATTACACTGAACGGGTTCTTTATTTATTTTATTATTTTGAATATCTTATTTACGTGGTAATGACGCGGAACTCTTCACGCAAAGGCTTGACCGTATAGAGTTTCCACGAATAGATATCATGTTATGTTGTAAAAGCAGCTGGCAAGAGAAAAATTCGACTTTCCTTGTTAAATTCTTTCTTAAAGTAGTCTGGAGATATCTATTTTTATCAAAACTGTGAAACCTGAACTTAATGCCGACTTGAAAATAATGTTAACCTGAGTAATTGTTTAGTTCGTCTACTTACGCGATTTCATGAACCTGTAGCTGTGATTATCACTAGAGAAACGTCAAGACTCGTAGACTGAGTGATGTCATAACACTTGGACTGACTGCGAGAGACTGACTGGCGGCCTGTCTCCCGATCCCCTGATAAACCTCTGTAGCTCCTTCTTCAATTCTAAAACATCTCCAAATTTGCCAAGGCCGCATTCTCCGAGGATTACTCAACCAAGAGCTTATATACAAATACTCGGAAGCGTGCTTTGCAGGAATGCTGAGCTTTATATTTATCTTTCGCCAAATCATGAATCAATGTTTTACTAATTGAGACATTTCGTAAACACTCTGTGCTTAGATTAGATCTGCTATTCTTGGAGCTAACTGTTGTGAAAACAGTCCGAGGTGTATAAGTGATTTCCTTTCAGAAACCTCCTTATGGTATCCAAACAATATTAAAAATTAATAAAACGTTAAATCATTTAAGTATTAACTTTCACTTGCATACAGTATTATTTACAGGTAAACAGCCTTTTTGAATCAAGACTTGTAGACTGAGTCAAATAAGGTATTAAGGTTGAATCAAGGAGGAGTACTCAAGCCTTTTTAACACAAAGAATAATATTTTTTAAGAAGAATATTTTTTTAACACAAAAAACACTGGTAATTTCCAAAGACACTGCACATATATTCTTATGTATTTCGACACGCTGAATCCGAATCCGGAGTCCGTTTCACCCCATCACGTCAGGTTTTAAGAGAATTTCGTATGAATTCGTTTACGGAGAAATAAAAAAAAGGTTCCATGGTTTTGAGGATCGCTGAATTCGAATCCGGACTTTCATTCCATCGGCAAAAAATCAAGGTCATTTCAAGGAAAAATATGTCTATTTTGCAAAAAAAAAAAAAAAAAAAAAAAAAAAAAAAGTACTGCAGATTCATTTCTTGCAAAATAAACTTATTTGTCCTTGAAATTACCTTGATTTTGCGTCAATTTGTGACAAACAGACCTCGGATTCGATTTCAGCGACGCTCAAAACCATTGAGGACTAGTTATTTCTACTTTAACGACTTCATACTAAATTTGACCTTCAAATGCTCATTAATTTGACGTGGTGGGGTGAAACGGATTCAATTGTGCCTGTGTTGTGTAAAAAATCGCCATTTCTATTCATTCATAATTAAAGCGTGCTTTCGCCATCCTCAGTAGCACTGTAATTAAACGAAGAATACTCTTAGTGAATTTTTAGAATCTTTGAGAGTTACTTCTAGACACAGACTTATAAATTAATAAAGTTACTTTTTAAAACGAGATTTATAACCTTCTTTTTTTCCCCTGGAATGTATCATATGATAATAATCGTGAATTTTTTCTACTTGTTTAGCAGGAACTGTGTAAACATAGCACATTCAACAGTTTAGCAACGAGCCCAATAAATATAACATCGATTTCTTTTTGATGTCCTAATCAATTATTATGACCACAAGTAGTACATTGCTTAGTGATTTTGTGTTATATTTTGTCTTTTTAGAATAACAACATACAAAAAAAGTATTGAACAGACATCGTTAAGAAGTATTCACTGTGGTGAATAGTCCCTGGTAAAAACAGACCATTACTTCGTAATATTTTAGTAATTATAATAAGTAATGGCATGTTTTATTATTGATCTTTTTCCACATTTAAGTGAATTTATTGATATAAAAGTCGCAGTTAACATAATGTTAATTTTTTGGATATGACTGACACATTGTAATGGAAAAGATTGCCTTTTCATAATTGTGTTTTCGTTTTAGCGCGGTTCCTCCCTCCTGCATAGGGAGGAACCCCGCTTATAAGGTTGATACAATGAAACAATCCGGAAGTGCCGACAAGAAAATTTCGCGTTTCAGAACCCCTAGAGGCCGAAAATAACGGTGGTTCAAATTTGTATATATATATATATGTATATATTTATATATATATATATATATATATATATATATATATATATATATATATATATTTGTCTGTTCGCTCTCTAGGTCGAAGACGAATGGTCCGATTTTGATGAAATTTGGTACAAAAATCAGTCGTCCAATATGAAAGGTCAAGTTCGTTAACCAGCAAAATCCGCCCACTGGAAGATGGAGTTTGGGGCGAAATTCGCGCAGAAAAAATCGTAATGCTTACGTTTTTGAGTTCATAAGCTTGTAAGTACTCTTTTCATAGGCTTCTTGGGCTAGGAAAACGAATGAAACCATTTTCAAGGCGATAGCTTTAACCGTTTTCGAGAAAATTGGAAAAATAGTTTTTGAATACCGTTTTTGGTATGGGTACTTAGAATCATGGGATTCAGTTGAAACATTTTCTGCATGTTCTACTTTCATTAAAACTAATATGTTGAAATTTTGGTTACGTTTGGAGTTAAGGAAGGGTTAGAATAAAATATTTTATTAACAGACATAAAAAGTTTTGGTAACTTTGTATATTTTCCTTAATATCTCGAAAAAGGTTAAGAATTTGGCAAACGAAAGAATACCATTAGAAAGCTTACTAAATGCTCTACAAAAAAGGTTCTGATGAAAGTTTTGATTAGGCGATGTCAATTGGAGAAATAAGTGCTTAAAACATTAAAGTAATTGATTTTGCTTATTCGAACTGTTCTTTTTGTCTGTTTTTATTCCTTGTTATTTTTTAATTGCTTATAGTTGGATAATGTATTTTACAATAAAACAGATTAGGCAAAATAAGAAAAACAATTCATTGTTAGAAATATAGCTTGCCAAGAGAAAGAGATTCGTTGACGTCTTTTGAATATTTTCAATTGCCTTTATGCTGTTGGTTTTTTTATTTTATTTTTTAATTGATTTTAACTGTAGAATTATTACTATAGTAAAAGAACCCTTTGAACAAAGGCCGAGGAAAATATTATGTGTTTCTATTCTATGCTTTTCAAATGAGAATAGGGATATGAACAGGAACCGGGGTCTCCCGTGGTCTAATGGCTAGCGCCTTGGATTCATAAGCGGGAGATGGTGGGTTCGATTCCCAACCTCCGGCAGGAATTTTATCATCCCACGGCTCGCTGGTGAAATTCCTCGCTACACCCTGGATGTCGGCGCTAATGACCTAGATGTAGATGTGCCGTAAAAAAAAAAAAAAAAAAAAAAAAAAAAAAAAAAAAAAAAAAAAAAAAAAAAAAAAAAAAAAACTGGAACCGCGCTAAGATGACGCAAGTTCCTGCGAGTCGGACTTTTTCATCCTGCGTCGATTCCCGAAGTTTCGGCCGTTTATTTTGGGGATACCCTGTATATATATATATAAATATATATATATATATATATATATATATATATATATATATATATATATATAACGATTAAGCGATTTATTAATTAAAGATGGCTAATTATTGGGTAATTCAACTTTTCTCATTAGGGGCCGGAAACGTGCTTAATGAGAATTATTGGAAAATGCTATTGGCTGAATTTAATGAAGCCGCGTATTTTTCCAAGTAAATAAAAATATGGGATAATGAAAAAAGGCTTTTCAGTTTATACATCAATACAAAATTTCAAGCTAAGAATGAACTCGTTTATTGCTCTGCTTTAATCTACTCATCTTCGTAAATAGACAGTTTTCGAAATCATAAGGAAATTAATTGGCTTTATTTTAGGTTAGGTTAACTTATGTTTACAAAGAAGAACGATTATTATAAGTGTCCTTGCTTTTGGCGAATTCTTTTAAGTGTGTTTTTATTCAACTATCACTAACCAACCCCCATGATCTCTGAGCTTTCTGTTGGATTTAATACAATTGTACAATATAAAGCAATCTAATTTTTTAATAAGCCTTACTACTAAATTAATTAATTTGCCAAATTTAATTTGGAACTTATATAGGGTTCGTAATGAGGTTACTGCTCGTTTTAGAATTTCAGCCATCGGTCCCTGGTCTGCCCCATGAATTCTTTACCATGGAAATATAACTTGCATTCTTCGAAATTGCGCTCCGAATAAATTATTTTGACATATTGTGCTCAAATTAAGTTTGAAACATATTGTTTATTGCTTGATCAATAAGAATTTTTCAAATGCGTGGGCAAAAACCGGGATGTCTCTAATACACCTAACTTCTTCATCTTCCAGTTAACTTCGTATACTGAACTGAACCTTCATTTAAATTTAGGAATTCTCGTTATAGGCGGAAGATAAAAAACAAAAAACCTTTTCACTATGTCTATTTCTTCTTGACATGTTTCGCACTCTATTGGTGCCTCTTTAGGGAAAGGTGTTACAAATATAAAAACTCACAGCCTTAAATTGACAAGGAGGACCTTCCATTAGTAGGACCACGTCGAGGCTGGTCATTGTCTAAATGAATCCAATACGATGGAACGTAGATAACTGATCGATAAACGATAATATGACATATCATTAATGTTTTTTTACTGTGCATTATTTTTTCCGCGAAGATATCTCATCAGTAGCATATTAATTTTTATAGCCCAACTATACTTGGCGTTCCTGATTCTCGACAAGGAGCTTGTTTGCGGATAGGCTCTAACAATTTTTAGAATGATAATTCTAAGATATCTTTACGCGAAGAAACATATTCATTGAGGATTGCATTTCATAGGGACTTATTTATCAGTTATCTTGTTTATTAGATGCTAGCATTAATTTATTATCATTTAGGTACAAGCATTACATAATCAATATTTTTTTATTAATGTTTTTGCTACGGCTGCTGAGGCCATTAGCACATCAATATTTTATTATATTTAGCCGTAAAGGTAACATTAAAACGATCTTTGTTAGAAGTACTACTTCTGAAAAACAAAATTCCTGCAAATATTTGTTAATAAATTTGCTTTTATTTTGTTAATGTTGAAGTTAGATGAACATTTTGTTAATGTTGAAGTTAGATTAACATTTTTTTTGAGTCTATACCTATGAAATGTTTTCATTTAAATGAAATTAATCACCTTACTCGGGGGTTGAAAACCTTGTAAATTTCGTACAATGTATTCTTTTTGTCCTCTCTTGTCTTGTTTAAAATAATATCTTGTCATTGCAATTATGTACATTTTATCAAAATATATCTAACAATATTCGTCGAATCACATTGTTAGATGAATTTGTAACTTGACTCGATATTGGTCGTGACCTCCTTACTCAAAGACATTTATTGACAAAACAGAACATGCCAGTTTGTTAAGAATGCAATGAAACACTCACTTTAAAGCAGATGCTGACACACAGAAGACGAGGAAATGTAGTGTAATGTACCTCTGGACTTGACCGAACTTCTAACTGAGATTAAGTATATTATTGGCAGAAAGTGGGAAAGCCATTTACTATTGATATGCTGTCCATTTGCAATGGGTTGCTATGGCACAACATACCAATAACTTATAGTTGCAGTTATTCGAAAATTCGTCGTTAACAGAAAAGATTAGGAAATACGATATACAGAAAGATTATCTCGTATTTACTAATTTTTTCTGTTAACGACGAATTTTCGAATAACTGCAACTATAAGTTATTGGTATGTTGTGCCATAGCAACCCATTGCAAATGGACAGCATATCAATAGTAAATCGTTTTCCCACTTTCCGTCAATAATATAATTATATAATATACTTATAATATAATTACATGTGAATACATGTATATGCCCACTTCTATAAGTGGTGATCTAGTTCATAATAAGGGGCTCAGCCAGTTTAGGCAAATATTAAACTTTGAATGAATATTTCACATTCATTGAAAAATAATTTTAAAATCATTAACATTTATACTAAATTCTTTTAAAATATAACTTACTTTAAATTTTATTTTCAACAATAGGCCTATTTAAGTATTTCTGTGCTTGGCTTTTCATCTTATTTTTATCTTTTAATTTGAGCACTTCCCTCCGAAGGAAAGTAGCTATCATGAAGGAATGTGAGCTAAAATTTCTTCGAATCTTTATCAATCCCACCTAGTAGACACCAAAAATGACCCCCCCCCCCTGAAAATTTATATATATATATATATATATATATATATATATATATATATATATATATATACAGGGTGTTCAAAACTCGATTGACACCCCATTTTTTTCCACAATTTTTGAAATTGTAAAACGAAACTTGGTGGGTCTTAACGTGGTCAAATGAACTTTCATTGAACCTAATGCACGACCCCTCAACTTTCTCCAGCGACCCTAACTCTGGAATCTCCACTGGAAAGGGGTTATTTTTATGACGGATTCTTGTAGAGAATTGAATTTTATGTCGATTTTATATCGGTCATTTTTTCGCTAAAGCGCACCAATGAGTAACAAATTGCCAAAACCCGTTAAAACCCTTGTTTTTAGCACTTTCCTCCGAAGGAAAGTAGCTATTGAGATTGGACTCATGACGGAATGTTTGAAAAATTTCTTCAAATCTTTATCGATCCTACCTAGTAGACACCGAAAATGACTCCCGTTAAAATTTATATATATATATATATATATATATATATATATATATATATATATATATATATATATATATATATATGTCTGTTAACACGATAGCGGCCAGAGTTTTTGTTTTTTCGTCACGAAACTTGGTATATAGAATTCAATTAGCAAACGATTGAATGAGTTCGTTAACCACCAAGGTCCGTCCACCGGAAGGGGGGGGGTTTACCCCGAACCCAAAACACTAATTTGACTATGTCAGCCGTAATATTTGTTATATTTCAACGAAGCTTGGTATTCGTAGTGGTAATATAGAGAGAAAAGTGACATATAAAAATGAACTAAATCAGTTCATTAGAAGGGGGGGTTTACTCCGGACCCACAATACCAATTCGCCACTACCAGCCGTGATTTTTGGTATATTTCGACGAAACTCGATATTGGTAGTGGTAATCCACAGGTAAATATGTGTTGTAAAAATAAACTAAATCGGTTCATTAGGAGGGGGGGGGGTTTACTCCGGACCCAAATTCCTAATATACTCATACCGGTCGTAATTTCTGCTATATTGTAACGAAACGCGGTATACGTCGTGGGTAACTCATGAGAAAGAAGTGTTGTAAAAATGAGCTGAATCGGTCAATCGGAAAGCGGGGGTTTAATTTGTAATATATTTCAATAGAAAAGCCCGCCAGACGTAGGTTCACAAAGCCGCCGCAAGGAGCGCTTTCTACCACTAGAGTAACTGTATCTTGTTCCTGCGTTAGTTCAAAATACCATAATATGAGGTTTTTTGTATTTATTACGTAGTGTAATAGGTACCATGTGTAAACATAACTCTGGAAGCAAATTAATAATTGATCAGTTACTCATTACAAATTTAAAAGAGAACTATTCATGTTTTTATTTTATTTATGTAGGATATTTTAAGCAAATTGTTCTGGAAAGCAGTCTACACTACCCAAATTCTGAGGAAAGTGATTAGTTATGCAGCTCCTGCGTGACGGACTTTTTGTCACTTTTCTGCCAATAACGTAGAAAGTATGTCCGTAATGAAAAAAGTAGTTGATATAAACGTTGTAGAGGATTAAATTTTTTTTCCAAAAAGTACCTTTAAATGCCTAAAATGTTAATAGGAAAGTAGCAAAACACTCTTTTGTTTTTGAAGCTTACAGAAAAGTTTATGATCAACGTGGTGTTCGCTTCCGTAAAACTTAATAAACATTTCCTAAACTTTTTGCTCCACCTAAAAATCAAATTCAATTACTTTATAAAGGCATTAAAATAATAAATTTAAAGCAATAGAACTCACCTAATTAGAATTTCGTAGTAATTATGTTTGTGTTGGACGATTTTTTTTGTTTTTAGTTATTTGCTTTAAATTTATTATTTTAATGCCTTTATAAAGTAATTGAATTTGATTTTTAGGTGGAGCAAAAAGTTTAGGAAATGTTTATTAAGTTTTACGGAAGCGAACACCACGTTGATCATAAACTTTTCTGAAACCTTCAAAAACAAAAGTGTGTTTTGCTGCATTCCTATTAACATTTTAGGCATTTAAAGGTACTTTTTGGAAAGAAAATGTAATCCTCTACAACGTTTATATTAACTAATTTTTTCATTACGGACATACTTTCTACGTTATTGGCAGAAAAGTTTAAATGTCGTAGCAAACAAAGGGCGTAAAAACTATATAAGTTAATCGCCCTGAATATACTGTAACCTAACCTAACCTATATAGTTATATATGTGGCCGTTAACGCGATACGGTGGTTTTTTTTTTACCACGAAACTTGGTTTGTAGCATTCCCCGATCAAACAATTGAACCACTTCGTTAACCAACAAAATCGGTCCATCTAGAGGGGAGGGGGGTTACTTCGGAGCCCAAGTAGTAATTTTCCAGCCGTAATTTTTGTTATATTTCAACGAAACTCGTATTCATTGGAGTCAACTGAAGAGAAAAATGTGTTGTAAAATATAATCTAAATTGGTTCATTAGGAGGGGGAGGGTTATTAATTAGTACCACCTCTCAACAAAACTCTGGAAGGAAATTAATTAAAAATTAATAATTGAAACAGTTGCTCATAACAAATCTAAAAGAGCAGAACTATTAATCTTTTTATTTTATTTATTTACGTTATACGTATCAACACTTGGGTTATTAGCACCGGCCTGTCTATAGGTTGCCGTCCTTTTATAATGCCAACAGCACGTGGCCGGTCACCCATTCAGGTACTGACCACGCCCGACGTTGCTTAATTTCGGTGATCTACGGGAACCGGTGTACTCAACGTGGCTATGGCCGTTGGCTATATACGTTAATATAAGCAAATTATTCATGAATGCACTCGACACTTCCCTAATTCTAGCAATTTGCTAAAGTGTGAGGGTAAAAATAAAATTAATATGGTATTCAATGTACATTAGCAGTTGTGGAGTTATTTCAGATACGTAGTGGCTTGTGTGGAAACGTTGGTGTCTAGTGAGAGAGAAATTTCGATAAGTCTGACATTTGTAAAAAGTCCGTCACGCAGGAGCTGCATAACTAATCACTTTCCTCAGAATTTGGGTAGTGTAGACTGCTTTCCAGAACAATTTGCTTAAAATATCCTACATAAATAAAATAAAAACATGAATAGTTCTCTTTTAATTTTGTAATGAGAAACTGTTCAATTATTAATTTGCTTCCAGAGTTATGTGTACACATGGTACCTTTTACACTACGTAATAAATACAAAAAACCTCATATTATCGTATTTTGATCTAACGCAGGAACTGGATACAGTCACTCTAGTGGTAGAAAGCGCTCCTTGCGGCGGCTTTGTGAACCTACGTCTGACGGGCTTTTCTATTGAAATATATTACAAATTAAACCCCCGCTTTCCGATTGACCGATTCAGCTCATTTTTACAACATTTCTTTCTCATGAGGTACCCACGACGTATACCGCGTTTCGTTACAATACAGCAGAAATTACGACCGGTATGAGTATATTAGGAATTTGGGTCCGGAGTAAACCCCCCCCCCCTTCTAATGAACCGGTTTAGTTTATTTTTAAAACAGATATTTACCTGTAGATTACCACTACGAATACCGAGTTTCGTCGAAATATACCAAAAGTCACGGCTGGTAGTGGCGAATTGGTATTGTTGGTCCGGAGTAAACCCCCCCCTTCTAATGAACCGATTTAGTTCATTTTTATATCTCACTTTTCTCTCTATATTACCACTATGGATGCCAAGTTTCGTTGAAATATAACAAATATTACGGCTGACATAGTCAAATTAGTGTTTTGGGTTCGGGGTAAACCCCCCCTTCCGGTGGACGGACCTTGGTGGTTAACGAACTCATTCAATCGTTTGCTAATTGAATGCTATATACCAAGTTTCGTGACGAAAAAACAAAAACTCTGGCCGCTATCGTGTTAACAGACATATATATATATATATATATATATATATATATATATATATATATATATATATATATATATATATAGATAGATAGATATATATAAATTTTAACGGGGGTCATTTTCGGTGTCTACTAGGTAGGATCGATAAAGATTTGAAGAAATTTTTCAAAAATTCCGTCATGAGTCCAACCTCAATAGCTACTTTCCTTCGGAGGAAAGTGCTAAAAAGTAAAAAATGAAGTGGGAAAGAATGGGCAGATTACACTGTTCTGCACGAACATCGTCCTTCAAACCAAAACATGCTTTCTTACTGTTTTCAAATGTGCTGAACACGATTTTGAAGTCAGATTCTGTCTATCACGCACAGTTTCTTGAGAAAGTCTAGTGTTTTATCCAAAAATGTGAGTTTTTTGTAAATTTGACGAATTTTTGTTGGCATCAAAACATAGTGAAAAAAATTCAAAAGTCCGATGATTTTGAGCACAGTGAAGTATATTTGAAAGAAAAAAAATTTGATGGGAGTATTACAAGTGGTTGAAGAAATATGGCTAAAAGTGTTTTTTCAGTTTTTGATCTTGAGGCAGGGATTTGGTCTCTACCTGTATCTTTAGGGGAATGACCTTCCTTTCTATTTTATGGTGGTATCCTTTTCATTCAAATCCTTACCTCCCCCCTTTTACCCTCAATACCCCAACTCCCCCCCCCTCCCACTCAGCCCCTTTCTTGTCACTATTTTCTTCTAGGATTTGATCAGTACTCTCGAGGCTTTCGCTAAACGCACTTATTTGGATATTCAGTTGTGCTATCATTGTTCTGGGAACAGTTCACTTTTTCTCTGCAATGTCACGAGAGTGTATAAATAAGCCTGATTCCTTTTGCTATGTTTGTGGTAAAGTCACAGTCAAGTCCACTCAAAAACCTCTGACTCCGCTGGTGAAGAAGGCATACGAGTTATACTTTGGATGTAAATTAAGTGATCAGGACAAATCCTGGGCTCCTAAAATATGCTGTAGTTCATGCTCACGTTCTCTGACTGGTTGGCTAAATGGGACACATAAGTCAATGCCATTTGCAGTTCCCATGATATGGCGAGAACCTACAAATCACGTGACCGATTGCTATTTTTGCATGACCACAATCAAAGGTTTCTCGTTCAAGAGCAAAAAGAAAATTGTTTATCCCAACATCCCCTCTGCCATGAGACCAGCTCCACATGATGCCTCCATGCCCATCCCACCAAATCCGAGTAAGTTCCGTCTTAGTTCTGAGGTGTGCAGCGATTCTGAATGCGTTTCACCTCAACCTGGAACCAGTCAACAAGAAGAAATTTCAAGTTCGTCCAGCCCCTCTAAAACTCAGCCACAGCTCATAAATCAGAGGCGATTGAATGATCTTGTTCGTGATTTAGATCTCCCAAAATCAAAAGCTCAGCTGCTTGGGTCAAGGTTGCAACAATGGAATCTCTTGGAAGGAGGCGTGAATATATCTTTCTTCAGAAAACGGGAATCAGGAGTTCTATGCTTTTTCTCGATGGAAGAAAATCTTGTATTTTGCAATTATGTATTTCATTTGCTCCAGGAACTTGATCTGCCAACCAATCCAGAGGAATGGAGACTATTCATTGACAGCTCCAAGTTTCGTTTAAAAGGAGTACTCCTTCATAATGGAAACAAACATCCATCTATCCCAGTAGCTCATTCGGTCCACATGAAAGAAACCTATGACAACATGAAGATACTTCTACAAAAAATGAAGTACCATGAGTACAAATGGCGCATTTGTGCAGATCTTAAAGTGGTAGCCATGCGTACAGGACTCCAAGGAGGTTACACTAAATGTTGTTGTTTTTTGTGCGAGTGGGACAGCAGAAAAAGAGGAGACCATAATGTCGTAAAAAAATGGCCAGAGCGTAAGGAAAAAGTAGGTGAAAAAAACATTACCAATCCTCCATTAGTGTATAAAACCAAATAATTTTACCCCCACTCCACATAAAATTGGGGCTAATGAAAAACTTCGTAAAAGCGATGGACAAGGAAGGAGAAGGTTTCATGTACTTAAAACAAAAATTTCCGCATCTCAGCGATGCTAAGATAAAGGAGGGAATTTTCGTAGGACCCCAAATTTGACATCTACTCAAGGACCTTACTTTTGAAGCAAAGTTAAATACTACTGAGAAAAAGGCTTGGATTGCTTTTCGAGAGGTATGTGCTAAGTTTTTGGGAAACGAAAAATCTAGAGACTACCGAAAAATAGTCCAAGAACTGCTTACTTCATATAAAACATTGGGTTGCAATATGTCCTTAAAAATACATTTCCTGCATAGTCACCTAGACTTTTTCGCCCCAAATTTGCGTGCAGTTTCGGACGAACATGGAGAACGATTCCACCAAGACATATCCAGAATGGAAAAAAGATATACTGGCAAATGGAATGAGAAGATGCTGGCGGATTACTGCTGGACACTGCAGCGGGAGACAGAGGAGGAAGAGTACAAAAGAAAAAAAAATACTCATTGACGATGTGTGTATATTTTTTGAGTTGTGTCATATCTAGTATTGTACCTGATAGCATGCAGGATTCAATTAATCATATTTTACCGTTGAAAAAGAAAAAAAAAATCTGTTATAATAAAGACAATAATTTTCAAATAGAATTTTTCATTTTTTCCAAGTTTCTCCTCTTTTCTCTCAAAATCAGAGGGCGATAGAATTTTTCTGAGTTCAGATTCGGACTCAGCACACCTGAGAACATGAGAAACAGGCAAAATTGTTCAAGGGAGGGGAGAAAAGTTTTTTTTTGCAGAAAAGTGTTACCTAGAATTTCTATTAGTCGGTAGATTCGTGAAAGGGATGTTTTACCTGGGAAGTGGGATGGTTTAGACAGAAGTAGGGCTTTGACAAGAGTAGACACAGGAGGACGTGCTCTGAATCCGATGTTAGCTTTGCATATTCCTCTATTCTTTTCGAGTATATCAAAAAATGTATACAAAAATAGCTCAAAATCAAGGGAGCATTTCAGTTCGGCTCGGGTCAGCACTGGAATCTTAAGAGGTGAACAAGAAGTATTCCGATGTTCTTACATCATAATCCGTGGTCACTTTCTCATAGGTAATGGCTTCGGAAATGTCCAACTCGGTTAATCATAGCGCACTTTTGTCTTAGAGACGAAAGTGCACTATGAAAAAAAAAATTAAAAACAATATAAACGACACTTTTGAATTTTAAGCACCCTCTTCTCCAAAACCTATTACTCTACTACAACTTGCACATGAACGGTTTCTGTAGGAAATTTAATAAGCTTTCGAATAAAGTTCTTATAATTACCCAAATTAGGACTAGTTTCCAGATATTTAAGAAAATATACGGATATCTCAAGACCATTCCAGTGGTTCCCACTTTTCTTGAAAAAGGTTATAGATATATTTTCTTTTGATTCCCCAAGTGAAGTTACCTACAAAAAAATGTACCTGGAAGCCTATAAATTCGAATCCGAAAAATCCACGATTTCTTTTACGCGAATGTCGACGAAAGAATAGTGTTCCGGTAGGCGGATTTGGCTGGTTAAAGAACTTGACCAAGAGTTTTTTTCAAGACTTTTTGTAGTAGGACATGTTAAAGTGAGAACAGTCTAATAACTAAACAAGTTCTAACGTAAGGTCTATAAGTCTCTGAAACATTAAAAGAGGGAGGGAGGAAACGCGCTAAAATTGTTAATACACGGGAATGACCTTAAGGAAATTAATTCGGTTCTTAGGTAGCAATAGGCCTGCCCTCTACGGGAGGGCCGTACGAATTTCATTGGACACCAACTATCATCCATGGTGTTGGATAGGACGTAGAGGGCCGGTATCTTTGCCGGCTCGATCTTCAGACCTCGCACCCTTGGATTTCTTCGCATGGGGACACATTAAAGATTTGGTCTACAGGCAGCCCATTGACACAAGGGAGTACCTCATCCGTCGCATCAGCTGGGGCTGGGATAAGATTACAACAGAGGAATGCACAAATGCCAACCAGTCTATCAATGTGCGATGCGTCTATCATTGCTGCAGGGGGCCAAACCTTTGAACAGTTCAGAAATTGATTATTATGTATTTTTAGATGAAGAAATTGTTATTTTGTAATTATGTATGCTTCCAGTGTTAAATTTACAATGTTTTAAGAATTCAATTTTTCGTTTTTATTGAGAAAGCTTTTTTCTTTTTTTTTTTTTGTTTTATGTTCTAGCACTTTCTTCTGAAGGAAAGAAGCTATTATAAATTATTTTTAACTTGCAGCATTACGTGGCGTCAGTTAATGTTTTCGACCAAGAAGATTTTTTTGTTGTTTTTTGTGGAGAGGAGGTTGGTGGTTAGAGGGGGTGGAAGAGTGAACATTTTCTTTTAATGATATTTATATAGGTATCATGAAAGAATACCTTTTCACAATTGTGTTTTAGTTTTTTACGTTTTTCTTGGAACCGAAGCAGAAATGAGATATATACCAAAGGACTTTCACCCCCCCCCTTTCTTTATCCTGCGTCGATTCCCGAAAATTGGCCTTTTATTTTGGGGTCACCGTGTACAATCGATATACTTGATATTTCAAGTTTATTTCGTCTCGAAAGAATAATTTATTTGTATATGTTTTATTTGATTTAATAGTAGTGATAATATGTAAATTGAATTGATAAAAACCCACTTAGAAAATTATTTTTTATTTTTTTTTTTTATTTATTTATTTTTTTTTAATTTCTTTATTCAATAAATATAAATATTACAATTGTAATTCAGTTACAATATAGTGTTCCTCTAGACCACCTAACTTCGAAATTATTTATTATATATGAACTTAGATATTATACATTTAATGTACAGTAATTGTAATGCGAGAGAAAAAATAGCCTGGATTCTTCTCGCTATCTTATAGACTTTCTAATGATAACAATAAGTAGGGCTTATTGTTTACAGCTTTATGTCTTAATCCAGTCTGTGTTTGTCTTTATTGGTAGGATGGTGTCTAGTGTCTTTATTTTAGTAAGATGTGTTTAGTCCTCTTGTGTATGTATCTACGGGTGCTTGATTTGTCATAGTTACCTATTTTTTTAATTAGTGGATTGGTTTTAAGTCTACAAGATCTAAAAAATTTGGAGGTCAGCCTGTGGATATAAGTTTTAAGCAGAGGTAAGTTAGTAATTTTGTGCAGTATTTTAATTCTGGTGTAGATGGGGAGGTTTAGGGCAATTCTAATGCATTTATTTTGCATTACTTGAAGTTTTTTATAATTAGTGTTTGAAGTGTAGCTCCAAACAGGGCATGCATAGGTCAATACTGGTCTAATACATGCTTTATAGAGTAGAATTTTGTTTTTAGTGCTTAGTTCACAGACCACGTCAATGAAATATGTAACAAAGCAAACAGAACACTCTGCCAAATCTACCCTTATTTTAACAGAAAATTATTAATATTTACTTAATAGAGTGCTTTTGTTGCTCAATTTTATTAAACAATAACTAATATTTATTTTTATCTCTATTATTTTTGGCGTCTTGCTTCATTGGTGATTACACAATTGGTAACGTTATCTTAAGTCATCATGGTTAATATTTTATAGATCAAGGATTCATGGGTAAAAAGAGGTTAGAGTTTCAAGAAATAGAATGTATTTTATCAAACTTTGCCTAAGATTATTAAATGTCGTTTTCACTTAATTAAAAGTTCTATATTTTCTTAAGTTACATCGTCGCTTGTTAGTTATTTTATCTTGTTTAGTTTTGAATTTATGTGAATAGAGTATACCGCATTCGCAGTAGAGCCATGCCTGCTTCTTCCTACTTGTTTTTTCGGTGCCATGATATCCCATGACATCCTTTAAAAACGTTTATGGGGAACGTCCATCTCCCGTATAAGAATCCTAGGCGTTAGCCAACAGACCATGGCGAGTCCCGCAAAAGTCTATTGTTCGAAGTTTGTTCATAAGTTGTAGTTCATTTTTTTTAAGTAGTTAATTTTTTTTTTAAAGGCAATTCATTGTCTGTGAGACCTTTGGTCAAGCTACTTTCCCGATTAACAGTGCATACTAATGGTTCTTTAGAGACTTGTTAAGACTTTGTGTTATTGTTGGTTTTGACCACGTAAGTGATTTACGTTTGCTTAATGAATCTGTTGTATAACTTCTTTGTTTTGAGTTCGATCAGACCGATGAAGATGCCTTTGTGCTCAGCAGAATATATCCCTCAGATTTTTATTTCTGTTCTTGCGATGTATTGCTCTTTTGGGCACTTTAGTTTACTTACTTTAAATTGATTACAACCATCATTATTAGTACGCATAATTTCTTAATACTCTATAACGAAGAATATTGATTAATATTTGTAAAAACTAACTTTCATTATCTAATGCTTTATTCATAGTTATTGTTTTTTTTATTCTTGGATATTCTCAGGCGTTGAGAGCTTAAATTGAAAATGTTTCTGAGAAAACACCGCAAAGTTGATGAAAACGTAAATTTTATTATTTCAATGAAATTTTTTAAGTTAAATTGTATTATTATTCAATCTTGCGATTGATCATCTTTACCGCGACATCTGTGACCAACAATTTGCTGATACTTATGGCTACAAGCTGGAGAACAAAAGAGAACAGTCATACTGAATGGGTTTGCTGACGATCAAGCTGTCTGCTGTCGAGATGTAAAATCAGCTGAAAGGGTCATAAATAAAATACAGAAAATTTTTGAAGAGATCGGCCTTGCAGTCAATCCAAACAAAAGCACAGGCATTGTGGTTTCGGAAGGATTATTAAAGACCACGGTGCTAAAACTGGAAAATGGTGACCAAATATATACAATTGATAAAGGCGAAAAAATCAAATATTTAGGTTGCACGTTCTCTGGTGAACTGGAATTAAATGAAAACGTGATCCAAAAATTGAAAGAGAAATGGATAAGATGATAACCTCCAGCCTCCTGAAACCTGATCAAAAACTTAATATTATCAATCAGTATGTATTCCCCATCTTGACCTACCCACTTCAGACTGCCCCCCTAATCAAACTTCGTCCTGCTATTCTTGAAGGTGTGGACACCATGATCAGAAGGAGCGTTAAAGCTATCATTGGTCTTCCTGCAGCAACCTCAAGCTCCATGATGTATGCACCTAGGAGGTATCGGGGCCTCGGACTAGTCAGATGTGTGTGGGAAGCTCCCCTTCAACATTGGTCCATAGCCCAGCGTCTGTCCATGGTCGGTGATGATTTATTTCAGTCAGTGTTTAATTACAGTGATGAAGTGCACGTCCAATTGTGCAGGACGACTTAATGTCCCAACGTCCTCCAACACCAGTATTAGGAAGGTAAGACAATCCCTCCGAGAGGAGGCCTTTGAAGAATGGGCATCCTGCAAATGGCAAGGTGTTGGAGTCCGGCATTTTAAAGACACTCCGAAGGCGAATAAGTTTATGACTGAAAAACAAGTTTTGGCAGACTCGGAATGGACTAATGCGATTAAACTGAATGTAAATTATGCACCTCTTCGTGGTGTGCCAGGTGTAAGTGGACGAATTTTGGGTGAAGTAGGGCCCCTCTGCCGCAAATGTAGTAGAGAGACTGAAACACCAGCTCACGTGCTGGGAAAATGCCCCTACAACTCCCTTCTCGTCACCAGGCGGCACCACAATGTAAAAAAAGAAATTCAAAACTTCTTGGAAAAAAGGACTAAGCCTGTTTCGACGAGGTTTACTGCATCGATTCAGAGGGTTCAACTAGATTTATAGATGTTTTAGCATTCCATAAGAAAAGTAGAAAAGCCCTAATCGTCGACCCTACCGTGAGGTACGATGCAATGACCTCGACCAGGCCTCAAAAGTCGACAAAGAGAAGAAGGCTATTTATGAGAAATGCATCCCTTACCTAAAGGAGAAGTTCCTGGAAACTTACGGAGAAAGAGATTTCGAGGTAAGAGGGCTTTGGTTCGGGGCAAGAGGTGCTATTCCTAGGACTACAGCAGAATTCTTCCAAGAGTGTGACATAAAATTCGAACATTTGCACAAATTGGCTTAGTCCATCATTGTAGACTCGCTAGGAATTCTTCATCACCACTTATACAATTAAGCAAAAGGAGGATAAACATGAAGGACCATCACAGGAGAAGATATTCTCGGAGTTACCGATCTGTATTTTTTTCCTCTTTTTTTTTTTTTTTTTTTTTTTTTTTTTTTTTTTTTTTTTTTTTTTTTTTTCTTTTCTTCTTTTTTTTTAAATAACATATTTTGGGACTCTTTTTTGGAAGACGAATGAATCTCCTACAAGGAGTGATAAGTAGGCTTTGAGGTAGCAACCCATTGAAAATGGGCAGCATTTCATTAATAAAAATGTTTTCTCTCTTGTCTCTATTAAACGATTGGTTTGTTATAAAGAATTAAGATAATTTGTTTACTTCTGTTCCTTCGCAGTAGTCATAAATAAATCAGCACATCTTGTTTATTTTTTGTATCCCTTCCTTTAAAAATGTTACCTACATGATTCAAGGTCTCTTTGCTATTTTTGCATTAAGATGGACAAATATGGATGAAGTCACGAAATATGAATGTTGAATGAAGAAAAATTAAGTAATGTTCTTTTTAAATTTGTTAAAGAAGACAAGTAATTCTTCATAATTAGATCAGAAATACTAAATTGAAGAAAATTAGATCTTTTTGAGAAGAAGACTACTTTAGAAAATGTGCTTATTATGTCTTATTTAGTAGAATGTAAGACTTGTCAATATTTTTTGTGCTGTAAGTTTACTGGTGGAGTACATTTTACAACCCTTCCCCGCACGTATATCATGGGTAGCGAACATATTATGTTTTTAACTGAGATATTAACTGATATAAGAAATCAGCTGGTTATGACCTGGAAAATTACATATATAAAAAAAACTAACGATTTTTACGATTCCTTGTTAAAGGAGAATAAAACTGTTTTTGACATGTGGCCTTTTTCCTAATGGTTTGTGGTTTTCTTTATTCATAAAGCTGAACCAGTCAGTACCGCTGCAAAACCGCAATGCAGACTAACCATTAAACCTTCTTTCGCGTAGCTTATGTGGTTGTGCTGGTTCCCTTTAAGGATGTTTCATTTATATTACTAAGTGTATTGTAATATATAATTTGTTGTAATATTGTAAAGGTATGAATTATTAGAAGAAGGTTTTAAAGAAATGCCTTTATTAATCAAAATATGCGCCGTCATTACATATATACTTTTCCCTGCACGAAACAAGCATTTCTGAACTTACTCTTGAAAAAGTGGATGTCACGGAAGAAACGAGGTCCTAGATGGTCGATTTCAGTCTCTTTTCGTCGCCGATGTTTTCCTAATAACATTATCCAAACTGCTGATGAAATAAAAATCGGTTGGAGTAAGATCCGATAAATACGGTGGATAAGGGGAAAGACTCCTGCATTCAGCTTCCACAGCGTCTGTCTTGTTAATCTTCCGATGTATAGTTTTTTGTTATTAAGTAGAAGAAGATCATTTCGGTTTACAAGAACAGGTGGTTCTTCTTGCTATTTTGCAAGTATTTTTATTAACACTTGGCAGTAATTGTTCACGAGCTGGCAACAGAAAATAATGGATTGAACCAGGAATACTCCACCAAAATTTTATCATTACTTTTTTGCACTGTGCCTAAGGTCGTGGGTTCCATTCCCACTATGGGGGGTTGGCTTTTCTTTAGAAAAAAGAAAATACATCATTCCTTTCCTGGCTAGAAATGGGTAATAACCTATTGATAAGCCGTCCTAAAATTCGTTGTTAATATTATTTGGATGTTAAAATTTAAATAAATAAATTTAATATCTATCCAAGAAGTACCAAGCTGCTCAAGATGTCTGTAATCACCCATGGCACTGGTTCATCATTCATATAGGAAAATAAAATCGCCAACCTTTACTTTATGATATGTTTTATTTCAAGCTACAAAGCGCTTTTCAGACAAAGTCTCATCATCAGTGTGTGTTAGGTTGTACCACAAAATGGCTCCAATTGCGGGTGTCAACATAACAGGTGTTAGGAGCTAGTTAGTGAAGGTTCTTCGTAGTAGACTTATTTAGCTTGAAATAAAGCATTTCAAACAGGGGTGGTTAGCCGGTATTATAGACAAATCAGTACTTTTATAAAAATAGTGTAGGGAAATTGTAATTTTTTCATCTGGAATATAGGTGGTTTAGAGAAATAATAAATAAAATAAAATAGTATCAATAATAAAAAAAAAACGTAAGAAGGTCGGAGATCTAAGCGTTTACACATAGGTGGACCGTCCGACCCGAGGCTGATTTAGATCTCGAATAGGATTAGAGGCTTGAAAGGGGTTGAACTTAGGACTTAGGCGAATCCTGTCAGGAAGAAGCTCACATTCCTCAAAGGCCTCCCATATATCTTGGAGCATACTATCTTTATATTACACATTTATTTAGATTTTTCCAGTTTAATGACACATTCCTATTTTTTCCGACGGGTGAGTAGCATTGTTAATAGCAAAGTTATTGGAACAATATCACAACAATATATCCATTTTCGGAATTCCGGAACAAGTAAGCCGATTACAGAATCATTATGTAGAACATAAAAATGTATGGCCTACCTGGACACGCACACTTCTCTGGGAATGCTGTCTCGGATAATAAAGATTAAGATTGTGCAGCGAAAAGATTAAGAACTTACGAAAAAGGAATAACTCTGCAAGACACTTATAAGAAAATTAAAATACAAATCATAAATGAATGGCAAAAACATGGACGTACACTACAAATGATAAATTCCGCAAAATAAAAATAGTGCGTAAATGCCTGGCTAGCTGTTAGGCTCAGAATACGTCATTCATTGACCTCACTGTGGAATTCGTAATGTGACATACTGACGAAATGCAAAGATCGGGAGTATTTTGACATAACTCTCAACATGCGCGTACATAACAGAGGTACGGACTATATCCAACTCTTAAAACTCGTATCCAACTTTTAAATAATAAACAATATTTATATTAATGTATAAAAATGATAACCGATTGTATACGAGTACCTGTGTTCAATTTCATTGCGGTTCATCATAAATCCATTACATCCCCACTTGTGGTCAGCTCGCCACCCATATGTAGTCAATATGAGTGGCGAGCTGACCACAAGCGGTTATGTAATGGCCTCTGAAGATGCGGCATTAAGACCATGAAACATGTAGGGCAAACAGATAATAAAGTGGTACGAAATAAAAATAAAAATAAAGTGCTATTTTTGATATATCCAAAAACATAATGTACTTGATTGGTCAGAAACTTGTGAACTAATATATATATATATTGAATTAAAAAATGTTTAGGTCAGTGCGCCTTTTATATGACAACAAAATGAGGCAATCGCTTCATTGCTGACTGGTTAATCCAATAAATAATAAAGATAATGGCTACAACTTCCCTGGATGTTTTTTTTCTCTTGTATTCATAAAATAAAATTAGCCAATAGGTGTTTAGTTGTGAATTCACTGTTACGTGTCCAGTTGCATTCTACAGTTCAGGTTTGCAGAGGAAGTATTAGTCTAAAGAAATGTTGATTTTTATCATTATTTACCTTATACGTTGTTTGAGGATATTTTATCTTAAAAATTGTGAATGCCAGAAGAAATATTTTGATTGTTTTTTTTTTATTTTACTAATACAATTAACATCAAGTTTTTTAGAATTTTTTCTCTCAAACCCATTTTTCTTTTTTGACGGACGATGTCAGGAAATTAGTGCTTTAAACATTCCTTTGTGGGAGCTCCAAACAACGTTACATCTCGAGTTTTACTTCATTCAGTTTTCTTCTTTCATTCTATTTTTGTTTGTGATGTTTTTCTTTACATCACTGCCTACTCTTTTCGTCTTAGTTTGGTTCTTTTTACTAGTACTTTAATGTTATTTTTATAATATGCCTTTAAAACAAAATGAAGTCAAGATATTTTTTATCTCTATGAATTTTATTATGTTTTACCTTTTTTCATCTTATATTATGGTATGCCATTAGATTTGTTTATGCCGTGTGTGCTTTGTATGAAATGTCGTACTTATTTCTTGAACCTCTTAGCTGTTTTAGCCCTGACAATGTTCTATGCTAAATTGTATAAATATTCAGAAGTACATTTCTATTTCTCTAAAAAATTCAAAGAAATTATGTAAATAATTGGTTTCAAATTCAATAAGTAACTTTTTTTTAAAATTTGTTTGAGAAAAAGTATTCTGGTGATATACTGTTTTTTTTTTTTTTTTTTTTTTTTTTTTTTTTTTTTTTTTTTTTTTTTTTTTTTTTTTTAACGGCGCATCTACATCTTGGCCATTAGCGCCGGGCTATCTAGAGGTTGCCACCCTTTTCTAAGGCCAACAGCACATGTTCGGTCACCCATTCAGGTACTGACCACGCCCGACGTTGCTTAACTTCGGTGATCTACGGGAACCGGTGCACTCAACGTAGCTATGGCCGTTGGCTGTGATGTACTGTTATACTAGAGTCTATTACAAAGGTAGAATTTGTCAGGATTCGGTCATGGGGTCTTAATAAAACTACATTTTTATATTAAAATTAGTTTTATTTTTGTCGTAGAGTCGAGGGCAATTAATAAAACTTTATATTCTAGGAAACAATGTAAACT
The DNA here is from genome assembly GCA_946811695.1 of Gonocerus acuteangulatus. NCBI lineage: Eukaryota > Metazoa > Arthropoda > Insecta > Hemiptera > Coreidae > Gonocerus > Gonocerus acuteangulatus. Next base: position 48,908,855 of record OX328123.1, on the reverse strand, counting down.
GTGATTTATCTTGTAATTTATATTTAATATGTTAACATTATTTAATATAATTGGTAGTTAAAAATCTGTACTCAATATAATAATTATGTTGGTAAATGAAATATATTTTCATAGTAACAATAATCATAAGAGTAACATATACGAACGAATATATTCAAACTTGTATTAATGAATTAAAATAAATCAGTGAATTATTACGGTCTGCCAACTTCATTCAATATTATGTCTAATTATTACGCTATCTACGGGCAAAGCTTTCAGATTATTCGAGTATGTTTGATTTTTTTATATTTCATAGTTACAGAGTTGTTCATACTTGCCCGACATTCCAATGCTGAGACCTGATCCGAACTTCCCTGAGGTGTCATGAACTGAATTTTTTATTTAAGATTTAGGCTGTAGTTAGTAGGGAGTAAAAGCAAGCTAAGATTTCTGCTTGTAGAGCGATGAATCCTTCCTTGAAACGTCTGAGGGAATTGGTAGTGAATTTGAATCTTGTTGCCAATAATATTTTCTTTCTCGGATATCCTTAACTGTAGCTATTTTTAAAACCAGGTATTTTCCAAGTTCATAGCTTTATAATACTCTCAGTTTGAAGTTGTTACCAATAATCCAGAATGTCCTGATGGTAGACTTTCTTCTTGTTCTAGGCTGACCTTGAGACTTCACATTAACTAAAAACTTCAATTGCCTCACCCACGTGATCACTATACCCACTTACATACAAAAAAATACCACTTAGGCCCAATGTCGCAGTGCTATTATACGAAACTCTACTACTACCATTACTAACTTACGCAAGCCCAGTTTGGTACAGTACCACTAACACCAAAATACGAAGACCAGAGATTTCAAAATAAAATTCTTCGAATTATTTTAAATGCACATCCTCTTATACGAAACACTCAAATCCACAGAGAGCTCGGGGTTGTCCACTCCGCAGAGCAAATTGAAAAACTCACTCAAAGGCGCTTCGTGAAACTCCCAACAATAGAAGGAGCCAGCTACTTTCAGCTTGGAGAAAGAACGGGCGTATATAGAAAATAATTTCGGAGGGGGCTGGGAATATTTGGGAGGGGGGGGCTGAGACCATTTCCGGTGTATAGAATATTAACAATTTAGATCTTGGATGAGTTTTACAAAACGCTATTACACCCAAACCAGGATATATGTTATTTCATTTATTTTTAAGGGTTTTATGACATTTTTACCGATCAAATCAAAATTTCGGGGGGGGGGGGGGGTAGCAGCCCCAACAGCCCCCCTCCCCCCCTTATTTTCGCACATGGGAGAAAGGATTGCAACACGATTAAAGGCACGATGTTATCAAAACTTCTTTCATTCAATAATTTATCCCGTTATTGTTTTATTAAAAAATGTTCTTTTTTTTATTACTCTTTATTTTTATGGAATTTTTTTTTCTTAACCATTTATAAAAATTACGTTTATGTATTGTTTGAATCAATTATTTATTGGTTGATTGACCACTTTTAATCTTCTCTTGAGTACAGTATAGCTTTTCATACTAAAAGGGTCAAAATAACATCATTCAGGGGTCATTGATTGCCAAGGCTTCTTTAATTGAATTTTTATAAATTTTGGTAGATTAAGGTGTAATGTTATTTCATTACTTCCTTCAGTTGTAGGCAATATGATGATGCAGAAAGGCCTTTTTTAAATATTTAAACTTATATTTAGAGCACACGTTAAGTAAATAGGCATACTGACAATGACATTACTCATCTGTGGGTAAAAATTATCTTAATTTTATATATATATATATATATATATATATATATATATATATATATATATATATATATATATTGAAAACAACCCTATAGTCTATGTCTAAGAAAATACAGCCTCAACACTTTCAGCATGTAAGTGGCTCAAACGCCACATCTATCCATATTCCAAATTATTTATTCTATTATTTCATTATAATATTGTTATTTTTATTTGACCAGTCCTAATAGCATTTCTATTATTTCCTTGTATTGCGCCTAAAGAGAAGTTGGAAAGACTTGAATTTACAACTAAAATAGTCACATACTAATAATTTTACTGTACCTACATGAAATAATTTAGCTAATTTCCCTCTTAAATAATTCATGTATATACCCTATAGTTCATAGTGCTGTTGCTTCTACAAACCGTAAATTCCCGTTTTGGACCAGAAGAAAAAGGGCTGCTAGTTCTTAATTACTGTAAATACTTGAAATGAAAATTCTCTAAACATTTTTAACTTTTAAAGTTGTCTACTAAAAAGCAATTCGTGAAATTGGATTTTATACGTGCCAGGAATCCTGAAGGCAATTAAAAGTTTGTCGGATTTTACATCATTATCTGTAGGATTTTGAAAATATATTTTACAAATTTTTATACAGCGGAAGATCCTGGCTTCCAATTAATTTTTTCCCCACGTTATCTTGAATTAACCATATTTTTTTCAATCAGTGTGTCTATTTTTATCGAAGTTTACTGCAATTCTTTATATTATTTTTATTATGTCTGTTTCATTTTATAACAAGTTTTTTTCCCTCATTATAGACAATTTTTTGTATTATGACGTACAAGGCTATACGAAGAAAAAGTATAGAAGAAGTCGTCATTCTATTATATATATATATATATATATATATATATATATATATATATATGTATATTATTTTTTAGGGTTCTTCGCTGGGGAGAATTATTGATATTAATACGGCATTCTCCAGCGGTCGGATTTTGTGGGTGATATTTCGCAGAAATCACATTCTGCTTTGTCAGACCGTTGTCCATGCTTTTAACTTTTTAGTTTGTTATTTTATAATAGCCTTTATCATATTTACATATGGCGCTTTACAGATGTAGATTCTTGTACGGGCGGGTCTGGACACTGCCTGGATCCGACGGAACTGTTTCGCGCTTTTCTTCGCTTGTGCTTGATTGTCTTTCCTTAGTCCATCTTTCTTTAACCATTCTTAGTACGGACTTCCATGTAGGGTGTAGGATTACACCTTCATCCCGATTGAGAGTCTTCGGTTCCTTAAATATCTCAACAGCCTCTCTGACTAGCCTTCTTTGACGATTGTCTTATTTAGCTAGGACTCTGGCTTGGTCAAAAAGCATTTGTCCAGGACGATCTTCTCATGTCTAGATACAGCCGACGTTTTTGTACGCCTGTTGTGGTAGTCAGCGTATGTATATATATATATATAAACTACATTTTATCTTTCATAAGTAATTGAGTCGTTGAAGTTCCGCTGAAACATATCTTCTTACCCGCTGCCCATCGTACTTACCTCACCTGAGCCATTATGATGGAGATTGCACCGGCAGGCGCCGTACTCGTAAAAGAACGGCTCGTCTGGTGGTACAGTAGATCTAATAGGCGTAGGTGCGGCTATTCCTAGGTTTTACAATCCAATACGTTAGCCCTATACCTCAGAGGTGATAAAGCGGCTATTCTTATTCGGCCACCCGTTATAATATGCATATGCGTTTGCCTGCTAAATCTTAAGGGTGGCGATACACGTTTTGTTCAAATCTCAAGGCAACGATTGAACAGTTTGGCCTCAAGGGTTGAACCGAACGGATCTAGCACACATACGATAAGGTAATAAAACTCAGGTCCAGAACAATACAATCCAGTTATAGTACAACCACTGAATGTGATGCAAATATTCTCTAGTCCACACACATCAGGCCTAGCCTGCACAGTCTTTACAGTTAATCTATAGTTTTTATGATTCTATTTCGATGGACTGTACAGTTTAACTCTGGCCTCTAGGATGCCCCAGACACGGCGAAGAATATCTCATGATTTGGACTTCGTAGTCCTTTAGTAGCGTAGTCGCTTTATGGGTTGCGCCGTAGGCTTCACACGACTAAAATATCAACAAAAACGGTTTCCTGCGTACAGACACAGGTTGAAGGTGCTAATAAAAAGACCTAAAAAAAAATTAACCTTTTTGCTAAAAAAAAAAAATCCTACTTTCCATTTTCATTTTTTAAATAATTTGTTTAGGATCCCAATTAGCCTTAGAATTTTATCTAGCATCTTTATAAAGCTGGCTGATTACTATGCTTAACACAAACGTGGTAAATTGTTTGTAGAATTCTAGGTATTTTCTTTGAACGGAGGATTAGTCGAATTTGAACTAAATTGAGACTTGAACGTCAATAATCTGCATTCCTTGTACTTTGGCAGGTGAAGGCGATTGTCTGAAACTGAACAATAACCTCCGAACTTAATGGATCCTGTGCTTGAAATGATCTTAGGATCAAAACTGATTCCCGTTTTGGCACTTCCAGTAATAAAGACCTTAAAAAAAAATGTAACATTATATTAGATATTCCATTCAACCCATTCCGTTAATTCTGTAGGTTTTTATTAAATTACATTATAGATTTATTGTAGAGTTCGCGTTTAAACGATTTCAAAATGGAGCTCCTCGGACGTAGGTGGAATATCATTTACCACCATTATTCCCCTTGGGACAGTTCCAGCCTAATTGAGGGGGGGGGGGGTCCAATGAAAAGCATCGACCTCGCATCAATTTTATATTCCTATATTCCAAATCGCAGTTTTATGGTTGTACAATAGTATTAATTTGCTCTTTCAACTAGAATAAACCCTATTTATGAGAAATTAGAGAGGGCTTTGTTTATTTTATCCTAAGACAATACATAAGAAAAGAAAATGAGAGAGGGCTTTGTTTATTTTATCCTAAGACAATACATAAGAAAAGAAAATGAGAGAGGGCTTTGTTTATTTTATCCTAAGACAATACATAAGAAAAGAAAATTAGAGAGGGCTTTGTTTATTTTATCCTAAGACAATACATAAGAAAAGAAAATTAGAACAGATCCAAACAATTATTTTATTTATTAATTTTCCTTATAAGTGTTTCGCTACTCTAAACAGTAAAAAATCCAAAGCAAAAATTATTTAATATACGTCAAAGTGGTTAGGCATTTGAACAGAAATTTATGAATTTCTTTCTGCGCAGCTTTTCGAATGACTCGTATAAGTTTTGTATTTAATTTCCTCAAAATCTGTTTTCTAAGATCCTTGCAAGGAATCTTCCTTACAAGTTAGGTATGGTTAAAGAACTTTGCACTTTAGACGTGTCTTTACCGCATACGAGTTAGAACGAAGGGTCTCGCAAAGTTGTGAGTTTTTTATCTACCTTGATGAGCTGAGCATATCGTCTCTACCACGTCAAACTATGGAATATGAAAATCGTAGCAAACTACCGAACGAACATATTCGATACAATGACTGAGTAATATATTCGATACTTTATTTAAGACATTTCCGGCTATTCTAAATGGTTTAGAGTTGTGACAATTCGTGTGTGACAAGCCGATATGTTTCATGTACGATAGTTTGACATGGTAGGGACTATATGTCCACGAAAGAATATTAATTTACTTTCTAAATTATCACTTAGTCAGTCGGTATTTAGCTACAAATGTCGAGTGAACTATCTAGTCTTTTGTGCAAGTTTTTAAGTTTATGGTCAACGAATGCTGACCATTAGACTGCCCCAACATTGGACCAGTATTTTTCCTGATCCGTTCCGATCCAATCTGATTTCCTTTGACCAACAACGGCCGACAGGGGCCTACATTGGTCCCGACCCAATCCGATCCGATTTTGCCACAGCTGGTCAGTAATGATCTCGTAGTGATTTGTTCATTACTTAGTTATTTTTCTAAAGTTCTAAATGCTTAAAACCTGACGTGCCTATAAACGCCTTCAATTTTGCAAATTGCTGCGGTCAAACAAAGAAATAAATAATAATAATTACGTTTTCACTCTTAGAATATGAATATAATAAATAAATAAAATTATTATTGCGTGTATTAATATTATTTGCGAATGAATTTATCCTATAAAGAAGTTAAGAATAATAATAAGTTAGCTTAAATTAGGCTAAAAATTTTCAGGCACAATGTAATAATAAAACAGTTCATTTGACTAAGGTTTCTTTTCTTTCTTTTTTGCGGTATGTTTTTTAACGACATTCGTAGTAATGCGCATATATAAAAATACATACATTCATACACATATATATATATATATATATATATATATATATATATATATATATATAGAGAGAGAGAGAGAGAGAGAGAGAGAGAGAGAGAGATTGTGAGAGGAGAGACTGTTATCTAATTTATAGATATTTTTAATAAATTTGATATTTAATATGATTTGTATTACCCTTTTTCCTGAATGAATTATTAGCGTGAAGAATGACGAAAGCCTGCCTATATAGAGCGCTGAGTGTATTTTTCATCTCAGTTTCAAGTATCCAGATGAATTACATTCTTCATTGCCATATCCGTAAAGGGTTTTTATTTTCCTCGACAAAATGTAGGTTTAACACATTTTTTTTTAATATGAAGTTGGACAGAAATGGATTGACAAAAAAGAATGTTTTGTGAAACAAAATATAAAATTATTTTAAATTGTGCATCTGTTAGAAATGTATGTATTTCTTTATTTTTAGATGATTTAATTAAATGTTTTTTTTTTTTTTTTTTTTTTTTTTTAATAGTCAGAAGGTGAAATGATAAAATGAAAACCTTTTCTCATAATAGTAATTTTTAATGAAACTTCCCTATCGTTTCACGTCTATTTTGATGGCTGTCAGGGAGACTAAGACTTTTCCTTAACTATTTAGTAGCATTTTTGAAAAACAATTATACCGTTCATTTATATTATTTTCAAGGAACCCAGAATTGTTACGTGGGATATGCGGTTTGGAGTTCCTCTTGTGGCATGCTGATTTGCAACATTGCCTTTGCTAAGTTTACAGAGGTTGGCAACCTGTAGATAGCCTGGCGCTGATAGCTATTGAAGCAGGTTTGCCATGAAAAACAACAACAAATATATGTTATATGTATTTTTAATTTTACGGTTAACACTGTTTTTCACAAATACCGTTTGCACTTTTGACGGAGAGTCGTTCCCTGAAACCATCTTTAATGCTAGCCAGTTTAAATTTACTGACGATGGTTGGTTTATTAAGTAAGAAATCTGCGTGAAAGAAAATTGCATGACACATTTATTGCTCTTTCAAAAAAAGATTTCTTGTTAAATTTCCTGATAAAAAACTGAATAATTTAATGCAAAATTTATTTTCTGGACCGCAACGAAGGGGATTTAAAAATTTTAAGATGTGTCTGGTAAGGTCAGTATTCCGAATGGACAGTATTATTTAGTCTAACAATATAAAGGTTTGACAACTGACGTCTCAAAACCTTCATATTTGTAAACTAAATAATGAATAAATTATAATAATAATGAATATAATTTTAGATATATTATTAATACTCCATACATATAAATAAAAGAAAACTTATTCAAAGGAAAGAAAAATAATAAATGAAAATATCAATGAATGAATATTTTTATTAAATTTAAATCAAAAACAATATCAAAATGTGTTTTACCTGAGGGACCAACAACAGAAGATTTATAATTTGTTTTCTTTCAATACTTTTATTCCAAAATGTTTACACTTCAGCCCTTAAAAACCCGAAAAAATTGCAACATAGCTACTGTTTCAATGAAGAATACCCAATGCGACGCGCAATTCCAATCTTAGAATGGAGAGACCGAAAGGAAAAGAAAAATATCGGCGGGCCACGAAGAAGATCATTGCCTTCCATTTCACAATTATACCACACGAACCATTAATGAAATGGCCTTTTCATTAAGAAAATACTCTCTCATACGCCGTGTAGAGTCTGTAATGAACGAACTTACTCAGAGTAATAGATTTTTTTAAGAATAAATTCCAGATATAAAAGAACTATTCAATGTATGCTATAGTGTACGTTATCATAACTTCTTTAAAACTGTTAGCTATTTCATAGAAAACTTAATACTTTTCATAAATATTTTGGCTCTTTATAAACTATAACCTTCCTACGAGTTGCTGTTCCTTGTGCTCTTATTATAACGAGACGTTAACAATTAAACGCATACTTACTGACTACATATTAAGAGACAATCTAGCAGTTCCACGTGACTTACTGACTACATATTAACAGACCATCTAGCAGTTCCACGTGACTTACTGACTACATATCGTCGATACAAAAGCAAACTAACGAATATGAAAAAATGCATCTTTCATTGTCCATCTTTAATAATTTCTGCTGGACTTATGTACGGCAAATTCTTCAATCTGACTTCACTCTATTAAAGGGAAAGTATTCCACTATCAAAAGGTCAAATCTGCCGAATATTTGACTGCCCAAAAAAAAGTTATGAATAAATACTTTTCCACTCTGAAAAGTGGTGATTTTCATATTCGTTAGTTTGCTTTTGTATCGACAATATTAAGAGACCATCTAGCAGTTCCACGTGACTTAGTGACTACATATTAACAGACCATCTAGCAGTTCCACGTGACTTACTGACTACATATTAAGAGACCATCTAGCAGTTCCACGTGACTTACTGACTACATATTAAGAGACCATCTAGCAGTTCCACGTGACTTACAGGACTTACAAGCCGAAAATAGCCAATCCATGAACGTCATACTAACTCACCTAAAACCAATTAAATTTTATTAAAAAATGTAGCTCTATATCCAATTTATCAATCATCTCTTTTTCTCCCTTTTAGCGCGGTTCCTCCCTCCCCCATAGGGAGGAACCCCGCTTATAAGGTTGATATCATGACGCAATCCGGAAGTGCCGACTAGAAAATTTTGCGTTTCAGAACCCCTAGAGACCGAAAATGATAGTGGTTAAAATTTGTATATATATATATATATATGTATATATATATATATATATGTATATATATATATATATGTATATATATATATATATATATATATATATATAATATATATTTGTCTGTTCGCTCTGTAGCTGCCAGGCGAATGGTCCGATTTTAATGAAATTTGGTACAAAAATCTGTCGTCCAATTTGAAAGGTAAAGTTCGTTAACCAGCAAAATCCGCCCACTGGAAGATGGCATTTGGGGCGAAATTCGTGCAAAAAAAATCGTAACGCTTACGTTTTTGAGTCCATCTGCTTCTAAGTACTCGTTTTATAGGCTTCTTGGCCAAGGAAAACGAATGAAACCATTTTCAAGGCGATAGGTTTAAGCGTTTTTGAGAAAATTGGAAAAATAGTTGTTGAATACCGTTTATGGTTTTGGTACTTAGAATCATGGGAAATCATGAAACATTTTCTGCATGTTCAACATTCATCAATACTAATATGTTGAAATTTTGGTTACGTTTGGTGTTAAGGAAGGGTTAGAATAAAATATTTTATTAACAGACATGAAAAGTTTTGGTAACTTTGTAAATTTTCCTTAATATCTCTAAAACGGTTGAGAATCTTGTGAAGCGGAAGTTTACCATTCGAAAGCTTACTAAATTCTCTACAAAAAAGATTCTAAAAAAATTTTTGAGTAGGCATTGTCAATCGGAGAAATAAGTGCTTAAAACTTCAAATGTTTGTTTTGTTCTTTTGATCGGGTTTTCGTAGTTCTTTATCTCACATTTTAATGGGTTGTTGTTTTTTTTAATTGCATTTATTTATAGAATTAGTATTATTGTAGAAGAAATCAATAAAATTAGAAACATTTTGATATTTGTTTTGATATTTGAAATAACTGTTTGTATTAGTTGGGTTGGCCAACCAGTGGTGGGTTGCTGCCCCTTGGTAAAGGGCCCTTTGTTTACGGTTGAAAGGTTGAACCAAAATAACAACGGTTTCCATTTCAATCTTCCCAAATGACACTAGGGATAAAAACTGAACCGCGCTAAGATGACGCAGTTCCTGCGAGTCAGACTTTTTTTATTGATATATTACGTCTCGATTTATTTAATGTAGTATCATCTTACATCATGATTTTCGACGTGTATGTATACACACATTGTGTAAATGATATATTTATACTCGTCTTGTAATATTATTTTATGATACATTACTATTAGTAAAGCACCAAAAGTTGCGCAACTCTAAACAAATAAATAAAACAATATTCTCTTATATACGTAAAATGTCTTGAAATCCTACACAAATGTTACGCGTATATCCAGTTTCTTATTAATTATTTAAAATGTATATAAAACGTAATTATGTATATTCACGCGTTTGGATATATGTAGGGTAACTAAAAAAAAGTGGACTTCTGACTTCAGTCTTAACGTGTGTGGATCTTAGATAGAGATTTAATGGCCCCTGAGGAGGTGGCATGAAGGCGACGAAACATGAAGTGTAATAAAGTGCTACAAAAGAAAAATAAGTACTATTTTTGGACCTATGCCGCATATATCTGAAAAAAAAAACATATTATTTATATTATACTGAGTTTGACAAGTCAATATAGGATTCTGATGTTGAGTGAATTGGTGTTTCGAGCGCAAGAATTGGAGTCCTAGGTAATAACCCAGCAAACTACCAAGTTTTCTCATAGTCAGGAATCGAGCGCTATTAGGGAAAGTTCGCATCAATGCACAATCAAGGCTTTATATCGTGGTTGGCAGTCAAAGTGTTAATATATATATATATATATATATATATATATATATATATATATGCTTATGATGATTACGAGGGTAAAGGACTCGCCCTATTGTTAAATTGACCCATATGTATTTATGCCATATTGATAATGTGTAAAAAAGTGCATTGTATCTTCTAATAAGTAAAAATAAGAAAATAATATATATATATATATATATATATATATATATATATATATATATATATGTATTCGATATATTAGTGATGGAATTTTCAGTTTTTACGGAAATATTTTCTTCCAATGGGATATTAGTGCAAAAGGTTATTGGCTAGTAATTCGTGTTGGTAGCCTCTCTTAATTTAACTTTTAAATTTTATGAACTTTTCTAAAACGTTGTCCATGAATACTAAAACTCTAAAAGCTTTTTAAATGGAAATTTTTAGGCTTACGTTTTCACTATAACGTTTGGTTGATTGACATTGGATGAAGTAAAGCCAAGAAAAATTAAAGAGGCAACTTATTTTCCAATAACAACCTTTATTCAATAATTCAAATAGTTTTTAATTTACATTTTGAATAATTTTTTGACTTAAAATATTTATGGTATCTAGGAATTGTTTATTGAAACATTCACTGTTGACAGTTTGCAAATATAAATGTCTAAAACATGATTATATCTCAGAAAAATGAGCATATTCCTATGCACGCCGTACATAGTTTTAACAGCTAATTATTAAAATATGAATAATAACATAAAATGAATCTTTTTTCCCCAATTTAGCTGTTTAGCGGGAGGGTGTACAAGTTTCCCGTATGTGAAACTTTACATAGATAGTTTCATTGCAAGAAAACAAAAAATACGGCAGTTGGGATCAAATGAACGATGTGATTTGGAGTTGGTAATTTTATATTTACTCTTATTTAAAATTGATAAGTGATTTTGCTTATTGCGAAAACACACTTCCTGTGTTATCAGTGTTTTACATAAACTTTTTTTTGCAGTATAACAAAACATGCGTTAGCATGAAGCCTATTAATAATTAGGACTACTACTTGTAAATAAAATGTCTGTTTTTCAACTCAAATCTATGTTAATGGAATAATGAAGCCATCATGAACAATGTTGTTCTAATCAGTGTTTGAAATATCTGATGGCATGCCATTCAACCATTACCGGCATAGCTTTTCCTCATTTTATGCACTAACAACCATTGATGTATATTTTACTGAATAATCTTTCAAAAATGATTATAAAGAGTTATGAATTTGGAGCTAGATACACATTCAATACATTTATTTCAATGTTTATTGTTGATGGTATCATAAAGGCTGGACCGTCTGAATTTCTTAATGGTGATCTTACTGTAATAGTGTTTGTGCAAGTTGTTTTTTTTTTAATAGATTAAGAAAACAAACATTCTTTTACTTTATTGTAATTTCCACTATTGGCTTTACACAGCGGACGTATGTCTTCAATATATAAACGATGTAGGATTTGTAGATCCGAAAAATGCCAGTTGTATAATATATTCAGAGTGTCTCGTTTCTACTTCGTTTCCGGGAAAAACGAAAAAAAAAACTAGACCTCAATTGTGAAAAGACATTCTTTCATAATGCCTATATAAAATCATTAAAAGTATATGTTTTATCGTCCACCCCCATAACCCAGCCACCTCCCCCCAAAAAACCAACACAAAATCTTCTCAGTTATAAAAATTAACTAACGCTATGAAAAGCTGCAAGTTCAACATAATTTAGGGTAACTAATTTCCTTCGGAGGAAAGTAATAAAACACAAAACAAAAAAACTTTCAATTCTTAAAAAATTTTAAATTTAACACTGGACGCATACATAATTATAAAATAACAATTTTTTCTTCTAACAATTCGAATAATCAATTCAAAAACTGTTCAAAGGTTTGGCCCCTTGCAGCAATACAGGCAACACATCGCACCTTCACAGACTGGATGGAATTTTTGCCACGACATTACGGGTCAAAAAATGGGTACCAATTATTTCATTATTGCACACAAAATCAGAGGCACACTAACTCCTATATTTCGGGGGTGGGAGTGGATTAAAGATAGGTTTGGGTATGGTTGGAGAGGGTGGGGGATAAAACATAACGATTTTTACATATTCCTTTTTATAATTTATTTTAGTTTTTGCGCTGTCCTCGAAAACAAAGCAGAAACGAATTGAATGCCAAAGGACTATTTCTGGCATTGATTCCCGAAGTTTTGCCGTTTATTTTGTGGACGCCACGTATATATACAAACAAATTTGAGCCACTGCTATTTTCGTGCTTTACGACTCCTGAAACTTGATATTTTCCAGTCGGCACTTCTGGATTGCGTCGTGAGGTGAACCTCATGATCGAGTGAACCTCATGATCGAGTGAACCTCATGATCTCTATTGAGGTGAACCTCATGATCTCTATTGAGGTGAACCTCATGATCTCTATTGAGGGAGGTAGGAAACGCGCTAATACTAAATCAGGCGGACGCCTCAGAATTATGTCCACTCAAAAACAAAGTAGGCTATCAACATACTTGGATTGAATATTGTCTAAGTGAGTTTCTAACGGGCTTAAGAAGTTCTTCATAAATTTCTCTTTATTGTCAATCGCATGATTAGTGGTTGAAAAGAGATTGTTGACCGTTGAGTTTGTCTTGTTGGTTATTGCGGGGTTTTGGTTATAATAATTAATGAAAATACTTTTCGGCTTGGATTTATTGCCGAGTCGTTTCATCGATGATTTGTATCAGTGGACATTTAAATTTGTGAATTAAGGGGAAACATTATGTTTGATGACAATTCGACCGTAATGAAGGATGCGAAAATAAACTGTTGTTACAATGTTGATTAGAAGATTTAAAATGGGACTATCGTTATAGGTGATTTTCTCCAAAATCTTGATTGAGCAAGAAAAGAATTCCCCCCGTTTTATTGAGTGGCCTTTGTTCTTGAATCAGTTAGAGAATTTCTTTGAGCTTTCTGCCTTGAAGGAGTAGGTGGAATTCATGACACGATGGGGTCTTCCGTGTAATTCTTCTACTTTCAGCCTTTTACTGCTGATTGGGCTGCCTTTAAAACTGCGGAATGTTATTAATGGAGAGAAGGTCTCCTGCTGTAGAAATAGTTTTGAAATCAGGGTCGTTTGTAAGGAGAAGCTCTGATTAATAGCACATGTGGAATTAAGTATGTTATTGCTACAATGAGGGTTGGTGGGCAAGTGAAAGTTCACCATACTGACATAGGATGAAAAACTGTTAACATAATCCACTGTTTACATTTCTTTAATTACAGAACGTTTTTGAGGTTACCACCTCATGCTTAGTGCCCTTCTATAGCTTACAGAGGTTACCACCTCATGCTTAGTGTCCTTCTATAGCTTACAGAGGTTACCACCTTATGCTTAGTGTCCTTCTATAGCTTACAGAGGTTACCACCTCATGCTTAGTGCCCTTCTATAGCTGTCAGAGGTTTAATATAATGTACACAGTAGAAATTTTGACAATATTTTCATCCTAAGTAAATATGTTATTTCTAACAGCCATAATATGTTGAGTACATCGATTTCTCATTAGTTTTTAATGTATAAACATTGAGTTCATTTAATGAAATTAGTAATATAAAAAGAAAAATTATTAATATGAAAAGTTGACACTCCGAGCCAAAGGTCGTGGGCTCCATTCCCACTATGGGGTGGTGGATTTTCTTTAGAAAAAAGAAAACGCATCAGCCCTATCCTCGCTAGAAAAGGGTGGTAACCTATAGATACCCCGTCCCGAAATTCTTAGTTACTAATAATGGGCGTTAAAGTTTAAATGAATAAATAAAAACTTCGATTAAAACAATTTTATTTCTTAAAGAAGAAAATTTCAAATCTATTCTTTTGACTAGATGGAGTTTTGAATAAGATCAGAATTCAACATTTTCTATTATAATATTATGTGGAAAAATATTATGGGATGCTAGCATGTGGTATAGGAAAAAATACAATAAGAGAGAGGTTAAAACTAGGAATATATCTTTATAACAGGTTCATGCACAGTTGAAATGTCTGGTATAGTTTTAAAATATAGAGAAATTTAATATCGTTACGTATATTATTATATCAATTTCTTGTTCAGAAAAACCAGAATATAAATCGAAATTTACCACCGAGAGTCCTAGGGATGTTTCTTTGTTAAGTTGTCAAAGTCTATATCCACGCGAGCAAGAAAAGTGAGTTCTGCGAAAGACAGCCATTTTTTTTTTTTTTAAGCTTTAACGGAATCGGGTTGCCTACATAATCTACGGTTTCTCAATTATTTTTGGACATTCGTAAATTAATTTTATAATTTCTTCTATTTTTTTTTCAATTTATGTTTATGTTTACCAACGACATTTCTCACTCGAGTCGAGTGTTTGGTAATTGGCTGACCCGCCGGACTCAATCCTCGTGTAAAGTCCAATCAGCGAATGCAAATTATTACGGAGATATTCTAGACCGAAAAAATACCTCAATCCTGAACTAGAAAGTTTAGAATTTTACAGCTTATGAAATGAACTGAAATAAAATTACGAAGGAAAGACTCCTTAAATTTTTACAAATCTTTAATTAATTTGCCACATAATGGATGGATACAAAAATAATTCTTCTTTCAGCAGAAGTTATTCAGCCTTCAAAAAATTGAAAATTTTAAATAACACCAGTAATTTTCACTCAACAAATTAGAAACTATTAGACTCTCAGTTTATTTTTTTCTAGCTTGAGAAGAATGGAAACGATTAAAATCACGATAATAACGGTGGTTCAATTTAGGACCTTGGAATCCGTTGGGAAATCGAACTTAAAGTTCTAGAAGTGCATCTGAATAGCAAAGGCGAATATTTACTATATGGAATTCCGATTCATAATAAAAAATTCTTAATAAAAAAAAAGCAATTAAAATTCAATGTTTTAATTATAATTTTTACGAGGTATTTGTGGGTAACAATATGCTATGAATTTTTCATAGATGATGTTATTCACTTTAATTCGAAACTGTAAGAGAACTAAATGCGAACCAGAGAAACGTTAAAGCGTCGTGTTATCAAGATTTTTCTGGCTCAGAATATAAAATTAAAAAAAGTTTGATTTTTGAGATTTTTTTTTGATATTTTGAGATTCACATTTTCTTTTCAAATGCCCTGATTGCTATAATTACACACAAACCCACACACAAACACACACACACACACACACACACACACAAATATATATATATATATATATATATATATATATATATATATATATATATATATATATATATATATAGGATGGGCCCAAAGTAGTGTTTAAGCTTCAAGGTTCTTATAAGAAATTCTATTCTTCGATTCTGAGTGTTTCAAATTTACCTAGATTGTTTAACCTTTTATATTTAGATCAACCGATTTTCTATTAACACTAGATTTACCAGACCTTGTACTGGTATAAATGTCTCTAAGAAAAAAATATATTTGTTACTAATATATATATAAATTAACATTACGTTCATTAAATGTATTCTCTACTCATAGATACAAAAGTCATAACATCATTTAGGAATGAATGCAAATGTTATATGTAGTACGAATTTTGAATTGAAATTGCACGACTAGTCAAAATTAGTGGTCTGATAAATCTAGTGTTAAAGGATGTGAGAATACTAGGTCACTGAAAAGACATATTAGCAATACCTTAGCCAACATTTCGGATAATTTAGATCCCTTAATAAGGCGGTCGACGGCGTAAAATATTTCTCCTGTGTAAGATATATATTAATAATAGAACTGAACGTTAGTTAATACAAAAAAAATAAACATTGTGGTTTGGGAAAATGTCGTTGAATTAAAGTATAATCAATTAATAAGTACCGAAAGTAAAGAACGGTGAACCAAGGACTTGAGGAAGAGAATCAATTTGTTCGAAAGGTTCTTGATGGCATGGTGTAATTACAAACATTTTGGGGATCGGGGGAAGTATTTCTATCAAATATATATTTAGACTCTTTTTTGTGTATACAGAAAAGCTTCTTTTGAAGATAATTTATAAAATTCGTTTAAATTATGATTTTTAGGATTTAAAAACAGATTTTACTAAAATCGATTATTCACTCTTTTTCAGCAATGCAGAAACCATATAGGAAAAATAGAATTTCTGCAAAGTAATTCATTCAATAACGTTTCTAGAAGTGCTTCAAGAATATTAAATGCACTTATTCTTTTGAGCTTAGCAATAATTCAGTTAATTATTGCATGTTGTAATTAAATATAGATATTACAAGAAATATGTTCAAATGAGGTATGAGTAAAATTTAAAAGCAGTGTATTACATTTTGCAACAATTAGAAGGAATTGAATTTGCCATTCAATATAAATGTATTTCTTAGGAACAAAGCTGAATTGGATATTTTTATTTTCAGTCTTTATAACCTTAGTCAACATTTATTAATCTTTGCACGCTGGCTTAAATTAGTCAACTTTATTTTAATAAAGTTTAATTCGGTGAAGATCTAGCCTCCAGTTTTCGCGATCACCAAAAGATCTTCTTCAATCTAAGATCTTCCTTGTATTTGCCTAACCCTTACAATTGAACTAAAATCTATTTTTATCTTTTTCCTGGCATCCATAGTGTAGGAAGGAATTTTCTGAACGGGCCCTGAAATGAAAAAAAAAAAAAAAAATGCTCCTGCACGGTGTTAGCCACTAGACCACGGGGAGACTGTTTTTTTTTCTGTTTGTGTGAACATTTCGACATAGGAAGCAATCATAAATGTAGAATCAACTTCTTACACATTTCTTTAATAAATGCTGAAAATTGACCATATATATGTACAATACCGAAAATGTATATTTCTAAGTATCTGCATTGTGTGAAATATGTAAAATTTTCGTTTTGTTTAATACACATTAACCCTTCCGTAATACTCAACTTTTGTAGCAAAATACTTTTTAATCGTATCTTGTTCCTCTGATTATATAGTTTATGGCATTGAAGTTTAATTATACAACTTCATGTTCAATATCTGGATCAAGATTTTACTTTATCAGAGCTTCAGGCAGTCATCTCTCAGTCAAAATGTAGTAAAACTCCTGGCAATGATGGAATACCATACAAATTTTATAAATTTGCCCCTCCCAGATTTCTTGATTGTCTACTTGTGGTATATAACAATTTATTTTGTACAGGGGAGTTTCCAAAATCATTTAAGGAAGCTGTTACCTTTCCACTATTTAAAAAAGTCCGACTCGCAGGAACTGCGTCATCTCAGCGCGGTTCCAGTTTTTTTTTTTTTTTTTTTTTTTTACGGGACATCTACATCTAGGTCATTCTACATCTAGCGCCGACATCCAGGGTGTAGCGAGGAATTTCACCAGCGAGCCGTGGGATGATAAAATTCCTGCCGGAGGTTGGGAATCGAACCCACCATCTCCCGCTTATGAATCCAAGGCGCTAGCCATTAGACCACGGGAGACCCCGGTTCCTGTTCATATCCCTATTCTCATTTGAAAAGCATAGAATAGAAACAGATAATATTTTCCTCGGCCTTTGTTCAAAGGGTTTTATGGCTATACCTGGGGTCAGGTCCGCAAGACCCTAGAATCCTCTTCTACCGATACTTCATTTCATACGTTTCAATGACTTGGAAAATATCAAATATTTTCACACATTCCTGTGTTCTTTTACTATAGTAATAATTCTACAGATAACATCAATTAAAAAATAAAATAAAAAAACCAACAGCATAAAGGCAATTGAAAATATTCAAAAGACGTCAACGAATCTTTTTCTCTTGGCAAGCTATATTTCTAACAATGAATTGTTTTTCTTATTTTGCCTAATATGTTTTATTGTAAAATACATTATCCAACTATAAGCAATTAAAAAATAACAAGGAATAAAAACAGACAAAAAGAACAGTTCGAATAAGCAAAATCAATTACTTTAATGTTTTAAGCACTTATTTCTCCGATTGACATCGCCTAATCAAAACTTTCATCAGAACCTTTTTTGTAGAGCATTTAGTAATCTTTCTAATGGTATTCTTTCGTTTACCAAATTCTTAACCTTTTTCGAGATATTAAGGAAAATATACAAAGTTACCAAAACTTTTTATGTCTGTTAATAAAATTGTTTATTCTAACCCTTCCTTAACTCCAAACGTAACCAAAATTTCAACATATTAGTTTTAATGAAAGTAGAACATGCAAAAAATGTTTCAACTGAATCCTATGATTCTAAGTACCCAAACCAAAAACGGTATTCAAAAACTATTTTTCCAATTTTCTCGAAAACGGTTAAAGCTATCGCCTTGAAAATGGTTTCATTCGTTTTCCTAGCCCAAGAAGCCTATAAAAAAGAGTACTTATAAGCTTATGAACTCAAAAACGTAAGCGTTACGATTTTTTCTGCGCGAATTTCGCCCCAAACTCCATCTTCCAGTGGGCGGATTTTGCTGGTTAACGAACTTGACCTTTCATATTGGACGACTGAATTTTGTACCAAATTTCATCAAAATCGGACCATTCGTCTTTGACCTAGAGAGCGAACAGACAAATATATATATATATATATATATATATATATATCTATATATATATAAATATATATATATAAATATATATATATATATATATATAAATATATACATATATATATATATATATATATATATACAAATTTGAACCACCGTTATTTTCGGTCTCTAGGGGTTCTGAAACGCGAAATTTTCTGGTCGGCACTTCTGGATTGTTTCATTGTATAAACCTTATAAGCGGGGTTCCTCCCTATGGGGGAGGGAGGAACCGCGCTAAAAAGGTGACTCTACAATTCCTGCGAATTATAGAGCTATATCCTCCGAAAATACAATTTGTAAAATCTTTTCCCCGCTTTCAGCCCTTTATTATTTTCCCAATATTTAAACGATGTAGAAGACTGCTTAGATGGAGGAGTGGTAGTAAAAAATGGGGTAGAAATAAAACTGTTGGCGCACGCCGACGATATAATTCTACTCGCATCTAGTCCAGCATCAATGCAATTGATGATCAACAGTTTTTCAAAGTACTGCAAACTGTGGGGTTTGGAAATAAACTTACTGAAATCAAAGATAATGGTATTTAAAAATGGTGGTAGACTGGCAAAAAATGAAAAATTGTTCTTGGAAGGTCATATAATTGAAGTAACTAATCACTATAAGTACTTGGGCATAGTTGTGACTCCTCAGTTATCTCTGGAGAAACATTTTTCAGAAAAACTTTCTGTTGCTAAAAGTGGGCTTGGGAAAGTCTGTATGGGAAAGTTTGATCACGAATAATAATATCCCGATATCCTCAAACCTTACAGTGTTTAACACAGTAAGTCGAGCGGTGACGTGTTACGCTGCACAGGTTTGGGGTAGGGTTCAGTACAAAAAGGTGGAAAAATTACTTACTTTTTTTATTAAAAATGTGTTAAAACTTCCCAGAAACACGCCAAACTATGTGATATATAACGAATCTCCTCTAAATTTAATCTATATCCATACTTTAAACGTCCACCATAACTATTTACTTAAGCTCGTAGATCTACCGAATTCTAGGTATCCGAAAATATTGTTAACAGAAATAGTAAAGAAAGGGTTATATTATTACAAGGGCATTATAAACATGATGAATACATATCACATAAACGTGAAATCAGATATGCAGAATTGGGCAATGATATTTAAAAACATTAGGGCAGCAGCTTTAAGTCATTTTAGGGACAGCAATATTTTGGCAGCAAAGGAGTCAAGCACTACCGTAATTTACAAACACTTAAACCACGAAATTTATCAGACTAATGGATATTTCCATGATAAATATTCAACATCTAAAATAATATGGCTTATAAAGTTAAGAGGAGAATTGTTGAAGCTATGTTACCTCCGCTACTCTACTCCAACTAGCTATTGTCCTCTTTGCAATTGCCTGGCTGAAGAAGATATATACCACTTCATAGGTTCATGTAGGCAGCTGAAGGAAATTAGGTTGAAGTGTTTGGGAGTGAAATATCTCTCATTTGGGGAAGTTTGTGGTTTTTTAAATGGGCGCAACTGGGAGAATATTGCAGGCTATGGTAGGGAAGCATGGAACAGGAGGAGTATAATTGTAAATAAGTAATAGGTGTGTGTGTGTGTGTAAATTAGGGTGAAAATATAAATTATTTGTTCCTTGTTAATTAACGTAGCTTATTGTGATGTATGTATAATTATATTAAAATGTTGTTAAATTACATAGATTACTTTTATAATGTTTTTTAGTTTTAAGTCAGTAGCTGTAATATAAGTTTGTAAAATGAATCCTCTATCATGTTTTTTTTTGCCTGTTTTGAAGTTTGTTTTTATCATATATTAAGGCTATTATAATGTAAAGTGTTACCTCCCTCTGATGGCAGTTAGCCAAGAGTATTAGTCTTTAGAGTCCTAAGTAGGATTATAGTAATTCATTTTTATATAGTTATACTTATATAGGTACTCTTGTATAATTTGTTACAATATCTTCTGTTGTTATTTGTTGATTAATAAAGACTATTTATCTAACTATCTATCTATACAACTTCATTTTTTTTGTTGGCCTCCCAATGAGTATTGGTCATTAAAGTTTGTTTTAAATAAAGCTGAGAATAGTATTCGGCAGAATATAAACAGTATAAAATAATTTCGTTTTAAATAATCCTGAATGGAAACAGTAATTGCTCAGGGACTTTAACGACATTTTAACTTCTAAGTTATTTTAGCTATGTAAACAAACTTATATGTGTTGTTTCAATATTTTATTTATTATTTACGATTAAATATGACAGATATTATTTAGAGAGCTATTTCATATTTGTTTTCAATACAAAAAAAAAACACTTTGCATTATTATTTGTTCCTCATAAGAAATTTACGAAAACTAAATTAAAATATCTCCAAATTATTTGTTTCATCTTCCCTTTTGACATAACAGTGCCATATGTTTTGCTCCAAATCTTTATAAGCTGAAATTGCTCCATTAGCTTAATTTAATGGCTTAATAAAAGAATATAAATTAATGAAAAATATAAATTGATTACAATTTTAGTGCAGCCCAATATCTATTTTATATGCCACTTTGAAGGTTTTAAGGTAGTTTAATGGAGTTTTACAGAGATTTATTACATTCAGAATTTGATTTTTGCAAAATTATTTTGAATTGGTTTTTAATATATTTATTCATTATTAATCCCTTTACTACCAAATTATTTCCTTCCATTAAACAGATATCCCATGAAACCCTTTCAACCATTTTTCAAACTGGATAATATGGGCTCTTTATCCTCATTTACCTGACGGCTGACTGATATTTCGGCTGAATATAAAGTATTTTATTTTCTTTTTTATTAGAATTCGTAATTATTGCAGTAGAAATGCTTAGCTTTTGAAAAATAAAAATATCTAAGGGTGCGTTTACATCTGATATTTATTGTATGATGTTTATGTCAGACAGAAATTGTAACATATGTAAACTGCATCAATTTATGTCTGAGATATATATTAGTATCACGAGCAATAAGGGTGCGTTTACATCTGACACTTCTCATATATCTCAGGTGTCGGGTATAATAATTAGGAAGCGTTGATCGTCGGGGTTTCGGTCAATGTTCTTATTTAATAAAACACATTTTATGGTTAAAATGTATATTTATTACTGCCAGTAATAAATATACATAGGTTGGCAGTAATAAATATACATTTTAACCATAAAATGTGTTTTATTAAATAAGAACATTGACCGAAACCCCGACGATCAACGCTTCCTACTTCTGAACGGTCGACCATATCTTCTCAAGGTATAATAATTATGATAATTATCTGTTTCCTGCGAGAAGTGTCAGATTTAAACGCATCCTAAAGATAAAAACATGTTTGTTCTATAGCCAAAACCCGCAATTATTCCTACGGTGATTACTTCCATGAAACTATGATATAAAATTGACAGATTACTAATACGATTTTTAAAAAGATATAAGGTAATTTATCTCCTTTTTGTTTCCTTGCTTAACCCTAATTTTGATGTTGACTTTGTTTTGTCAACAAATTCATTTTTTCCAATGATAAATTACTCTATTTATTTAAGTAATCTACAAATATCTACAAATTTTAGCTTTATTGTATTCCTATATGATTTTAAGTATATTTCTTGAAGATATCATTTGTGTGGTCAGAATTTATCAAATTATTTCGGTTCATCTTTGGAAGAACATAATTTCATATACACGTATATTAAATCTTTCAGGGTCGCAGATGTTAGTAATTATGCACGAATATATTAAAATATGAACGATGTTACTGGTTTCTAATTAAATCAAATTAATTCGATATCGTCTACACAAAGAATGAAACAATGCGAAGCGCCATTGCCAAGATTTCGGAAAATGTTATTTCTATTCTCAAGGCGTACAAAGAACATTTAAAATGCAAGAATTTGTTGCCCCATTCTACATGCGTTTTACGGCGGGGAATAGTCCGTACTTAGGGCGCTGGGTTCGATTCTCTCTAGGGGTGGGGGGATTTTCTGGGAAACGTTAACATTTAAAAAAACTTACACCCTAATAAAATATTAAATACTTTCGAGCTGTTTAATAGTTATTTTGCTATTCATGTTTTCTTACGCCTTTAATTTTTTCGAAACTTAAAGGCCACTTTGGTCATCATCGATCATTCACGTGCCCGGGGAAAATTCAAGTTTTACCTTAAAGAAATGTCACTTTGTATCTACAAGAATTCTCAAGAATGTTAAATTTGAGTTAATTTAAATGTGACTTACCGTTTCTAAATGACTTATGGTTCGGTGCTTAACTTATAATTAGATAAAATCAAATATTGTTTATTCAATTAAATCCTACATTAAATTTATGACTATAATTTGGTTTGATCTATAAAAATCAGATTAATTTTATTCTAATAACTGAGAATGAATTTGAGACTAGAAACTCTAAATATATTTCAAGTAACGTTAAATGAATGTTTGCGAATTCTTTTTAACTCTAAATAACACTAAGATGAAGAATTCGCAAGAGTGTAAAATTTGAGTTCATTTATATTCCAAATTCACTTGCTTTTTAGGTTTATTTGCTTGTGGAGGATTATCCTAAATTCTTTAACGATTTCGATAAAAAAGGTTTTTGCACAGTAGTTCTATTGTTTGTTGTTATATGTTATTGTTTTGTATTTATCTTTTTATTTCTATACTGAGGATTACATTCCTTGTTCTGTTTGTCTTCAATAAATAGGATTAGTTTTTAAATTTATTACTCTTTGCCATTTCAATGTCTTGTGAATTTTGTAAACCTTTACGTATCATTACTTGAAACGTGTTTAGGGGTTCAATTCTCAAATTTGTTTTTAATTTCTTCCGATTATTAGAAGGAACTTATTTTATTAATATAAAACGGTTGCCTGTGATTATCAACTGGGGGGATATTCACTTCATGTAGGGCTTGATTAAAAACTAAATATCTGATTTTTTTAGAACCAATTGAAATTATAGCTCCGAACAGTAAAAACTGTTTGTCTAGTATAAGGTTTTTTTTTTCTTTTTTTTTTTTTTCTTTTTCTTTTAACGATTTACCTCAAAACGCTTTTATTATAAATAACGCTTATCAAACAATTTAAGCAGCTATTCAGTTTAGCAATTTTTTTAAAGAAAGTCATTATTACATATATATATATATATATATATATATATATATATATATATATATATAGTTTGTTGATAAATTCATTTTACGTTTAAATATTTTAAAGCAGTAATTCACAACATTATCAAAATAAATATAAACAAATATTAGTCTGTACTTTATTTGATTTGTATTATTAATTCATTATCATAAATATAAGTTTTGTTGACGTATAGTTATATTTATGTTATTATATATTTGCTGGTTTTTGTACTTACCCATGTCGGGGTCTGTGATGTTTTAAACGTGCTGCTCCGCTCTGCTCCTATATATATTGTGCCTCCCCATCCGCGCAGTCTCCTCCCCCCCCCTTGTTCTCACTCTCTCTCTCTCTCTCCCTCATCCCTCCCTCCCTCTTTTCCTCTCTCCGAACCTACCAGTTATCTCTATTTCTCTCTCCTCTCTCCCTGTTCTGTACCGACCTACGCCTCCGTCTTTTCGCGTGTGCTTCTTATCTCAATGGGTGTTCGTCTTAAGTTGAGGAAGATGGCGAAACGTCAAGAAAATTCTCCTTCGGAAATGAATTAAGTAAGTAATAGAGAATTAGTCATAATCTATTTATGCAAGCAAGTGATTTCAGTCAGAAGCGAAGAACACACGTGTCAAAAAGTCATTTTATATTGATAGCAGTTGACGTTACTGGATTTATGAATAAGTTCATTGGACTTGGGCGTTGTGGTTACCGATAAGAAGTAGATGTTGATAAAATATCTTATGTTACTGTTACTAACATTTAAATACGATAAACTTATTTGCTAATGTAAACATAAAATAAAATGTTGACTATTTTCTTAGTTAGATATACTTTTCGCCCACCCCGGAGTAATCTAAGCACTGAAATTGTGCTCATGATTGAAAGGTGGAAAAATGTATTGAATTCTACGTCCGTTCTGTCGAGTATGTACAATGATTGACAATTTCAATGTTTGTATATATATATATATATATATATATATATATATATATATATATATATATATATATATATATTCTTGACAATTCTAACACAGCATGCCCACGTAAAAAGAAAGAATTAGTTGGTTTATCACGAAAATACCTACTTAAATATAGTTATTAATATTTTCTCTGTATGGTATTTTTTTTTTCGTTTCACAAAAACCGATTGCCTCCTTTGATGCCGGAGGATATTTTGGGAAGACAACATTTATTAGAATTTCATTTTTTTTTTAGTTTCATGCCCACATTGTCAGATTACGGTTTAGTAAGTTTATCGGTGGACTACTTCGGTCCCGTTTTTTTTTTTTTTTAAGACCCGATATACAGAGAAAGTTTCTAATTTTAATTGTTACTGTACTGTTTTTTTCTGAGGTTTTTTAGTTGAGAGATTTACCAGAAAGTACCTTCTGGAGCCTCAACTGGCTATCCTATGCAAGATATAAGGTTACTGACATTTTCTGAATGTAGTAGCATTACTTTTACTCGAATTTCAAAATTCACTTTTAGCACTTCCAGCAACACTGAAATCCTCGTTTGTGGAAAATTCAAACATTAAAGTTACCTCCAACACATTTCCAGGCATAAGCTATAAAATACATCGTACGGTATTTTAATTTATTGTACGGTGCTGAAAATGAACATTTTTACATGACCGAAAAAATTCATTTACATCAAAATGCTATGTTAAGTGATATTATAACCATCTTAAAACTTAAATATGAACTAATTTACTTAAATGTGTCGGAAGATCGATAATAAAGACCGTTATTCCTGCTCCATATTCTTTATTCACTACTGCACACGTATAAAAATCTCCTGAAGAGAAGCGAGAAGGGCCCTGATACATGTAGAGCAGTGAATAAAGGAATTTGGAGCTTAAATTCGGTAATTCAAAATCCCACAATAAACAGGAACCACTTTTTAGGCAAAAGGTATCAGTTAAATTGTTTTATCTGCCTACCCAGGCTACAGAAAAACTACAGTAATACCTCAAATAAACGATTTTACTGGAAATCTACAATGAATGATTTAGGTAATTAGTGTTTATAAAGAAATTTATTTAAAGAAATCTTGACTGGATCGAGGAAACAGGCTGAATATATCGTCCCTACCAATTCAAACTATCGAATATGCAAAATCTAGTTTTTGAGATTCGATACTTAGCTCTTGGATTGTGGACGATACGGTTTGTCTAAAATTGTCGCAACTCTAACCCCCTTTAGAATAGCCTTTAATGATTTAAATCAAGTACCAAATAAGACCATTTTTCAATATATCACTTCGTCAATGGATAGAATATGTTCGTTCCCTAGTTTGCTCCAATTTGCATATTCGATAGTTTGACATGGTAGGGACGATATCAACATGATAAGAAGCTTAATATGGTTCGGATGTAGTTTTTAGGAGTTCCGCAACATTGACGGAAAAGTCATTTTTTGTTTCTTACGTAAAGAAGAAAGAAAAAAAAATTAAAATAAATTAATTAAGAACTTCAATATTAACAAAACGAGACAAAGAATATAAAGTAAAAAAAAAAAAAAAAAAAAAAAAAAGAAAAAAAAACTCAAATAGTAACACTAAAGTAGTAATTAACATGAAAACATACAATTTTGAAATAGTAAATGTGAAAGTTCTATTTACAGCTTGGTGTATAAATGTGTGTTTTTCAAATGTTTGAGTACTGTATATTTAAAGTCGTGGGGCATATTTAAGTTAATGGGTTGTCTGCAGTTTGTGAGTACATGTTTAACTGTCAGAGTCTCATTTACAAGTCGGTCTGTCCTTTCTTTCTATTAAGTACGAATGGGTAAGTAGAGTGTGTCCAATTCGAAGCCTGGTTAAAATAACATCATCTTGGCGAGAGAAGTGTTCTTTTGACCAGGCTTTCGTTGTATTTTTAATTTCTCGTAATTTTTTTTCTGCTTGAAACCACTCACTTTCCCATTCGTACTGAAGGTGAGTCAGTAATGTTTGGCTTTTATTAGAAACCAATTTATATTTTCTTTAATTTAATACGTTATTTAGATTTTTTCCACAAAATTTTGTTGAGCTTTTTAAAAGGGACAGTACAATTCTAAAACTGTTAATTCTTTCAGGGTTCCTGGCTTAGTGTCGAAGAATCAGAGTTATCTAAAGTAAGTTCGCATCTCTACATTTCTCACCATATATTTGCTCATAATTATATAAAACTGATATGAATAAATATAATAACACTTATGTATACATTTGTACTTATAGCATAAAGGTATACTATTATAATTACAATTTAATGTCTTTCAATCTCAGTAATAAGGTTATTTTGAAATTACTCATTTCAATTTCTTCATAATAAAAAGCTTTTACTTGGAATATAGAAAGGTCATTAGTATTTCTTGTTAGCTATAAGTGAGATGCTTGACGAGTGAATATCCAAATAGGTGCTGCAAATGTGACAGGTTGGTCTGGGGAACCCCGTTCTGGGATTTCCAGAAGATCTCCTTAATAGCCTTACTGTTTTGGTTTTTTGTTTTAACGAAACCGTCTTTCATATTTTGGACCATCCCGTCAATAATTCGTTTCGTATAAGCAATCCATTTAAATAAATGTTAATTTCTGAATGATATTTCTCAGTATTGATTAACACGACATATTTATTTTTCAGTTCACAGTTGTTAAAAAACAGGTATTTGTGTGTTCGTGTGAGAATAGTTTAACCTGCATTCGTTCCTATTTATTTAAAATAATACCTCTATTTTACCCCAACGCGCTTATGTGTTTTTAGCGCGGTTCCTCCCTCCCCCATAGGGAGGAACCCCGCTTATAAGGCTGATACAATGAAACAATCCGGAAGTGCCGACAAGAAAATTTCGCGTTTCAGAACCCCTAGAGACCGAAAATAACGGTGGTTCAAATTTGTATATATATATATATATATATATATATATATATATATATATATATATATATATATATATATATATGTATATATTTATATATATACATATATATATATATATATATATATATATATATATATGTATATATATATATATATATATATATATATATATATATATATATTTGTCTCTTCGCTCATTTCTGGCTTCCCTGATGGTCCGATTTTGATGAAATTTGGTACAAAAATCAGTCGTCCAATTTGAAAGGTCAAGTTCGTTAACCAGCAAAATCCGCCCGCTGGAAGATGGCGTTTGGGGCGAAATTCGCGCAGAAAAAATCGTAGCGCTTACGTTTTTGAGTTCATAAGCTTGTAAGTACTCTTTTTATAGGTTTCTTGGGCTAGGAAAACGAATGAAACCATTTTCAAGGCGATAGCTTTAACCGTTTTCGAGAAAATTGGAAAAATAGTTTTTGAATACCGTTTTTGGTTTGAGTACTTAGAATCATGGGATTCAGTTGAAACATTTTCTGCATGTTCTACTTTCATTAAAACTAATATGTTGAAATTTTTGTTACGTTTGGAGTTTAGGAAGGGTTAGAAAAAAATATTTTATTAACAGACATAAAAAGTTTTGGTAACTTTGTATACTTTCCTTAATATCTCGAAAAAGGTTGAGAATCTTGGGGAACGGAAGATGACCATTAGAAAGCTCACTAAATGCTCTACAAAAATGGTTCTGATGAAAGTTTTGATTAAGCGATGTCAATCGGAGAAATAAGTGCTTAAAACTTTAAAGTAATTGATTTCGCTTATTCGAACTGTTCTTTTTGTCTGTTTTATTCCTTGTTATTTTTAAATTGCTTATAGCCAGATAATGTATTTGACAATAAAACAGATTAAGTAAAATAAGAAGATCAATTTATTGTTAAAAAGAGATCCCAAGGCTTTCCAAATGCCTCTGAGCGGAGGCCTTTCTGCCCGACTTATGGGATAGCTGACCCATACAGGTAAGATTGTAAATCAAGACCTTTCAAGACTGGTTTGTTTGAGATTTCATTTGGATAGGTGTTTCGCTATTGATCTAAACAAAGTAATAACTGTTTCTATTCTATGCCTTCATAAACACTAGAAATAAGAACGGAACCGCGCTAAAATGACGCAGTTCCTGCGAATCGGACTTTTTTTTTCTTTTCAAGGGGTAGTTGTTCTAATAGTTATACAATTTACACACATGAACTAATTTTACGTTAATGCTTACAAGTAATAGTCGAGTAAAATTGCTACGGAAATAACGTCGCTTAAAAAAAAATAGGCAAAAGTCTGGAAACGGTTTTATTTGTACAAATTTTATTTTTTATGAATATATTTATTTATTTTTAGAAATATTACAATCTAAAATTTAATTGCATTTTGTAATCTGATACAGGTTACTTGGCCACGCCTTAGGTATCCCCAGTTGTCAGCCGATTACCTACCTTGATAGGAATGATTTTAGGATGTTCTGGAGTTACCTTAGGCCATCCAACCACACCCTGCGACCAGCAGGGAGGGTTGGATGGCCTTAGGCATCCCCAGTTGTCAGCCGATTACCTACCTTGATAGGAATGATTTTAGGATGTTCTGGAGTTACCTTAGGCCATCCAACCACACCCTGCGACCAGCAGGGAGGGTTGGATGGCCTCAGGTATCCCCAGTTGTCAGCCGATTGCCTACCTTGATAGGAATGATTTTAGGATGTCCTGGAGTTACCTTAGGCCATCCAACCACACCCTGCGACCAGCAGGGAGTGTTGGAGGCGAGTGAGACGTGGCCTGTGATATTATGAGGAATGAAAATTTCCACCGATATCACTCTCAATTTCTACAATTATAATTTCATTGATCATCTCACGAATCATTGTTTTTTGTTCACTTCACTGCCTAAGTGGACCTCGGGGCCACTTCCCGTTATTTGTACAAATAGGCAACAAACATTAATATGATGTTTGCCCCTATTTCTAAGTTGAATAATAGCCGGAAATGCCTATCGAATAACACCATTTTTCAATATGTTACTTTGTCAATGTATGGAATATCTTAGTTCGCTCCGATTTTCATATTCGATGGTTCGACATGGTAGGGACGATATGTTATGACGCATATTACATTCGTGCTCCCCTGGAATATTAAATGCCTCCATTTCTTTTTTTTTTTTCTTTTTTTTTTTCGACGAAAAACATATTAAAGCATTCGCATTTTTAATTTTTAGCATATTTTTTTTTATCCTGTTATCTAGAATTGTTGAATAAAAAAATGACTCTGTCAGCTAATTAGGTAATGGCTCTTCGTTATCTAAGCCAACAATTCTACATTGATACAACAAGTAATTTTAATTTCCGGATAAGTAGAATTGTAGGCAATTAATTAATTTTGTTGATATTAATATAAATATTCTTTTTCATAACAACCTGCCTTCCAACCTATATGCCTGGATTGTATTCAAGGTACTTGGGTGTATATATATATATATATATATATATATTGTAAATAGGATGCAACACAGGTCAAACACCTTCACTATTTTATTCCTTCTATTCAACAGAGCAGAACGTTTTCGAGGTTACAACCTCATCCTCAGTGTCCTGTAAACACCCATCGACAATGGAAAAATTACAAAAAAATAATTTAAATCACATTAGATAAGTCAAAATTACGTTAAAATTAGGTTTAAAGATTTGGTTAAAATTATTTTTTTTATTTTAGAATTGTATATTATGTTTTTTATTTTCCTTGATTTTAATTGTTGACTTATTGTGTTACTTGACTTATCGATGGGCGTTAACAGGACACTGAGTGAGGGTGAGGTTGTGATCTCGAAAATGTTCTGTTGAATAAAAGGAATAAAAAAGTGGAGGTGTTTGACCTGTGTTGCATCCTATATACTATGATGAACCTTAACCAGCCAACCAACCACAATTGTATTATATATATATATATATATATATATATATATATATATATATATATATTATGTATGTATATAGTGCATAAAAAGTTCTCCTCCGAAGAAGTTAATGTCTCGTAAAGCGTTGAGAGAGGATTTTTTTAAGTCGAGTAAAATTCTCATCTGAACTAAGGTATACACATATGAAGAGTGGAATTGCTAAGGTATCTAACATAAGTTCCATTTTACAATTTTTCATTTTTTCACTGCAATGTAACGTATTTCCTGCACCAAAGCCCTCCTAAAAGATCTATGTGCCGCTCTTGTTGGTTTTACTTGTTATAGTATCTTTTAGAATGCGCTAATCGTATGTACGCACTGCTGGTGGATCTAAATGCCACAGCCGTATTCTTTAAAGACTTTCCCAAACTATCCTATAGAAAACCAAGGACAGATACTTGTGAACAATGTGATTTATTAAACATTAGCTCAAAGTTGAATGACCCTGTCTAATCAGGCAAAGCAAAAAAGCAACTAGAGGGGCACAACAGAAAGGCTGAAAGCACCTTTTTGTTATTAAAAAATGACACGGTACACATCACTTTACCTCTTAGTGAACATATGACCATTGTAATGGATTTGGAAAAGGTTTATTATTTGCCAAAGGTTTATTCTTTACCAAAGGTTTATTCTTAACCAAAGTTAACACACAGTAATATTTACTACCCGCGTCAACTATCATGCTACAATTTGATATATTCATTACTGATCCTAAGTACGGTATAATGTGCTTGTGGCTTTAGGGACAAAGCGGATGAAGGGGGGGGGGAATGGCATCTTGTATTTTGCAGGCTCTAAATTGTGGTTTGCTTCGAGTCCGAAAAGAAAATTTGGATGTAGGCAGCGACACTTGCTCAGTCCTAATCGTAAATCGAATGCTGATATTGTTCTACATGTATTTGGTAGAACCGGGCATGTTTAAATTTATTCACGTTTGAAGGAAAATACATAAAATAGCAAAGTATTAAACATTATTGAAGGGAATGCAATACTTTACAACCCTATAACCGTTCTTTATTTTTTGGGTTCATCATTGAAGAGTTATCCGGTCAAAACGGGGAAAAAATATGCGGCAAAAGTGTTTGGCCCCAAAATGACACATCTTCAAGAGCGGATTTTTCTTCTAGATCCCCCTCCCCCCGGCACAAAGACTACGGGCGAGGACTTTTGATATGTTCACCTCCTACCGAGCCCAAACAAAGTTACGAAGTCAAAAATTTTTATCCAAAAATTTTCATCTATAACTGTTCGTTGCCTGGACTGTTGCTAGACTGTACAGTAGAGTTGGAGCCAAACAAGAAAGGAGATTATTCACGTATGATTGATTATCTAAACAATCGAACAGTTGAAGTGAAAATAATCAAGACTTTTTCCGAAAGTTATGTCAATAAATGCTATAACTTTCTTATATGTTAACATTTTGAAAAAATTGCTTGATAGATATTTGGTTAACCATGGAAAGAGCCATTTAAAAATTTTCTGAAATTAAAAATAATTTCTACCAAAGTTGTGTAGTTTTTTTTGTTTCCTACAAAAGTTCGTTTTTGGCACTTAGATCCCTTACAAATCCCAATCTTCACATATTGTAAATGGTGACCACAGTTTCATATAATTACTGCAATGCAAGAATGTAATTTTCTATGTAATTCATTTTTCTGAAAACCTTATAGAGTAATAAAAAGTCCGTCTCGCAGGACTGCATCATCTTAGCGCGGTTCCGTTCATATCCCTAGTCTAATTTGGAAAGATTAAAATAGAAGCAGTTATTATTTTGGTTCCACCAGTCTTTTTTTTAAAATTAATTATTATAATGGCGTGTCAACCCTTAAGGTCACTAACGCCATTCCTGTGAGTAGTAAAGTCATAAAAGGTCATGATTTACAATCTTACCTGGAAGGGTCCGCTACACTAGAAACAGACCCGCTAGTGACAAGGTCTTGGAATCTTGGAAATCTATATTTCTAACAATAAATTGTTTTTGTTATTTTACTTAACCAGTTTTATTGTCAAATACATTATCCAACTATAAGCAATTAAAAAATAACAAGAAATAAAACAGACAAAAAGAACCATTGGTATAAACGAAATCAATTAATTTAAAGCTTTAAGCACTTTTTTCTCCGATTGACATAACCTAATTAAAACTTTCTTCAGAACCTTTTTTGTAGAGCATTTAGTAAGCTTCCGAATGGTAACCTTCCGCTTCACAAGATTGTCAACGGTTTTCGAGATACTAACGAAATTATACAAAGTTACCAAAACTTTTTTTGTCTGTTAATAAAATATTTTATTCTAACCCTTCCTTTACTCTAAACGTAACAAAAATTTCAACATATTAGTGTTGATGAAACTCCAACATGCAGAAAATGTTTCAACT
This sequence comes from Gonocerus acuteangulatus, assembly GCA_946811695.1. NCBI lineage: Eukaryota > Metazoa > Arthropoda > Insecta > Hemiptera > Coreidae > Gonocerus > Gonocerus acuteangulatus. The sequence goes on along the minus strand of OX328123.1, from coordinate 48,875,421 downwards.
GTATCCCATAATTCTAAGTACCCAAACCAAAAACGGTATTCAAAAAATTTTTTTCCAATTTTCTCGAAAACGGTTAAAGCTATCGCCTTGAAAATGGTTTCATTCGTTTTCCTAGCCCAGGAATCATATAAAACGAGTAGTTAGAAGCTTATGAACTCAAAAACGTAAGCGTTACGATTTTTTTGCGCGAATTTCGCCCCAAACGCCATCTTCCAGTAGGCGGATTTTGCTGGTTAACGATCTTGACCTTTCAAATTGGACGAAGGATTTTTGTACCAAATTTCATCAAAATCGGACCATTCGTCTTCTATCTAGAGAGCGAACAGACAAATATATATATATATATATATATATATATATATATATATATATATATATATATACAAATTTGAACCACCGTTATTTTCGGTCTCTAGGGGTTCTGAAACGCGAAATTTTCTAGTCGGCACTTCCGGATTGTTTCATTGTATCAACCCTATAAGCGGGGTTCCTCCCTATGGGGGAGGGAGGAACCGCGCTAAAAATATATTATGCGATATTGTTGTCTAAGTACGTTGAAGTTGGAAATTAATTTGAAGATTGCTTAGTTGTTCACTTTGGTAATTTACTCCGTACATTGTAGCAGCCCAGAAGTGGTTGACACAATTTCAAGAAATGTAAGTTTGTTCGATATGGTTTTATTCTTCATTTAGCACGACAGGCCTTGAGTGGGAAGATCTTCAAGAAAGTTTTCAAGTTTGTATTCCGGGAACATTTGGTTTCATTCATTCCCTATTCATGTTTGATTCCTTCAATTATTATTTCTACTTAAGGTTTTATCCTAATTAGTCAGGCTATATCATTTGATAAAATTCTTATTTCGGTAAATAACTTGTTGATGATGGATAGGCATTATTCCAATTCAAATATTATATTTTGAAGGAATAGCCGCAATCAGTACATCTGTTTTTGTTTGTTTGTTTGTTTTTGTATACCTTTTAGCATGATTACTCGACCCCTCTATTTGGACGATCCCTCCGCTTATAACCTCCATCAGATGACGCACTTCGTAAGTGCCGATTAGAACATTTCACCTTTAAGGCTATAGGTCATGAAAAGACCTATACCATACTTATCATAATATAAGTATGTATATAATTATTATATATATATATATATATATATATATATTTATATATACAAATATATATATATATATATATATATATATATATATATATATATATGTGTATTTGTCTGTTCGCTTGTTAGCTATATACGCACACAACTAACACATATTTCAAGGTCGTCATTCAAAATATTAATTACTTTTCTACATAAAAAAAGACCCTGTGGTAACTTGACCCGGTGCTTCAAGTTTCCGAAATGTTGTCTTTCCATTAGAAGCGAAATGTTTTCGGTGCTTTAGCTTTTAGCTTTCTAAATCACACCAGATAAATGCATTATGACTTGCACGTTATAATGAAATTAATTTGTTCCACATTACCTATATCGTTCATTATCTACTGTTATTATTTATTATTTATTTATTTATCGCAACGCATCTATGGCGAAGTGCATTTTTTCGGTCTTTTCAGTAGAGGGCAATGTAAAGTAGGTTTATCTACTGTTAAATTTATAATAATACATAACTTTTTTCAGATTATACATACATAAAAATTCTTCTGAGAATTGCTCTGTTCTGTCACAGAGAATTTCACGTTTCTGATTGGATGAGTTTGACAATGATTATAGTAGATAGAAGACATAACGACAATTTACAAATTTTTTAATGACTCGAAACTCATTTAAAGACTTAATCTTCCCTGGCTGGAAAAAAACTCCAGGCAACTTTTTTTAGAGTGCCTAAGAGCATTTACAAATTGTGTACCACCAACGCCAATGGTTACACTGCAATGGGTACATATTCTCGTTACTTACTAATAGGGTAAATGCTTGTAGCTTAAAGTGCCTAATTGGAATTTACTTTGTACTTGGTGGACTAACAAGGCTGAGTAACACTACAGCCTGTGGTGTCTACTTCGTGTATATTCAATGTTCATAACAGCTTCAACATCTCAGTGTTACTTGAAATAGATTATCGAAATTAAACCACATATCAAATGTTCTAACAGCTTACAAGAACAGAGGGAAAGCGTTTTTTCGCACGAATTTCGCTTCAAAAACCATGTTCCTATGGACGTATTATGCTGGTTAACAAACTTGACTTTAAAATCGGATTTTGATATCTAATTTCATCAAAATCGGACTATTTTTTCAGCCTGTGAGAGAGAGAAAAGACGAATCCCCGGACCCCGGAGGTAATCAACACCATGTCCATTTTTTTATTAAATTGACTTAAGAACATGTTCTTTAATGTGTATTTTCGATATTAACCCTGGATCAACTATTTGTCTTGATAGATAAATTACCGTCACTACCGTAGCATTAACCCTTAAGTAGGGAGGTGGTTCACCCTAACGTAAGTAGGGAGGTGGGGTGCTCACAACACCCCAATGAAAAAAGAAACCACAAAAAGGGGTGTTTAAAATTAGCATCAACTTTATTATTTCACTTGTTTAAACCCATTACATATATTATATAACCAAATAATTAATTAAAATGCTCAAAAATGGTATTTTTTTTTTTTTAATAATACTACATAATTCGTTTTCCTTCATTTGTAATTTTGTTTTTATAGAGTTATCAAAAATATGATTGTGTTGAACAATGAAAAATTCTTAATAAAGTTAAAATTGATTATTAAGGGGTAGAAGAAGACAAAACAAGCACTTAATTTAAAAAATAATTTTGCAAAGCATACAAATTTAATCTGTATAATATTTCATTTCGCTAACCCAAACCTCCACAGCAAATTTGTTTCATGTCATTCAAATGCATAAATGTTATACAAAACAACAAAAAGTCGTTGTTTTCTTATCTAAACATTGCTTTCTGCGTGTCCTGGACAAACGGTACATCTACCAGACAATCTGTGCTCCGTTTTTGGAGCTGGTTCTGGTATCCTTTTCCGGGTCATTTTGGCCGCCTGATATATTTATGAATCAAATATTCTGTTGCTCTCTTTTCAATTAGTGGTCTAATCAGTTTAAACCCAATATCTCTAAGAGTTCTTAGTAGGATTATTTGCTACATATATAGCCTGAGAGTCAATGCCGGCTATGTGAGGATTGTAAACAAGACAGTCAGCGGCCATGCCGAGCAGGATGTACCGTACATCTTGTCAATGATGTCTACATTATCTTTTGATAGATTATAAAATGTGATATAGTGATTCTATATCCGACTGTTCACTTTATGTTTCATGCAATGATTTTTCAAAAGTATCTTCTTTCTCTCCGTCCGAATCAATAAACTCAACTTCTCCATCCTCTTGCTACTAAAAAAAAGCCTCTTCATTCTTTCTTGATTCTCTTTACATAACAAACGGTGGTCGAAACAAAAAATTATGTTTGAATTTTTTGTTACGTAAGGAGGTCGTAAGACCCGAAAAACAAACAAATAAATTTTTTCTGATGTGAATGCAACCTCAATGTGAACACAACTAATATTTAGGATGGTGCCAAAGAGATGAAAAGGATTGAAAATCTTTAAATTAAAAATATAGAGTTAATTAAGTCAAGGTGAGAAAACCCCACCTCCCTACTTATAGGTTAAAATCCACTAAATGTATGGAAGAATCGGTTTTGTGTTCTACTCTGGAATAAGTGGTCTTGCTTCCCATCTTTCTTAGGTTCTCTGCTGCTGCGATCTATTGTACTTTATAATCATGTTACTATTGAATTTGATAAATCGAAAACGGACATTTCTATTTCTTTCCAATGTACAACCATTTTCTGAAAATCTAAAAACATATTTTCTTGAAATGTGTCGTTATTGTTAGGGAAAGAGTTGTTTGTAAGAGGGAAATAGGCTCCAGGAAAATGTGCTTTGGCCTATTTTCTTTCTTCTTTTTTTTCCTCGAATGAGAGATACCCTATATCTATAAAGTATGAAATTATGTATTATGTTTGATGGGAACATCCTCAGATTAGCGACAGCAATAAATGAATGTGCTCCTCTGTTCGGACTCCAGTCGTAGTTCTTACCTTTACGGATGGCTCAGAAAGAAAAATCTGGTGTACGGAACATAGTACCGATCACACGATCAGTGTCTGTCATCGTTTTATGGAAGACTCTGGGAGTAGTTGTTGCGGATGACACAAGGAATTGTTTTTTTGAGAGGCGGAGTTAGAAGAAATTATTTCCTAATCCAGGGATGACAATTAGCATAATAATTGTTCCGTCGACTTAAAAGCTTTTGAGGCGATGAACTTGCCAACAATATATTTTGATGAGGGTGGAATGACCTTTAAAAGTATTGGGGACATGAGAGCAAAAATCACATAGCTCCACCTTTTGACGAAAATGAGCTATGAGTACAAAACGGAATGTAGATAAGCTTCAAACCATTTCTTTCGATGTAACTGTAATGTTTCTCTGGCTGATATGAGGTTTTATATTAAGAAAAGGGGATACGAGGTAACTCCAGACCTCTCAAAGTTAAGATTAGATTAAGGAAGCATGTATCTTCTTTGACTTCCTACTGTCAAGAGGTTTACAAGTAAACGAAAATAACGCCACTTATTGTAGTAAAATCGGAGATGAACCGGAATTGCCGACTAGAACATTTCACGTTTTAGAACCCATAGGCTAAGAAAATACTGATGGTTCAAATTTGTGTGTGTTGTGTGTGTGTGTGTGTGTGTGTGTGTGTGTGTGTGTGTGTGTGTGTGTGTATATATATACATACATTTAGGTAGTAGGTAACAGTTTATAAGCTGTTACCTACTACCTAGAACATCTCAGTTTTCAACTTAGGATCTACAACACACACACACACATATATATATATATATATATATATATATATATATATATATATATATATATATATATATGTTTATTTTGAACTGGGGTGTCTATACTGATAATTTCACATTCCTTGTGAGCTAACTGTGGTAAAATCAGGTGGCATCATGTTTTAGCGCGGTTCCTCCCTCCCCCATAGGGAGGAACCCCGCTTATAGGGTTGATACAATGAAACAATCCGGAAGTGCCGACTAGAAAATTTCGCGTTTCAGAACCCCTAGAGACCGAAAATAACGGTGGTTCAAATTTGTATATATATATATATATATATGTATATATTTATATATATATATATATATATATATATATATATATTTGTCTGTTCGCTCATTTCTGGCTTCCCTGATGGTCCGATTTTGATGAAATTTGGTACAAAAATCCGTCGTCCAATTTGAAAGGTCAAGTTCGTTAACCAGCAAAATCCGCCCACTGGAAGATGGCGTTTGGGGCGAAATTCGCGCAGAAAAAATCATAACGCTTACGTTTTTGAGTTCATAAGCTTGTAATTACTCTTTTTATAGGCTTCTTGGGCTAGAAAAACGAATGAAACCATTTTCAAGGCGATAGCTTTAACCGTTGTTGAGAAAATTGGAAAAATAGTTTTTGAATTCCGTTTTTGGTTTGGGTACTTAGAATCACGGGATTCAGTTGAAACATTATCTGCATGTTCTAATTTCATTAAAACTAATATGTTGAAAGTTATGTTACGTTTGGAGTTAAGGAAGGGTTAGAATAAAATATTTCATGAACAGACATGAAAAGTTTTGGTAACTTTGTATACTTTCCTTAATATCTCGAAAAAGGTTGAGAATCTTGGGAAACGGAAGATGACCATTAGAAAGGTCACTAAATGCTCTACAAAAATGGTTCTAAAGAAAGTTTTGATTAGGCGATGTCAATCGGAGAAATAAGTGCATAAAACTTTAAAGTAATTGATTTCGCTTATTCCAACTGTTCTTTTTCTCTTTGATTTTGGTACTTAGAATTATGGGATTCAGTTGATACATTTTCTGCATGTTCTACATTCATTAAAACTAATATGTTGAAATTTTTGTTACGTTTGGAGTTTAGGAAGGGTTAAAATAAAATATTTTATTAACAGACATAAAAAGTTTTGGTAACTTTATATACTTTCCTTAAGATCTCGAAAAAGGTTGAGAATCTTGAGAAACGGAAGATGACCATTAGAAAGCTCACTAAATGCTCTACATAAATGGTTCTGATGAAAGTTTTGATTAGGCGATGTCAATCGGAGAAATAAGTGCTTAAAACTTTAAAGTAATTGATTTCGCTTATTCGAACTGTTCTTATTGTCTGTTTTATTCCTTGTTATTTTTAAATTGCTTATAGTCAGATAATGTATTTGACAATAAAACAGATTAAGTAAAATAAGAAGATCAATTTATTGTTAGAAATGTAGCGTTCAAAGAGAGATATCCCAAGGCTTTCCAAATGCCTCTGAGCGGAGGCCTTTCTGCCCGACTTATGGTATAGCTGACCCATACAGGTAAGATTGTAAATCAAGACCTTTCAAGACTGGTTTGTATGAGATTTCATTTGGATAGCTGTTTCGCTATTGATCTAAACAAAGTAATAACTGTTTCTATTCTATGCCTTCATAATCACTAGAGATAAGAACGGAACCGCGCTAAGATGACGCAGTTCCTGCGAATCGAACTTTTTTCTATGTGATCAGCTATAGGATAGGATATTACCATGCTTAACTCGGAGGATATTTCAATAACTCGGTGTTTGTTATTGGTCAATCACATATTGTCTTCATAGATAGTCTCCTATCAAGTCTTCTGAAAATTTCGTATAACGAATTTCGTTGCGATTACACGATTAAAACCGGGGGGGGGGGGCAAATTTATATTTTTTTCTGAAGATCATTGGCGTTTCAGGTAAATGCTCTGTTTTGTCTATTTGAGTAAATAGTGTTTCCGGTAACATATCAGTAGCTTGGATCAATGACCAATTGAATATTTTTTTTTCAAAGGACAAATTATTTTGTTATGATTCAAGCTATATTTGTTCCAACTCCACTATAGTATATATTGTGTATGTTCCTACATTAGACCTTATGCTTCTAAAACGTACTATTCTCCTTATTCTTAATACTATTTTCCATTTTTTTTCTATTGGTTGAAAAGCACGCCTTCTATAAAAACACCGTTAATATTCCTGAAGAAATGAGTTCATACATATGGTTTCCCGAACCGGCTATGTTACATACAAATTATGGAATTCCTATTCGTAATATTTTTGGGGAAAACTTCAACTTGTCGATGATTCGATCTTTCAGATATTTTGACATATGGCACGTACACATTATTTCCTCGTTCTTAGAACCTAGTGTTATGTATAAGAAAAAAATTGCTCGAAATTCCACTTCTCATGACGCCGATCACTATCTGTTGTTGAAAAATGATATTTGGAGGCTAATGGTGTTTAAGTATTTGTCAAGAATGAAGATTATGTCACAAACTGCTATTTAGAGTGTCACCGAACTCTTTTACTTCAAGGTCATTTTTTTTTTACTACTTTGTTGTTTTCGTATTGATCTAGAACCATAATAAACTTTTTGAAACATTTTGTGAAAAATACTTCACTCTTGCCATCTACCATAAACAAGCACACATACTCAAGGGTGTGTGTCTGTGTGTAAATACGGCACTACAAACGAATGGAAGAGTTACTTAAACTCGTTGAACGGCCACAATTATTTATTCCTTGAAGATTACATTCTAGTATTCATTACAAAGGCGAACGATTTTCCCTTTCGAGGTACTTATTATGAAATTCATTAAAGGCTGGATGGACCTTTGGATGGTCAGGGAGGCCAAATTTAACCCATGAACGAAGTCACTAGAAGAAAAAACTCTTTAGTGTTCTCGAGTTTTGTACTTAGATCCTCCAGAATATTAGTCGAGTGCTCCACCACTGAGCTGACTTCGACCTCCTTTAAAATATACTATTTAAAGTTATTATAGCACTTAAGTTTTATAATATTGTATTTTAAAGCAGCAGGTATCACACCAATAGATATTTCAGATAGGAACACATCCAGACCAAGAATTGTTCATTGGAATGTTAGCCGGAGAGTGATTATAACTAGTCCTACTCGCAGGAACTGCGTCATCTTTGCGATTTCCAAAAGGTTGCTATACCATTGTACGTACCTTTTAGCGCGGTTCCTCCCTCCCCCATAGGGAGGAACCCCGCTTATAAGGTTGATACAATGAAACAATCCGGAAGTGCCGACAAGAAAATTTCGCGTTTCAGAACCCCTAGAGACCGAAAATAATGGCGGTTCAAATTTGTATATATATATATATGTATATATTTATTTATATATATATATATATTTGTCTGTTCGCTCATTTCTGGCTTCCCTGATGGTCCGATTTTGATGAAATTTGGTACAAAAATCTGTCGTCCAATTTGAAAGGTCAAGTTCGTTAACCAGCAAAATCCGCCCACTGGAAGATGGCGTTTGGGGCGAAATTCGCGCAAAAAAAATCGTAACGCTTACGTTTTTGAGTTCATAAGCTTGTAAGGACTCTTTTTATATGCTTCTTGGGCTAGGAAAACGAATGAAACCATTTTCAAGGCGATAGCTTTAACCGTTTTCGAGAAAATTGGAAAAATAATTTTTGAATACCGTTTTTGGTTTGGGTACTTAGAATCACGGGATTCAGTTGAAACATTATCTGCATGTTCTTCTTTCATTAAAACTAATATGTTGAAAGTTTTGTTACGTTTGGAGTTAAGGAAGGGTTAGAATAAAATATTTTATTAACAGACATGAAAAGTTTTGGGAACTTTGTATACTTTCATTAATATCTCGAACACGGTTGGGAAATCGTGGTAAGTAGATAGAAACTATTTGAAAGCTTACTAAAGTTTCTACAAAAAAGATTCTAAAACTATTTTTGATTAGGTTATGTCAATCGGAGAAATAAGTGCATAAATCTTTTTCTTATGAACGGGTTTTTGTCGTTCTTTTTGTAATTTTTGTCTCTTTCCCTTGGTTTTTTATTGCTTTTTATTTTTGTAATTTCTTATGTTGGGAAAATGTATTTGTATGTAAAACAGGATAGGAAAAATGAGACCGATTTTCTGTTGCTAGAAATAATGAAAATTTTGGGAACTTCGTATACTTCCATTAATATCTTGAAAACGATTGAAAATCTTGGGAAGCGAAAGGTTACCATTCGAAAGCTTACTAAATGGTCTACAAAAAAGGTTTTGAGGAAAGTTTTGAATAAGCGATGTCAATCGGATGAAATAAGTGCTTAAACTTTGAAGTAATTGATTTCGTTTATTTCATGCGGTTCTTTTGGTCTGTTTTTATTCCTATTTTTTCATTTCTTATAGTTGGATAATATATTTGACAATAAAACAGATTAAGTAAAATAAGAAAAACAATTCATTGTTAGAAATATATCAGGCTGTACCGTATGAAATGTCAGTTTTGGATTTGCCGATTTCCTTCAAATGTCTTGAAACTGTCGAGGCTCCTAATCAGAGTTCTTTGGCATATTCCCTATTGTTTGCTATTGCTTATAGTAGTCAAATGTATTTGCCAATAACACAGGATACGGGCGCTAATGACCTAGAAGTAGATGCGCCGTAAAAAAAAAAAAAAAAAAAAAAAAAAAAAAAAAAAAAAAAAAAAAAAAAAAAAAAAAAAAAAAAAAAAAAAACAGGATACGTAAAATTAGAATATTTTATTTTTGCGGAATCTTGGGATTCTCAGATCCCGTATGAATATCTATTAGGCCCTCTTCGTATATTTTCATTAATATCTCAAAAAGGGTTAGGAAATCGTGGAAAAATGTTTTGAAGAAATGTTTGATGGGGTCGTCACATTAGGAGAAATATGTGCTTAAAACTTATTTAGTTAGTTTCGTTTATTTAAACGGATCTATTTGTGTGTTTCCCGCAGTTTTTTCACTGCTCGTCATTTTTGTAATTTCTTATAGTAGTCAAATGTATTTGTCAGTAAACAGGATACGTATAATTAGAAGCAATATTTTGTTTGTTAGAATTCGAAGATGCCGTACGAATATCTAGATATTACCTGTGGGTTAATATGTTTTTTGAGTTGAAGCTTTAAAGCCTCAACAGGAATATTTGTGTAATCACCCTTCACAGTTAATTTATTAGAATCATGAGTGACCGTTTTTGTGTTACAACTAACAATCTTTGAAAACGAAGTTTAACTATCCTTGTTATTGTTATTTTCCTTCTGTTTGGCCGAAATTTTCTATTCGTGGTGTAATTCTCCTTGAATTTTTTGACTAGATCAAGAACCTATTTTAAGCACTCTTAAATTCCTTAATTTAATTCAGGAAGTTTATCAAGCTTGACATAATCACTTTTGGGTTAATACGGGTGGTGTATACCGAGTCCTTTGTTTGTAAACACAAAGAGCTTTCTGAGTAACGGTAAAGGGCAGTAAAAGTATATGACGACTACCTGGAAGTAGACCCTGCATACAGAGAATTGCAATACGAGACCTCATTCATTCTTTCACCAGCTACCGTGTAACACCTTAGACCTGTTTATATTGTTTTACTCAGTGTGAACAAGTGTTGAAAGTGCCTAAAATTTTATATTTTTATTCCTTGTTATTTTTTAATTGCTTAGAGTTGGATAATGTATTTGAAAATAAAACAGGTTAAGAAAAATAAGAAATCAATTTAATGTTAGAGATATGGATTTCCAAGATTTAGCTTTTCAACTGCCTAGCGTCCTTCCTAGGGAGGGTTGTTTGTCTTTGATTTTGGTACTTAGAATTATGGGATACAGTTGAAACATTTTCTGCGTGTTCGAATTTCATCAACACTAATATGTTGAAATTTTTGTTACGTTTAGGGGAAAGGAAGAGTTAGAATAAAATATTTTATTAACAGACAAAAAAGTTTTGGTAACTTTGTATACTTTCGTTAGTATCTCGAAAACCGTTGACAATCTTGTGAAGCGGAAGATTACCATTCGATTGCTTACTAAATGCTCTACAAAAAAGGTTCTGTACATGGACGTATATAAAAACAATTTCGGGGGGGGGGCTGAGACCATTTCCAGGGTATGGAATACTAAATATTTAGAGCTTGGAATAGTTTTAGGCAACTAAAACGCTATTACACGTAAAATAAAATATGTTTTATGAACTAAGTGATCTTATTTAATTTATTTTTAAGGGTTTTACGAGAAGTTTTCATCATTAATTCAAAATTTCGGGACGGGGCTGCAGCCCCCTCAGCCCCCCCCCTCATATATGCCCATGCTTCTGTACCCTCTAGAAAGGCTTTATTAGGCATATTTTGTATTGATTTATAGAGCTTTGCTTTAGAATGAGAGCCGGATTGTGTAATTTCCGCATCTGTGTAAAAGTTAGTTACTGTCGGTGTCCCTGACGCCTTAATATCACTTTTATTCGAGATATTCGAGAGGATTTTGACAATTTTCACGAGATATATAAAAAAAAAAAAAGTTTATTTCTTTTCTAAGCTTATCAAATGGCACTAGGGACATGAACGGAACCGCGCTAAGATGCTGCAGTTCCTGCGAGTCGGACTTTTTAATAAAAAATAACCAGGAGAATTAGTCCACCGGAACAATATATTCTTTGGCAAAATTCTCGCGAAAATCAGCCCACTTTAATTTTGCTTTAGTAGGCTTCCAATTATAGAGAGATAGGTACGTTGAGAAGAGTAATCAAATAAAAGCACGTACGGGAGTGTTGGTTTCGTTCCGTTGATAACGATTTTTTTTTCTATTTTAAGCTTAATGTATAATAATTATAGAGAATCAAGCTAACAGAACCTGTGCGATATTTTCTTTTTCGGTTACAGTTTTACCGTTGATATGCGCTCATCGCTTAGGAGCTGTTTCATGTGCATCAGCTTGTAAAAAACATATCGATATGACGTTATGCCATTAAGCCAAATGAGAATGTAACTGCACATTCAGACACGCCGCTTTTCATGGTTTTAGAATGAAAACTCTCGTTGTAAAGTGGTTGCCTGTTTTTATATTTGTCAAGGGACTATTACAGTTTCGGAGGCCCACTGCGTCTAGGAGCTAATGTCAAATTAAAGATTAATGAAATTTTGCATTTTCATGTTTCTGCAGCCAGTTCATATATTCCTGTTGTCTCCACTAAAAACTTTCTTTAATATTAATTAAATAAATTAAGCCATTGTGCCAACGGACATAAGCACGTTGAATGCACCGGTTCCCGTCGATCACTATAGTTGTGCAACGTCGGCCATGACCAGTACCTGAATGGGTCACCGACCCCGTTCTGTTGGCATTATAAAAGGACAACCTGTAGATAGCCCGGCGTTAATATCCCAATTGTTGATACGCCATTAAACAAAAACACACTACAAAATAAGCAATTGTTCAATAAGCTGGACGCTATCCGTCGGCAGTGATTAAATTGACAAATTTAACGGGGACAGAGGACCGGTAGCATAATTCGCTATACATCCAAGCGTCAAATGGAACACTGTGGACTCAAATTTATCCCTGGCGAGTTAATATTTCTAATGATTAGAGCTCGGAAGTTAGGCATTTATTTTTGGTTAAAATAGGCAGGCAAAAAGGCACTTGAAATACTGAAAATAGGCAGTACTGTAATTAAAATAGGCATTTATTAGGAGTGAAGGCAAAAAGGAACCTTACTCATTATTAATGAAAATATGTATTTTAAATACTCATTCATTTCTTTATTGACAATTCATCACAGAATTAGTGTACTTACTCTTACTTTCCCTTGTTACAAGCAACAACAAGATGCTTTTTCAAAGTATCAACTATCAGAGACCTTCTCAGAAAAAAAAATGTTTCTCATCATGGAAAAACTTCCTCTGGATTATCCTATAATTTGAAATCCGGAGTACCAGGTAAATACGCATTGTCACGGCAAAGGGATGTGAGGAAGGAGAAGTGACGTACTTCCCTCATCCTCTCTCTTTCCTCCTATTCATTATGCTCGAGCATTCCCTCTACTAAGGAGATTCTGATATTTACAGAGGTTCAATCCATGGGTTGGAAAATAAGCTTTCGAATAGATATTTGTGATGGCAATATGAGATTTAATTTGTGCAACCTTTTTTGTCTTCGATGAACGGTGCGCTTTAAAATGTTTAAATTGCAGAAAAAAATTGCATAATGAGCAAAAAAGGCAAAAAAAGGCAACGGAAGCCAAAATTGGTAAAAAAGGCAAAATAAAAATTGTCTCTACACTTCCTAAATGCACGAAAACATATTTATTTCTATCTGATTCTTCAATATAGCCATTCAGATAAAAAAGGCATTTTGCCTAACTTCCGGGCTATACTAATGATAAAAAGAAAGAAAAAAAAAGGCAGTTTGATACTGAAGAATGTCATGCTTGATTGCATTATGTTTGCTTTAAATAGTCTCTTATAAATAATGTTTCAATTCGTTTGAAGATATTCAAATGGTTTATTTGCTTTAATGTGTTTCAAGTGTCAAGTTCACCGGAGGGAATTCATGGAAGCGTGCAAGTCATCTCGGCTGATTGATGCTTTAAGGACTGTTTTGCATAAAAGTCCGCTTCCACGAAGGATGACGAATAGGACGAGAGGTCGTTTCGACGGAGGAATCCGCTCTGTTGGCTTTTATGTCTTCTCTTCTGGAGAAGTGGCGATAGCATTTTCATTCGTTATATTCAATTTTAACTCCGTCATTATCTCGACTAATTCCGGATTCTAAAGGAGGTCGCGAATGGAAATAACTCCTCGGCTGGAATACATATTAATCCGTTGAAAATTTGTTTTGTTTGAAAGAGGAACGGAATTGTGCAAATAGCCTAAAGGAGAACGGATAAAATTGATCAACTATTACAATCCTGTGCCATTTATTGCTTGAATCGTTATTGGACAGTATTGACCAGTAGCATACAGGAGTATTGCTTGAATCGTTATTAGACAGTATTGACCAGTAGCACACAGTAGACGTATCACTAATATACACGCCCACTATCGGGTATGAAAGTTGCGCTGAATATCTGATCGAAAAAAGATAGGTTTAAATTTTTCGTCTTACCTTGCTCTGGAACTGTTTTGCTCAACCTTTTTTTTTCATAGGGGCCAGAAAACAAGCGTTAGTCATGGTACGCGGGCCGAACTTATAAAATTAATTTTAAAAAATTGGGTAATTTATATATATATATATATATATATATATATATATATATATATAGTGTTTCGCTACTACGGGGGTTTTACTTATTCACGATTGTGGTATAATAAACCAACATTGAGATTACAATTGAAGGGCTCGGGGCAAAACATTGCAACATTTTTAACAAAACTTAACTTTATCTGCTATATGTTGGATATTATGTGAGACTATCAGTCTATGATGCAAATGCTACTAAAATATGACTAAAAGGTCTGTATGCTACTTAAACTTTCTGCCCCTAAGCATTTCAACTGATAGTCCCACATAATATCCGATAATATAGGAGCTAGAGTTAAGGTCTGTTAACAATGTTGCTTGGCACTGTTTTGCCCCGACCCCTTCAATTTGAATCGCTTGTTTACATAAATAGAGATTTGGAAATGTCAGTAATATGACTGGATGCAACCGGTTATTTAAAACATATCTTCGAATGAGAGCATATAGTTTAGTATTCTGCAAGTCAGAGAGTATTGTGTTTATGTACGGTCTGCTGTCTCTTGATGATTCTTGGTTAGCAAAGTTGACCTTTAATATTAGGCAAACGATTTTTGTACCAAATTTCATTAAACTCAGACCATTTTTTAGCGTGTGAGAGAGCGAACAGACAAATGTGTTGCGGGACGTAACGATAGTAAGGTACTCTCCGTTGTAACAATTTGAATCCGAATCAAACCTGTCTCCTCATTTTCTTACTCTTCTTTATAACTAAAGGTGAAGACCATCTCTTCTTTCTTCGCGTATCCTTGAAAAATCCCCTAAAGTTATGCTTTTTGAGGAATACTATGAAAATCCGTGCTGGTTCTGAATTTCGTGTCAATAGAAAGGGTACGGACATTCTATATAATGGCATTGATTAAATATTGATTTCCTATAAAATTAAAAAAATAACTTCTCTCAACTTTAAGCATCAGTATAAACCTGATGATGGATATATTTCTTTGACATTGGAGAACATAGAGTGAAGCCTAATGACCAAGTATTCCTGAATTTATAGTAACTAACTCCTCAAACATTTTGTCCAAATATTTAAAGTACGTGCATCGGTTTGCTGAGAAGTAAGTTTACCTAAAAGATTTACTGATTACCTGAGTATGATATCAGGAAATTAAGGGCCTAATTCATTCACCCTGGCGTAGGATAAGAACACGAATCGTTTAATTAGGAGAGAGATGGAAGGCAGGCCAGCTCCTGCCCAGATTAAGTAATAAATTTGGAGGCTAAGCACTCTGCGAAGGCAACTCTGCAATGGGCTGGCTTTGAATGAGAAACGCATAGAGAGGGAAATCACGAAGTAGTCTACTCTGTCTATAGTAATAGTATTTTGTGATATATTATTTCTGTCTGATTTCTCAAAGAGAGAATATGGATGATTTATCATTATCTTGAAACAAGAAAAAAGAGCATACCCGAAAGAGAGAGATTTGGGAAGAACGGTATACCCTATAAGGCAATAATTTATCAGAAATGAAATAGTATATGAGGAAATAAAGATGACGATGGCCCTAAAAATATCATGTTCCAACTATTCATCTTATTAACAAATTTGACATTATCCTAAAATATAATCACGTCAAACTACCAGAAACCAAGCTCTCCAAATATCTGGGTTGCAAACTTGACTACAAACATCTGTGGAAAACCTATATCCAGGAAGTAGCTGAATGTACTAACAAACGAATCAAATATAGTCCGTCCACAAACAAAAGAACAAGAGGGGCGAGTCTAGTGAGGAGCTAGGCCTTCCCACACATGAGCTTGCTGCAGCGCGTGCGCATTGCCTTGTTTTTTGGTTTATGGCAGACCTATAGAAAGATTAACTGGGGCAAAATGGACACACACGCAAGACGTTCTTGTCACCGCATATGAAATTCAAGTCAACTCCACTATGGAATGTGCTTCCATAGTGCTCATGCTAAATAAAAACATTCAAAAGTTCGAATAAGTCCAAAACATAGCCTTGCGACTCGTCAGGGGTGCTGCCTTCACAATGCCCTTAAAAACTAAAAATTGACCCCATTGCAATCAAGACATGGAAAACTATTCCTCAACGCTCTAAAAGGACAGACCACTGCCGCTGATCCAACAACAGACTAGCCGCTCAATACTATTCAAATTTGAAATCCAATGCGAATATCATTAGTTTCCTCAGTATAAGTCCTCCAATTATGTAGAATAGTATAAATATATAGAAATCCAAATGGGGATTACGTTGAAAGAACATACCGAATTAATGAAACAAACCACTCCTCCATAATGCAGCTACCTTACCAGATACTCACTTGAGACTTCACATTCGAGGCAACAGAACACTTGGGAAATTCATAAAGTTTACGCCTCTTCGAAATACTTGGGTGTTGGGATTGTAGAGGAAGGAGGACAATTGTTTTGCGGAGTCGTCAACCTCTTCTTGATTTATTATTTTCATGTCGAAGAAACACATACTCACACATGGTAGGGAGCACCATGTACGACGGCGCTTCTATTAGTAATAATAGATTAGCCGGGAGGGGGGGTTATATATCTTTAGTTAAGTTGAATATCTAGTTTTCACTAGGGAACGGATGTTATTGTATTTACATATTTTTTCTGATTCTTAAATCGTAATTGTTGATAAAATACTGCACGTTTTAAGTGATTTTAAAGCAATTAAACAGGTTTCTATTATTCATATTTCGTCCTAAATCCATATTTTTACATTTTCTGCCATAAATTCATATTTTTGCTCCACATTTTGATATTCTTTTTATTTTTTAATGGAAAAAATAAAGAGGAAACCAACAATGAAAATAATGCTTCATCCCATTGAGTCTAGATCACTGTATCTTTTCTAATTGAAAGAAGCCAAGGTGGCTGGTAGCCATGCTTCCTCGGCGCTAAAGGTCTAGGAGCAGATGCGTTTAAAACAAATATATAACAAATTATTGTTTAACAATTGTATTATTTCTTTAATCTACTCTCTAAAACAAATAAACTAGTGAAAGAATCATGTAGATATTATTTTCCAAACTCGAGATACAAAATAATGAATTTTTAACCTATTTTATTTTATGTCTTAGCTTCTAAGGCACATTGGACGAGACGCTCGGACACTTGTCGACAATTTTTTTATGCAAAATCTCAAGAAAAAAAAAATGTGCCTGATCGTTTACCCCACCACTGTATAATATCCTTTCACGTTTGATAATTTGAAAATGCATGTTGTTGCAAAACATTTTCCAAAATTATGTTCATCTGTAGAAATTTTCAACTTCTTTTTTCCCTTTTTAAAATGAATTCCTAATTTTTATTTATGCTTCGTTTTTTTTTCAATATGATATAGAGTTTTAGTCATTTTTTTATTTGTATTCATAATACCTATTTATAATAAAGCTCGTACTAATTATTTATGCTTTTCTTTTCAATATTTTATAGTGTTTTAGGTATTTTTTGACTACATATTTTCAATTTTTTATTACATATTTCTTTATGAATTGTTAAATATATATGTACATATTTTCAATTTTATTTTACATAAGCATCTGTTCCCTAGTTATCACGATAGAGGAGCGAGATTGGCTCAGTGGTAGAGCACTCGGCTCATGTTCTGGAGGATCAGACGCACGAGTCTCCATTCTCCCCTCTACAGAGAGGGATGAAACGCGCTGAAAAAAAAACAATGGTGTGATAATGAAGTTATAAATAACTGAGGTTGTAAACGAAGGATGTAATTTTCCTCCCCACATTGTTTGTATTCCAAGAAGATAAGCAAATCAGCAAGACTGCTTATTTTTTCTTTTTTTTAAATAGTTTGATATTGCAAATTAAGAAATTAATCGTGATAGGTTATTTTAATTGGTTCAGTATTCCTATTATGTTGTCTGAATTCCTTATAAGCTATTAATTATTTTAAAGAGGATACTATATTATCGACGTTAACTTGGAATGCTCTCTTTATTTCCAGTACTGGTTACTAGAATCTAAATATAGAGGACTTCTACTTCCATTGGAATGTGCTAGCGTTGTCTTCATTCGAGCACAAATTGATTGAGACTCTTTATTTCAATCCTTTCTTTTTTCTGTAGCTCGTTCATAATACGAATAAGTGGGTTTCAACGTTTCGTCAAATACCCAAGAGTAATTTCCAAAACAAATGTCTTGTTTATATTACGTTGATCGTAATTAACTTTGGTCTAAGTATGTTGGTTACCTGCAATTCAGGAAGGAAATACATGGAAGGAATTTTCAGGGGAATTTATAGGTTATAATATCTGTTAAATAATTTCATTTAATTAAAAACCCTTTATGACATCCATGATTGTGATGGGTTTTCTTTAGGTGAGATGGTTTTTCTTTTGAAAAAAGGAAGGAATTACACCTATCCTGGCTAGAAAATATTTTAGATTAGATGAACCTAACCTGTAAATAATTTGGTACAAAATATCGTAAATCACTTAAATAAAGCGGATGTACAATAAAAAATGAGCGGCTCTAAACGCTATTCCGGAGAATGCCTACTGTGACGCCTTCAATGCTTGGAAATCGTGCTGGAAGCACTGTATCGACGCAGGAGGAGACTATTTTGAAAGTTTTTAAAAAATTGTACCAGTTGGATCAATTCATTTTGTTAATCGACACAGTCCTATAACGTTCCGGACAGACCCTGTATGTATATCCAATTAATTTTTATATACAAATATAGTTTTATTAACTCTTGTGTAAAGTTTTATAAACTTTATTAACTTTTATGTGTATTGCATGTTTTATATTAAGCAACATTGTTGGTTTTGACTGTATTTCCCCCTTACATACCTAGTATGTAGGGTGTTTAATTTACTCCATGCCGAAGTAGCCATGTTTTAACCCTCCTTCCTACTTATATTATTACCTTAGTTTTTCCATCCATCTCCACTCCAGCCTGCTTCTACCTGTAGAACATAAATACCTCCCCGATATCCAACCTCCTGCTTCATACTTACAAGTTATTTTATCCTTCATTTTCTTTCACTTCAGTGAGGTAAACAGCTGTAGTAGGAACATTTATTTCATACAAACGCGTTAATTTTGAAGCGTTTTCTCCTTCCCTCTTTAGGAAGGAAACCTGCTTATGACGTTGACTTTACGGCGCTATCCGCCAGTGACAACCAGAAAGTTTCGCAACTCATAATGAATAGTTTTCCTAACTAATTCTGCATTTTGGTATTCAGATAGGATTGGTTCATTTGAAAATTGTTCCAAACGATTGACATTCATCTAATCTAAAATATTTAATTTTTAGTTGCGTTTGGAGTAAAGGTAGTGCTATTCAATACATATTTTGTATCTGGAAAACTTATCGGAAATAGTACGTGGATGGTGACCATTCGAAAGCTTACTAGCTTCTCCACAAAGTATGTTCTTTGGTTAATTTCGATGGCACGATTTCGATTGCTTAACACTTTGAAAATGTTAGTTTCGTTTATTTAAACGGTTCTTTCTGTTTGATTTCCTTATTTTTTATATAATTGATTTTAGCAGTATTATTAATCTGCCAGCATAACAAGATATATAAAATTTGAAAAACGCTTTGGTTGTTTCTCGATGTGACCGAAAAATAAATTTCCGCTTAAGTTTTTGTAAATATCTTTCCAAATGACACCGCTAGGATGACGCAGTTCCTTCGAGTCGGACTCCTTTTAATAAGTATAAACGCTAATTTTTTTTATATCACAACACTTTCCAATAGAATAAGCATTTTAAATATTTAAAAATGTTTTCTTATATTAATTAACTTGTAAAAAGTATTTGTCGGTGAGGCCAGGAAGTCTGGTAGCTGTAAATGTATAAAAGACATGCCGTCTATTCTGACGAGCTTACTCCTATAAACATGAGATAGTTGGCCTGATCGGAAGGGCTATTTAAAAATCGAGGAATCATCTCTAATCCCGAACCGTGGGAAATAAACAATTAAAGGAATTTATCCGATGAACACCATTATACTATCTTACGCCCACTTTCGAGCCTTGGAATTTATTACGTTCTTTCTTCTTTTAATAATACTCCCTGTTTTCTTTTTTTTTTACACTTTTATTGCATTCTATTAGCCAATATATGCTTATTGCTGGAATTGAAGGACTTTTGTTGGCATTGTAAGTATTTCAGACAAGAAGGATACTTATTGAATTGTCTCACTCCCATATTAAATGAAAAAAAAAAACAACTGGATGTTTGTTCGGAAAGGAAAAGGCGTATTAGAAGGATAAGAATAACTGGTCTCATCTAATATGAAGGGATGATACGTGCAGAAACCTCTTAAAAATTTAAAACGACCTATGGTATTGTTTTTAATATCGTTTATAAGATTACCTCTGACTCCTTATCATAAATTAAAATATACAGAACGTTATGCGCTCGTAACTTACTTAATTCAACCAAAAAAACTTCACTGACCGTTCCGAAACGGCGTAGGAGTGCCAGTTCTAATACAAGAACAAGTATACAAAAAATAATCGGCAATCAGGCGAGAATTTTTACAGCTGAGCTCTATGGCATCATTATTGGACTGGAAATTCACCTATCACAGATACAAGGGATATCGTACTTTACAAGAACTCACTCAACGCACAAACGTACACTAAACAAGACATCTACAGATCAAACAAACGTAGAAATATCAAGGGTACTTCACTAAGCTTGCGTTTACATGTGACACTTCTCGCATGAAATATGTCTCAGGTGTCGGATATAATAATTATGATAATTATCTATCCGACAACTGAGATATATTTTCTGCGAGAAGCGTCAGATGTAAACGCACCCTAATGTAAACTGCGAACAATTTCTGTCTGAGATATATATTTCTACCTCAAGCTATAAGTGTCGATACTTCTAAACCGTCAGGTGTAAACACTGATTATAAAGAGAAGAATTTAATGTCAGAGATGAATGTCTTGACTACTTGCTGTATTGTCGACACTTCCAAACCAACAGTTGTAAATACTATATGTATTTATATACGAGACAGGGTACAAATGTATCCATGTAAACAGGCCCTACATTTATCGCAAATTTTAACAAATTCAGAACTGTCGTATACATATCCATGACATAAATGTCTAGCTATTTCTGTCAGTATGGAAGCATTCAAGAGGTTATCAATCCGACACATGTGATATATTTCCTGCGAGAAGTGTCAGATGTAAACGCACCCAAAGACTCGACAAATAGAACAAGAGGCATTGTAACACGGGCAAAATTCATGGACCCAACAGACAGAAAATAAACTGCATTCCAGCAATTTTACAATAAAAGAATGGTCTTCCAGTTCCCGCGGAAACCGAAGAGATGAAATGGTTTTGACTTGCTTTAGGATTGGCCATTTGTGACTTGCCCGGAGTTACTTAATGACGAATCAAAAACACACGTAAAGTGAAATATTTGATATTACTCTTACGATAAAAACATTTATTTAGAAACCATGAGATGATTTCGTCTAAACATAACATGCGATTTGTAAAGTGAAGGTATCGAACTCATAGACTGAATTCTACTTTACTTACACGACCTTGGATTATACGACCTCATTTGTACGCAATACATATTTTAATGTTATAAATATATCATGTTATAGTGCCATCTAGTGACATGAATATTCCACCGCCGGCTGATAATAATTCATGTGTACCTTCTGTTAACCCACTGCAGGGTTGGGCAAAAATTAGGGGTCGCTAAAAGCTGATACCTCAGCGCTTATTTAGCGCTACTGTATAAACCCAGCGCTAAAAATTAGCGCTTAGCGACAGCACGGCGATAATTGCTAATGTAGTTATGAAATTTTTAATTGTTGTTGTAGCTAATAGCTAATTAGCTTTAGCCATTGTTACAACTACAACATATTGTAAACTCGAAGTTCATTTCCAGTATACTATTTGGTCACTTCAAGTCAGTTCTGAGCAGCTTCCAGGGGCATTCTGGCTCACTCTTAAGCCACTTCCGCTTTAATCTAGCTGACTTCCGATCACACCTGGGTCACTTCCGGCTGACTCATAATAATATTGATAATATTATATGTACAAAATTTCAGGTGTTCATCGCCATGAAGCGGAACACCAACAAAGAAATACGATTCGCTCTTTCAAACTCCTTTCTTAATTTTTCATAAATCTTTTGATAAATTCTTAAGATTATATTTTCTTTAGCTGTTCTAAATGGTCTGTCTAAGACTGTTTCTTTGATATTCTCATATGTTTGTTAGAAACCCACTTACAAACATTAACATCTGGAATTGTTCTTACAAACATAAAGGTGTCATACAATATAGATATTTTAAGTATATTATTCAGGAATGCTGCTTACATTCCCCATCTGTATAGGGAATACGCTTCAGCAGTATAATTGACGTTTATTTATAATAAATTTAATATTCGATTCCTTAAATTATTTGCTTATTTCCAAAATATTATTTTATCCTCAAACGATATATAATTTCTCAAGGCATTATTTATTTTTTATTTTTGTTATTAATATTAATGATGCCCGCAGATTCTGCTTTATACCAAAGTTATGGCCGCACATTCACCTCACGCTTAAGCGTGTATATTCATCTCACTTATACTTTTTCAGTCTTTTTTTTTTGCCATGTGTCTGAAATGTCGACATCATCTTAGGAAGTGTAATTTACCGAAAGTTTATTATTTCTTGAATTGGTGAACAGCACGTTTTGAAGATGTTGCCTCCCACGCAGGGGAACGGGTCCTGGAGGATTAGGCGCGTCATGGTTAAGATCTATGGACTACTATATTCAAAACCTACTTAGTCAATTCTTCAGGTAATCTTCATTCAGGAATATTTCCTAGCAGTTCGGTGGGTGCTAATAACAATAATTTGCAAAAATGTAATAATGCATAACTAATTATATATCTCACACATAAACAAAATAATCACTCACCTTAAAGATTCAAATATTTACAATTTCATTTAGCACACACACATCGCAGAAATTATTAAAACATGTATGACTTCACGTGAAGTGTAGTAATTGACATAATGCTTAAACCTTTGAGAGCAGTTCTAGCTTAAAATGTACAAATATTTTCAAAGAATATCCATTAATTTCCATCAGAGGAAATCAGATAAATGTTATTGAGTTTTGGAAAATTGTTCTAAGGGTATATATATATATATATATATATATATATATATATATATATATATATATATATATATATCCTTCAGAACAATTTTCCTAAACTCTACAACATTTATCTGTTTTTTAATTTCCTCTGCCCTGAGATTCCTACCTCAAACAATCACAAAGAGCTAATCGTTACATGTGCTAGCTGTAAATCTAAAGAAATAAATAAATTATATCTCGAATTTTACTACAATGTTATCCTTCAACCTAGGAATTGTGTAGCATATATTATAGTAATTGTATGCAGGCGTAAGTGGTCGAACGCTTCAAGGCAGCCGTAAAATTGTCATATGGGTTATATGTACCGAAATGTGCTGATGGTGATTCTGCGTTTCCTTCAGTGTGTCCTGCATATTATTACAATTTTATTATGTTTTATTAAACAATATTCGTTGGGAGCAGGTTATGTAAAGAAAATATTTAATCCTCAAGTTTTCCTGTTACCTTTTCCTCTCTTTCCCTGTTCGTTTTTCTCGAAATACGCAAGAAGTATATATATTCACACTTTGATTTTTTTCCATTATCTGAAATTAATTACTTGCCATTTTGTAATGTTAAAATGCCTTGAACACTCTGTGCTTAAAATCATGGGTTCGATTCCTTTCCGAAAAAAAGAAAAACCATCAGTTCTTTCCTTACTACAAAAGGGTTGTAGCCCGTCCTAAAAAAAATGTAATTTGTATAAGTAATGAATAAGAACAAAAGTGATAGTGTGGTCAGTACTACGTTCGTGGCGCCTGATTTACTTTTTTCCAAGTTAACTTTAATAAATTAAAGTACCCTTTAATAAATTAATTAATAGCAGGGTGGGCCTAGGGACGGTCTGGGACCCCGAACCAAACTGACTAACGAAGACACCAGAAGAAATCTTTGATGCGCTCGAGCTTTGATTTCAGCTTCTCCAGCATATTAATCGAGTGCTCTACTAATGAGCTAATCTTGCCTCATGTAAGTAATAAATAATTGTTAAATAATGGTTTTTATGTTTGAAAGTTTTAAAATGCGCACAAGTTCAAAACTTTCGTGACTAAATTCTTCAACTTCGGTGGACAATTCCCTGCGAAAAGTCCTCAACTATTAAGCTCAAAATTAATCCCGATGAATGATTCTTCATCCTAAATTTTAAATTTATAGTAGAAGCAAATTGTACTGATTTTAAAACACCACAACATCAAAATATAATGTAGTTTTGGAGAAAAAAAATTAGCTTTTTGCTGTGAACATTCTGTTTCATGTTGCTGAGGTAAGTTTGTGGAGATTAACTTGCTGTTATCCATCACAACCCTTGCCTGCTTAGTACAAGATAGATCAGAAAGGGCAGTCTAGTTTCTTGTCATAATTAGGTCACTTGTATAAATTATATTTAGACCTGTAGTTTTTGTCGCATTTTTTATTTTACTTTTAAATTATATAAGTATTTTTTTTTTAAGCAATTACATGTTTGTAAACGGTTGAACTTAATAAGAAAAGACTTTCAAAAATTCTAAATTTCTCGTATTAAGATCTCTGTACTGTGTTTTATTATTCAGTCTAAACCTTGAACAATTTATATCGGAATATATTATCTTATATGCTGACCTTAAAGATATTAGGAAATATTATATAAGGGGAGCTAAAAGAATTATGCGTCGTAAGAAAAGAGCTCATGAAATGAAAAAACTCGAGGAGATGCAAGAGAATTTTCAGGCAAGAGAGAGCCGAAAATTTTATAAAGGAGATAAATGGCTAAAACAGGGCTTTAGTCGACAAACAGAACTCTGTTTGGAAAAGCGAGGAAACCTTCCCTCGGAAAATGAGCAAATCAAAGGGCGGTGGGCTCAGTATTTCAATGAGATACTGAATACCGGGACAGGTCACATGCCAACACCCCAGACGTACCAAGCAGACCATGATGAGGACATTGTTGAGGATGTTCCACCGGACAGAGACGAAATTATCGAAATTATCTTGTCTCTAAAAAATAATAAGTCCCCAGGGCCCGATGAAATGCCGGCAGAATTATTTAAATACGCCGGGGCAGACATCTGGAAGGAAGTATTTCAGGTGATATGGGATATATGGTCAGAAGAAGAAATGCCAGCTGAGTGGGGAGAGGCTATTATTGCCCCTATACACAAAAAAGGAGATAACCCTCAACTGACAGCACAGGACACCCTGTATATATATATATATAAAGACACACAAAATAAGCTGCCTTTACATTATTTCGTGCTTCGTAAACTGAAAAGTGTGTTGTTTACGAAGAAGTTCATGAAGACCCTTCCTTCGAGACTTACTAATGTATAAAGTTTGGACAAGCTATTTGGTTGATGGTGTGAGACTAATTGTTTTTTGATTCCAGATAGTTATTTACCCTATTTTCTTCAATACTTGTTACTATTGATTTTTAAGATATGAAACGTTTATTATTCATGGACTGTTATTAGCATTGGTTGTTTGATTACTTATATTTACGCATATTTAATGTTATAATTATTGTTATCATCCGTTGTTCAATACGATCTACAATAATGAGGATGCAGCTGGAAAATAGACAATTGACAGAACTATTTTATTTTCCCTCTTGAGACAAAGCAGGTTTTAATACTGTGTTTTATGATTTTCTTTTAGTTGCAATAAAACCAATAAAAATGAATAAGAAAAATTATAAGAGCAACAGAAAATAAAAATAATTAAATAGTCACTAAATATAACCATAGTTCAAACCAGAGATGGGCATAATTTTATTTAAAAATAAAAATACGAATTTATTCGTACATCATATATTTGTGAATACGAATATAAATAAATTCGTACTTCATATATTTGTGAATACGAATATAAATAAATTCGTACTTCATATATTTGTGAATACGAATATAAATAAATTCGTACTTCATATATTTGTGAATACGAATATAAATAAATTCGTATTCATAAGTGTGAATACGAATTTATTTTTATTGACATATATTAAATATAAAAATACAAATAAAATTTTATTCGCAAATTTTTCTGCGAATAAAAATAAATTCGCAGAAAAAATTGTAAATAATCACAAAAAATGTGAATATTTACAAAAAAATCAAGTGATTACAAAAACAATCACATTAAAATATACGAATAAAAATTTATAATAATTTGTGAATAAAAATTCGCAAATAAATTATGAATTTATTCGTATTAAGATGATATTATTAAAGTTATTGAAGGTGATTTTTTTTTTTTTTTTTTTTTTTTTTTTTTTTTGATGGAGGTACAGATGACAAACTGTGTCCCTGCACCATGGCTGGTGGTCCCGCGGCGGACTCGGGGTAAACAAGAAATCTAGGCGCTAATAACCTAGACGTTAAACGTTAAACGCCTTTAAAAAAAAAAAAAAAAAAATTACCATCAATAACTTTCGTAATAACATCTTAATACGAATAAATTCATAATTTATTTGCAAATTTTATTGTGAATAAATTTTTATTCACAAATTATAGTAAATATTCACATGTTTTGTAATTATTTACAATTTTTTCTGCGAATTTATTTTTATTCGCAGAAAAATTTGCGAATAAAATTTTATTTGTATTTTTATATTTAATATATGCGAATAAAAATAAATTCGTATTCAGACTTATGGATACGAATTTATTTTTATTCGTAGTCACTAATATATGAAGTACGAATTTATTTATATTCGTATTCACAAATATATGAAGTACGAATAAATTCGTATTTTTATTTATAAATAAAATTATGCCCATCTCTGGTTCAAACTGTCTTTCTTCCTTAGCAAAAACGCTAAAATATGATTTGCAAATTGACATACATCGTAATGAAGCCTCAGACTCTTTTTTCGAATTGATTCGAATGCTTAGGCATTCTATATAATGCCTAAGCAGTTTGGGCAAAGTATAGAAAGTAGACATATTACACACATTGCCTAGGCATTGTATAAAATGCCTAGGTATTCTATAGAATGTCTGTTGCTTATTTGGCATTGTATAAAATTGAAAAGGTTTTGAGTTTACTCTATACACTTTAACCTAGGTAATTTTAATAACTTTAAAAATTGGTTAAAAACAAGCTATTTTCGTACGGCAAACAATTTATTTAAAACAATATATTAAGTAAGATTGTTATTTACATAGTTAGAGCTACTTGTTGCAGCAGGGCTGAGTATTGTCACACTTAGAATTCCATTTTCTTGGCTCTTTTACACATTTACACTTGAAACGTAATCACTCCTAGAACCTATGTACATATATATTCTGTCTTTCATACTTTGCCTAAAGCGCAGTAGGCATTCTATAAAATGCCTAAGGAAAGTATGAAATACGCTTTTTTTTTAATGAGAATGCTAATTCGTCATTATATTAGGCTATTAAAACGAGATTGTTTGGTTGACATTGTTGCATTATACCTCAAACATTGGATATAGGTTACGTAAAGGGTCACACCTACGCTCACCATTGTAATGTTTTGTTAGATAACATGTATGTGACAGTGTAAGCAAATTTCTTTTAAATTGTATCCTTAATTCCTTATTATTTTCCGTAGAATTAATTATGATGCAAAGCCTTTCCTTCTCATTACACAATTTTGCCGAATTTTATACATCGTATTTGTATTTGTTAGCTGTACAAAGGTATTTTTTAAAGATGGTCAATAAGAAAATTTTTATATGGGAGCATGATGTCTTTTTATTATGATAAATTCACAATTTTTTTTACTTCGGTGTTAATATAATTAACGGATTGTATCGGGAGGTCAATCGTTTAAAGGTAATCGGAAGACACGAAACGGTAATTTTTTTCGATAATGGTGTATTAATATAATAATTTATTCCCGGTGCTTATGAAGTAAAATAATTGATTGTCAGGAAAAGCCTAACATATGCTTAGTAAAAAGAGTGTTAATCGCGGGTAAGATTAAGCAGCTTTTCTGATTTATTAGCCATCTTTAATGTTGGGCCATAATGCACCTAAAATTCAACTCCTGCATAATAGACGTTTTAATTACCTCTTAAAACGTGTGTTCCTTAAGAGATTGTGATAAACCCATCCACCGGTCGTAGAAATATTAATGAATTCTTTAACCTTAAAAAAAAAAAAAAAAAAAAAAAAAAAAAAAAAAAAACGAGACCTTAAAGAGTAGTAAAGGAATTCAGTTAAAGGTCAAACCATCTATAGATTTTTTTTGTTCTGGTGCCTCCAAGAGGAAAGCCAGTTCGACTGTTGATTTGGGCTTAAGGTGACTCACCAACCACTAAAGATTAGGGATTGTCTGAAAGCACTATTAGACGGGTCAAAGAAGCTTGAAATGTCTTTTTTTTTCGAACAATACTTTTTTTTATTTTTTTTTTCAGGAAATCTTAACTAGCCGGGCTTTGATTAGAACAGCGTTATGCCCGGATGCATGCAAATTGAACTACCGGATGTGATATCACGTCACGACTAGTTAAATCATCCAATGGAGTGTGTGTGTGCAGCTCAAATTGAGATTTGCAGGAATGTTGCAAGAATGAACTCGCACAGATGGGCCAAAAGACATTGAATGTGGGCAAGAGAAGTAGATCCACAACATGATGGTGCGATGATTTTTTGAGCAGAGTGGGAGATGGTTGGTGGTCGGTCGCCAAGGACAGGATGGGACCAAGTTAAAAATATAATAGTGATAAACATATTCCCAACTTTTCTATTGTTCAAATTAATTTTATGAACTTGTGTCATTATATGAAAATTTATTCGCGCTGTCAATGTATCAGGTCATCCCATAAGTAATGTCGGTTTTTAATGTTCTGTATGTTTATGTCCTCTTCTTTTCAATTTATTTTTGTTGACATATTTTGTTTATTATAGCATTAAATAAACTTCTATTTATCACGTTCTGGTTGGTGAAACGTATTTAATCTGTGCAGAAATTTCATTTGAAATGGATTTCCCAAGACACCACTTACGCCATGTTATGGTTTCTAAATTCTATTTAAAAGGAAATGCTGCTTCAACTTTCCAATAACTTGTAGAAATATATTGCCAAAATGTGATTAGTGAGCGACCGCAAGCTTGAAGATGAGCCTCGTACTGGTCGTCCAACAGAGCTTGACGACAAACTCCTGCAGGCTAGCAGAAAAACTTTGATCAACACATTCTACTGTCTGCCGACATTCGTTATGGGATGACCTGATATATTGCATTGATTTATGTTGAAATGTTGTCGTAAGTATTTCTATCTTGAAGTACTTCTTATTATGATAATTATTATTACATTGAATAAACTCTAATGGTAGAATATGACTTTGAGGTGGTGTATATAACAATAAATTAAAGGGAAAAAATTGTCAAATTTCGATAATAGTCGGCACAAAAATAATTTATTTAAAATGGAAAGTCAAATACTTTGCCGGAAATCCGTGGGAAAAAGTGCGATTTCTACAAGTATTATGCACCTGAAATCCATATCATCTCAAATATAAGCATTATAAGAAATCATGCAAATTTACTGCCATTCCTTTTTTCTGACGATTTTAATTGAAGGAAATAATTTTTGAAGACATTTGACCCCCAGTTGTTCCTATTCTGTTGTGCACCGTAGAAGGTACATTATGGAACAGGCTTTTCAAATAACAATTCTCAGTAATATTGTCTCAGGATAAAAGAATTTCTCGTATTTGTCGATGATAACAATATCATAAATTTCCTGGTATTTTTTTCCCCCCTAATAAAGTGTGTTGGGGAAATCGTGCTTTACTATTCAAAGAGAGCTTGGGTTTTCCTTATTGTCATCTTCCCTTATAGGATAACTTCAGATAGGTTTATAGTATGAGGGATTTTAAACGCAAATAGTATCAAATAAGAACATTTGGAAATTCCAAACTAAAAATAAAGGTGTAAATCCTTTTCATCTTATTAGAAATTATATAGTCATTAATTGACAGATATCTTTCTTAATGTCTTCTTGAACAATGAATTCTGTCCATCAGTCCCTTTGAAGAACATATATATAAATACATTTGGGGATCTCCCAATCTTATATCTTATGTAGGTACTTTTAGCTCATTCTGACGAATAATCTATGGAGCTTGCATTCATGAATTTTTAAAACATCTCTTCTAATCTTCACAGTACCTACCTATTTAGATAATAAAAATGATCTTAATTGGAATCATCAATTTCTTTATTTGTTCATATATGTTTCCTTTATGGCGATTCTCATAATTAAAGATAGAACTAGGTTGTAAATCAAAAGAAACGATCCATTATACTTAGAAGTTATAATGTGCTTGAAGAGGCTGTAATTTTTTGGGGCGTTTTTCATCCAAAACTATTGACAGAAATGTATTATAAACACCTGTTTATTAGGAGCGGATGTTTTCCTAAAACACATTCCAAACCACTACTTGGTGTGTAACTTTGAAAACTAATTGATAACGCGTTAGCCGAAAATAAGAAATCTCGGATCAGTGTTTTTATTTATTTTTATTGATTAAATGAGTTACCTAGATGTATAAAAAGTAAAAAGTTAAACGTTTTATATTTATTGCTGTTTCCTTGAGGGGTAATGTGCTTTGATCAGACAGTTCCTACGGTAACAAAAATGTATGTATAGCATGTTGCGGTTTAACTTTATTAACCAACTTATAATTTTTTTTGTTGAACAAAACGTTTTCAAGGTCACCACCTCATCCATAGTGTCTTGCTATAGCTACAGTCAGAAGAAGGCCTGGATGAAACTCGCTGGGTTTAGGAAACGTAGATATTTCTTATCTACACTTCGGGATTGCTTCATCATGTCAAGAGTATGCGGGTTTCCTCTCTTAAAGAAGGAAAACTGGCTAAAAGCATATTTAAACGGAAAACAGAAATACATTATAAAATTAAAATGGTCAAGGCATTTAAATATATGAGCAGTTAATATACAATGCACAAATAACCTCACAAACAAAATGCCCTTAATACTGATGGAATTCGAGAAGCACTTTGACTAGAAAATAAATTAAAAGTGTTAATATTTACTTCTGGTGGTTCTGCGTCTTCGAATTCCAATAATGTGTTACTTCTATATTTTTAAATTGGATTTGTATTTAATTCGAAACATTAAATGGTTCTTTGTTACGCAAGTGGTGGGTGAAAATGTTCAACTTCTCCGCGGACCAATGACTGCCTAAAATCTATTAGTAGCATTCAATTGTGGAAAATTTATTAATTACACAGTCTCGGAGTTTTATGTTTAATGCTTTGTTCCTTGGCAAAATACAAGGGAAACCAGAAAAGTACCAGACGCTTTGTGATTTGTTTCGTAACTACCTTAGGGGAGAGGCCGATATTTAAAAAGGATTGTTGAAAAATAATTTCGTTATTATAATACTACAAAAAGAATAAAATCGTCTATAATCTTAAGGAATATTTTCCTTTGTTTGGAACCGCCTACAAAATATATTGGCTACTGTAAATTAAACCATTTTATTGCCTGATTTCGCTTAAAACATCTTAATATATACCTATGATAATATGTATATGTTCCATTTTGTACTATAATCCACTTAAAAATTTTGCTTAATTGCCGCCAAAATATACTTCAAATGTAACAGAAGTACCTAGACGCTTAGAAATGTCTAACCATAAAGTACTTTTACCTTGAATTGAAGAGATTTTCTAGACAATATAAAGGAAAAAACACAATATAGACCAACCACACTGCATCGCTCAATATAATGAATATATGGGTGGTGTAGATAAAATGGACTGACTGGTCAATAAGTATCGTGTAAAAATCTGTGAGTATAAGTGGTACTTCTCTATCTTTACAAACATATTAGACGTCACTGTTGTGAATGCTCACATTTTATATTGCCTTGAAAACGGCTAAATTCCTCTTTTGGAATTCAGAAGGAAAATTACCCTACCTTGCCTGACGGTGCCATGTATTACACCCTAGCTTGCCTGACGGTGCTATGTATTACCCTAGCTTGCCAGACGGTGCCATGTATTACACCCTAGCTTGCCTGACGGTGCCATGTATTACACCCTAGCTTGCCTGACGGTGCTATGTATTACACCCTAGCTTGCCTGACGGTGCTATGTATTACACCCTACCTTGCCTGACGGTGCCATGTATTACACCCTAGCTTGCCTGACGGTGCTATGTATTACCCTAGCTTGCCAGACGGTACCATGTATTACCCTACCTTGCCTGACGGTGCCATGTATTACACCCTAGCTTGCCTGACGGTGCTATGTATTACCCTAGCTTGCCAGACGGTGCCATGTATTACCCTAGCTTGCCTGACGGTGCCATGTATTACCCTAGCTTGCCTGACGGTGCCATGTATTACCCTAGCTTGCCTGACGGTGCCATGTATTACCCTAGCTTGCCTGACGGTGCCATGTATTACCCTAGCTTGCCTGACGGTGCCATGTATTACCCTAGCTTGCCTGACGGTGCCATGTATTACCCTAGCTTGCCTGACGGTGCCATGTATTACCCTAGCTTGCCTGACGGTGCCATGTATTACCCTAGCTTGCCTGACGGTGCCATGTATTACCCTAGCTTGCCTGACGGTGCCATGTATTACCCTAGCTTGCCTGACGGTGCCATGTATTACCCTAGCCATGTATTTCCCCTGCAAAAAGAATATAAGGAAGCAGTGTATGATGGTCTTCATGTAGAATGTATGAAAATGCGGCGCACTTCTTAGAAAATAGTATTTTTGCATTTCATGTTGTTAAAATTATGCCTACTAATGCTTTAAATATTTTACAATGATTTAAGTATGTGAATATTTTTATTAAATTTATTTTGAAATATATTTTTACATTTTTTTATAATGGAGTCTGGGGAAGGTTACACGAGTGTTGACAGCAGGTGTTTTGTACAGTAGTTAAAAATCATTTTGCTTGTAGTATTGATGAATAATTTTTCGGAAAATGTGGTCCGGATTGTGGAAAAGTGTTTTTCGAAGTAAGGAGCAAGTAAATGTGGATTAATAATACCTGGAAATTTTAAATTTGCACTATAGTGTATTCTTATCCATATGTGGACTTTCTTACCTTGTTTTTGATGCAGATGCTTTCCAGCTGCACCTCTGAATGACGTATCGATGGTAAGCTTCTACGCACATTATATTGGAAAAAGGAAAATATCGAAAACATTTCATTTTTAAACTTTTGTCTACCACAAAGAATAAAACGTGGTGATTGAAGATCCGTCGCCATTTTTCTTGATGACGTCATTGTTATAGCGTCATTGGTTTCTACACCCGCGATTTTGATTAAATTGAAAAGTTTCGTTTGCTATTTCGTCACTATCTAAATAGAACAACACAGCATTGCCTCCTGCCGATAGACTTATCCTATCTCTTATCTACTACATCCTCTAATCCTAAACTACTATCTCATTCTCAGATTTACTATTTCTCCTCAAAATAAATACTACCGAAATGGATAACGAGTTTGAAAGTAAACCAGGCCCTTCACTGGACGATGTTTTCAACATGTTAACACTGATCCTCAAGGACGTAAAAAAGAGCAATGAGGAAGCAAAAATATATAAAGAGGAGCTAGAAAAAACAAAGAACGAGTCCAGGCTCTAGAATCAGTTCAAAAAGATTTAGTAGCGGAGCTTCAAAATCTTCATAAAATAATCGAGGAACAGGACACCCTGAGACGAAGAAAAAAATTAATTTTGCATAATTTTCCTGAAAGCAGGGACGAATCTTCTTTCAGCCTTGTTGATGGTTTTGTCCAGCTCATCGAGGAAAAACTTCAAATTCCCCTACAAAAAATTGAAGTGGATTGTGCCATTAGACTGGGGCGTAGGGTTGAAGGTAAAACTAGGCCAGTTCTTGTTAGATTTAATACAATTTGGAGAAAATATGAAATACTTCGTTGGAATAACAAAATTAAGGAATATGGTTTAAGTTTTTCAGACGACCTACCGAAAGAGATAAGATTCAAACGAAGAGAACTTATACCATATCTGGCGGAGGCCAGAGAGAAAAATATGCATGCAGTGTTGAGAAGAGATTTTTTTTTTTTTTTTTTTTTATTTTTTTTTTTTTATTTATTTCATTATAAGGGCTCCGCAACTATGGCTATGAGCCCTAATACAGATTATAACATATATACAATTTTTTTACACTTTGTTGACGTCGATACAATTTACATTTATACTTAAATAAGATATATACATATATATACAAACATTATACACATATATATATATATATATATATATATATATATATATATATATATATATATATATAATGTACCACGAGATTCATATGAATAAAGATAATAAATGTAAATATAAACCACAATTCATTTGCAGTTACAATACAAATATAAAACACAAAATAACTAAAATAAGGTACATTAGCTTAATTAGATCAGATCTATAGGTTATTAAAGTGAACTATTAAAATCGAAAGCACAAGGAGAAGAAGGGAGATTGGCTAGATTTTTTTGTATAAATTAGTGTTCTTTTAAGACTGTAGTATACTGTTGATGTGTGGGCTACCTTCTGTGAGTAATGTGTGTAAGTCGTGTGGCATGAGTAAATTGTCTCGCCTTCTGCAGTCTGTCAGTATGTGTTTTATCGTCAGGGTAACATTACACAGTGAGCCCACGGGTCTTGTCTTTCCATTAAGTATGAATGTGTTATAAGTGAGTGTCCAATTCTTAGCCTGGTCAGGACAACTTGGTCTCTTCTATTTAAAGATAAATCATTATCATGCCAGACTTTGATTGAGTTCTTAATTTCTCTTAATTTGTTGTCTGTCCGTAACCAGTGATTTAGCCAATCTTGTAATATGTGTGTATGTGCTATGTTACATAAGTCCTGTGTAGTTAGTCGTCTAATGTCAATGTTTTCTTTAAAGGTAGCCTCTTTAGCGTGGTTGTCCACGTCTGTATTTAGGCCTATGTCTTTATGTCCTGGTATCCAAAGCATTGTAATGTTGTGTTGTTTTAATCTGTGTATTTGCGTGTATATTCGTGTGATTATGGGATGGTTGTTGTAAATGCTTTCCATAGAGTGTTAAGAACTCAATGAATCAGTACAAATTATAATATCACATTGCTCTATGTTATTTGTTTTGGTCAGTGATAAGTGTATACCTTGTAATTCTGCTGTGTAAACTGTAGTGTAGTCGTGTAATTTAATGGTATTGATTTGATTTTCTGTGATCGCCGGTCCCGTTGTTAGTTTTAGATCCGTCTGTAAATGTGAAGAGTGCTGAGGGATTGTCTTTGGTGATTGAATTGTACATAGACTTGTAAAATTGTGAGGCAAGTGGATCATTTTTATTGAAATGTGTCATTGTTAGGTTAATTTTTAAGTTCTTTACACTCCAGGGGGGAAAGTGTAAAGGTTTATTTGTGTACAGAGGAGTATTCAGAAACAAGGTGTCATCTGTGTTCTGTAAGTGACGGATAAGTAGAGGTCTGTGTTTCCTATGTGTCTGTGTGTATTTATTGGATAGTTCTTCGCTTAAGTATGTGTGTACATAAGGTGTATCAAGAGCTTTCGATTTTAAAAGAAACTTTAATCCTAAATACCTTCGTCTATACTCCAATGGAGGTTCTCCAGCTTCTATACAGAGACTATCCGAAGGGCTTGTCCTAAATGCACCCGTAGCTATTCTCAAAGCAGTGTGATGAATGGAGTTAAGAAGTTTGAGTGTACTGGGACTGGCGGACGAACAAGCAATACTACCATAATCCAGCAAAGACCTGGTGTAGGAACGATAAAAAGTAAGCAATAAACGTCTGTCAGCTCCCCACTTAGTGTTACTTAGAATTCTCAAAAAAATCAAACTTTTTTTGCATTTTTTAAGGAGTTTCTTTAGGTGGTGTACCCATGTTAACTTCTTGTCAAATTTCAGGCCTAGAAAAGTGAGGAAATCTGAGGGTTGGATGGCAGTGTTATTTAAAGTAAAGTTTGCAGTTTGATTTCCCCTCTTTTTTGAAAATGATTTTTCAGGAGAAAATTTAAAACCTGTAACCAGACACCATTTTTGTAGCTCATTTAATGTACTTTGAATATGTTCTTGTGCAGTGTTTATGGTTTTGTGTATTTTATAAATGAGAAGGTCACCAGCATACATACAATAAGATACTTCCCCGGGGATACATTTCATGATGGAATTTACAGCAATATTGAACAATGTTGTGCTAAGAACACCTCCTTGTGGCACTCCATTTTCCTGAGGGAACATGTCAGATAGAATGGAGCCTAACCTCACCCTGAACTTCCGCTGCGAAAGGGAGTTCTTCAAGAAAACTATTACATTCCCGTGAACTCCCCATTCATAGAGTTGGGAAAATATGAGTCGTCTCCAGACTGAATCATATGCCTTCTCTAGATCTAGGGAGACGGCAAGCACAGACTGTTTTTGTAAGAATGCATTAAGAATTTCTGTCTCCATTTTAGCCAACAGGTGCATCGTCGAGTGTCCAGGCCGAAACCCACATTGATACGGGGATAGAGGTTTTAATTTTCTAAAAACCACAATAATCTCTTATTTATTATTCTTTCCGCAACCTTGCAGAGAGTATTTGTTAATGAAATTGGCCTATATGACGAGGGCAGCTTCTTATCTTTACCTGGCTTGAGGACAGGAACTACAACAGCCTCGTTCCAAGAGCGAGGATATGAATTAAGTGCATCGAGAAGAGCTAGCATACCGCGTTCGGGCAGATTTTGTATCATATCATATGTGATCATGTCTGGTCCGGGTGATGTCTTTCGACCACACGATAAAGATATTTTGAGTTCTTTTACGGTAAAGGGTTCATTCAAAGGGTGTATGAAGTTAGTAAGCAATGGGATTTCAGAATTTTCAGATGTGGTTTTGTGGGTTAAAAATGCTTGTGTGTAATGATCATTACTTGAAATAGTGCTAAAATGTTTGCCAAGAATGTTGCCAATAGTGTGTTGGTCTGTTATTATGCTGTTATTTATTCTATTCCTGTTACGGGTGGACGATATTTTTTGTGTTTAATTTTATTTAAATGAGACCATATGTCTTGCATTGATGAATGCTGATTGATATTCGATACAAAATCGACCCAACACTGCTTTTTGCATTGAGAAGAGATAAACTCTTCATGAATGGTCAGCTCTACTCCCTTGAAGACCTAAAGAGGAATAAACATTTAATAAAAACCAGGGGAGCAGCGAAGCCTAGCGAGGAGGTGGAGAAAGCATCAGGAGCCGACGATACGAGTAGTCCCATGAAGAAGGCCTATCAGAACACTGAGGAGAATATCCTAGCGGAACGGACTTCATCTAAGCTGGAAAAGCTGGCGTTTGGACGTTACACAATATCTCTCAAGAGTCCACGTAGGAAGATGTTGATGCCATAACCGAAGCATGCTCTACTGCCTCAACGGAACCCGACCCAGCAACCACTGCTCCTGAAATGTGGATAATTTAAGAATTTTGTTAGCCGACTTCTCAATTTCAGCTATTACGCTTTATGAAAGTAGAGCTATATATGCTTCTTGGAAATATAGCCAACTGATAACAAAGATTAATTACAAAAAAAAAAGAAGGAAAAAATAAAAAATAAAAAGAAATTCAACAACATTGAGTTAAACAGTTCTCAAATATCAAGAAGGATCCAAAAGTATTTAGATGAAATCTTGAAAAACAAAGGAAATTGTTCTTTGTATATAGGAAATTATAGACTCAATAAGTGAGCTGTAACATTTTTTTTTTTTTTTTTATCGTTCTGAAGGGTGTATTCAACCGCGGGAGTTCATGGGCACCCAACGAAAGGAAGGAACCTCTTAAATACACTTTTTAATTTTATTATATAGAAAATGAATAATTGAATTAAAGAACCACTGTTGGACAAAAATGCTGCACCAACACCATCATTGCTTTTAGAACCGTCGGTAAAAACTATAGAAGAGGATGGCATCTCGCTGCGGATCTTATTATATTCATTAGAAAAGATTTGTTGAATCGTGTGCTTCTTGAGAAATTTAGTTAAGGTAAGATTCAGTCTGATAGGAGGCAGAGTCCAGGGTGCTTCCGTATAAAGACATTCTGGTAGGATGGAAGAGCTATCTGCCAGATGTAGCCTTTCAAAAAGATCGTGGATTCTTGTTGTGAAAGGTTTTCTTCTATTCGAATAATTTTGTATACTATTGAGGTCCGAAAAACATTCATTAAGTGGATGGGAGGGATTGGCTTTTATGGATACAAAATAATTCAGAGAAAGCTGATTTCTGCGTGTTTCAAGGGGATGTTCTCCAGATTCCGCGTAGAGACTAAGTACAGGGCTCGAACGGAAAGCTCCGGTAGCAATTCTAATGCCAGAATTTTGAATTGTGTCTAACATTTGTAGAGTTTTCGGAGAGGCAGAGCCATAGGCCATGCATCCATAGTCTAACTTGGATCTGATAAGGCTTCGATAAAGCATGAGCATACTTGTGCGGTCACCACCCCAAGAGGTATTTGCTAACATTTTAAGTATGTTTAATGACTGAAAACATTTATTTTTTAAAGTTTTTAGGTGAAAGCACCAATTTAGATTACGGTCAAAGATGAGACCAAAAAATTCAGCATTTTGATTAGACTTAATGAAAATGTTATTTATGTAGAGTGAAGGTGGATTGACGACTTTACGAGGGGCAAACAATCTGTGTCTTTGTAGAAAAGATCTCAAACCCATGCTCATTGAACCATTTATTTATTGCATTTAAAGCAGACTGCATTTTATTCTGAAGATTTTCTGTACTTCGATCAGATGAATATAAAACGAGATCATCAGCATAGAGCATACCTTCTACCGGAGGTTCTATGATCTGTAGGACATGATTGATAGCAACGGAGAAGAGAAGAGGACTCATGACGCTTCCCTGCGGTACACCGTTTGCTTGAATAAATTCTTCAGACAGTACTGTTCCGTTTCGAATTTGATATGATCGTTAAGAAACCGATCATCTAAATCTGGAAAAAAATTAGAATATAACCACGTATTCCGATTTCGTTCAAACAATCTAAAATATATCTTCTCCAAACGGTGTCAAACGCATTTTTAATGTCCACAAAAACAGCTAGTAGTTTTCTCTTTTTACTAAAAGCTTCTCTAATTTCTACCTCAAGCTTCACCAAGTTGTCCCGCGTGCTTCTACCTCGTCGAAAACCACTCTGCCACTTAGCCTGCAAACCTTTACTTTCCAAATACCAGTGCAGGCGATTGACTATTATTTTTTCAAATAGTTTGCACAGGGAACTCGTTAATGAAATTACTCTGTAACTCGATGCAAGGAAAGGGGGTTGGTTCTTTTTGGGGATCGGAATCGAAATTGATTTGGTCCATAGCTCGGGAATTATACCGGTCTGAAAAATGTTATTAAAATATTTTAATATAATGAATTTATTTTCCAGTGTTAGATGTTTTATCATTCCAATGCAAATATTAACCGGACCCGGAGAGGAGTCTTTGCGAGTTTTGAGGCATTCTTCAAGTTCTATGTACGAAATGGGGAGATTTATTTATATATGTGTATATATATTGGTTGTGATTCTTTTGCTTGCTTGATCTGAAGGAACTGTGGACTGTAATCTGAATCGGAGGAAATGGTTTCATAAAATCGGCCGAGATGGTTGGCTATTTGGAGAGGATCTGTTAGAATTTCGGTTGGTGTTTTTATATGATTGAGAGGATGTTTGCTACTTTTGTAACGGCCTATTATTTTTCTGACTGTATTCCAAATTTCTGTGGGGTGCGTGTGTATATTAATATTAGAGACGAAATCTCTCCAGCAATCTCTCTTTCGTATCCTAATTATAAACCTTGCTTGTTTTCTGCTGTTAATGTATTCTTCTAAATGCATAGAACACGGATGTTTCTTAAATTTTCTAAGGCATTTTTTCCTTTTCTTAACAGCAGAAGCACAATCTTCGTTCCACCATGGAACTAAGACTCTACTACTATGAGGTTTTGTTTTTGGAATGGTCATTTCAGCTGAGGATAATATTACGCTATTAATTTCGTTTGTTAAAGTGTTTGTACAGCCGCTATTCATATTTAAACGAGTAAGATCGGTATTGGTTTTATATTTGTCCCAATCGGCTTCATTCAGCTTCCAGCGGGGTAAACGCAACTGGGGAGAGGAATGTCTTCCCAGAAAATTGATT
This sequence comes from Gonocerus acuteangulatus, assembly GCA_946811695.1. Lineage (NCBI taxonomy): Eukaryota > Metazoa > Arthropoda > Insecta > Hemiptera > Coreidae > Gonocerus > Gonocerus acuteangulatus. Next base: position 48,835,013 of record OX328123.1, on the reverse strand, counting down.
AGAATTGGAAAATGGTCCGACCCATAAAGGTCGTCCATGGTGGACCAAGTGCATCTAGGAAGAAGGACAGGGCTAACTAACGAAAGGTCGATGGAAGATAGAGTTCCTGTAGAACTGCAAAGATGGGTCGGCGAAGAATCATTCAAGACACCTAATTGAGATGAGGTAAGAAAAGACTCAACAATACGCCCTCTGGTATCTGTTGTATCTGAAAACCAAACACCACTATGACTGTTAAAGTCCCCAAGTAAGAAAAGTGGAGATGGAAGTTGAGCAACAAGATCTGTTAATTGGTTTTCATTAAAAGGTTGTCCTGGAGGTAAATAAATGGAGTATAATGTGAATGACTGGTGAGAGTATATCCGTACAGCCACAACTTGCAAATCCGACACTAATGGAACCTCAGTGCAAGGAATATCATGACTGACTAACACACTAACACCACCACTAGCAATAAGTCCATGAGAATAATCTTTTCGGAAGTGACTAAACCCACTAAGATTGAAATTGCTATCTTCCTTCAGATGCGTTTCTGCAGACAAAATAACGGACAACATTTTTCCTTTAATATTGATAATAGATCTGCTTTATGATAATTTAAACCATTAATGTTCCATTGCAGAATGGTCATGGAGTGTGCTTGGAAGAGTTTAATATAAATGTATTATCTGAAAATCGCGGAAAAATGTGAAAATCAATATTTATACGCGATTTAGCTAAAATAGCAAAGCTTTGGAGATTTAAAATTTTTATGATGCTAGCAATATTGAAGTAATTATTTCGAATGATGTTCATTAATAAATTTATATAGGAAATTATTTCAAGTATATTTTTATAAACAAAATATGTTAACTCTAATATGACTATTGTATTATGTGCTTGTAAAAATAAATTGTTGGGAAAGAGTTCTAGAGACGAAATAGTAGTAAGTATTTGGGAGTACATATTTAGCATTATTGTGTAAGGAAAAGGAAAAACACATTGGACTGATGTTGGAGATTGAGAAGACATAACCATGTGTTTTTGTTTAATAAATAAATAAATAATTATTATAATGGCGATGTTCATTTTTTTGTTGTTTCGTTTTTGTATTTATTACGAATTTTGGGATTCGAATCCCCGTCATCCTCACGAGAGAATGTTGGAGAGCCACATGACGAAGGAGTAGAATTCTGGGAAGGAGGTCTAGTCCTTTTATCTCCTATTTTCGGAACGGGTAGTTGGCTTGATTGAGAAATATTCTGTTTAGGGTCGGAAATTATTGATATTTCCAATGTGTTTGATAATTTTTGGTTAGAAGGAATTTTAGATTTATTTTTATTTTCAGTTTTATTTTTAACTAATTGGGGAGATTTATTACCTATTGATGATTCTAAAAAAATAATTTTTTCAGCAAGAGATTGTACTAGACATGTCAGTTTTTCGAATTGTTCTAGGAGTATATTTTTAGTTGGTAATGCTGAGGCGACCTCCGAGTAACTATGAGAGGTACTAGGATGAACCTGTACTCTAGGCTGGAGAGTAAAGAGATACTTAGGCTGGAGAAATAAGATACTTTATGCTTCCTTCTATATTCCTCTATCTGTTTTTCCTTTTTATATATCGGACATGAGGAAAACCAGGCCGGATGGGGGCCCGTACAATGTAGGCTCTTCGCTTCACATTCTCCCTCGTGCTTTGCCAATCCACATCGACCGCACAGGGAAACTGGTTCTCTGCACTGACGTCTTCCATGCCGATAACCATAACAATTAAAACATATTAGAGGTCTATAATACGGAATGACTCGTACACCTAAAATATCTAAAACTATCTTTTCAGGGAGATCAGACCGATTAAATGTCAGAATGATAGATGGAGTTGGAATTTTTGATCCGTTTATATTTTTTTTTTTTTTATATATCAATTATTGTGCATAAGCTGCTGAGGCCATGAGCACATTGATCCGTTTATAGTTTTGAATATTCTCTTAACTTCGACTACATTTTGTTTGGCTAATTCTTACTTAAGCTCATCTTCTGTACAATGAAGGAATTCATCGCAAGTGATGACTCCTTTGGAAAAATTTAGTGATCTGTGTAAGGAGAATTTTATATTATAATTTTCATAAGATTTAATCTTTCCCATTAATAAAATCTTTTTCGTTTGAAATTTCTAAAATTATTATACCTGATTTCAAAAATTTAACATTTATTTGAGGACCAAAACTTTTAATGAATCTACAAATTTTAAAAGGGCTGAAATCGCGAAAGGTTTTCTTTTCTCTATTAGGGGCTAAGGTCATAACAAGAAATTTTTTTGTCCATCGACCGGGTGGTAACTCAAATTAAAAGCTATTTATTGAAAAAACCCCGGGATCTGGGGGTTTAGGTTCTATAATTATATTATTTTCCATATCCATGGAGTAAGATGTACTTTATATTAACAGCAATAAAATAAATTAAATATAAATACAAGAAAAAATAATAAATATAAAAAGAAAAAGAATTGTTTATAACGTTAAGTCTACTCCCTGAGTGAAGAAACAATTGAAGGAAGTCCTGTCCCAACAATGTAGCCGGCTCCTCCTCTAGCTTCAGGTTAGCAAACTTCAATATGAAATATCTTCCCTCATAGGCTATTACTAGGTGAAAAAACTACATACACTTTATCTAAACACTTAAATGATACTATTCTTAATAAATATTAAAATAAATTTAAAGAAAAAACCACTTAAAATTGAAAAAAAAGAACCACTGAAAATTAGCAAGCGTCACTAGCAACCAGGGCCAAACAGCTGACTGAGCTGTAACATTATAACATGTCTTTATCAACACGAACATCAATAAATGCAGTGCATATTCAACCTCATCAGTGAATGTGATTAGTGATGTGAAAATTGAAGTTTTCTTTTATTTTTATGATTTAAGCGTAAATATTTAAAATATGTAGATATATTTTAGCGCGGTTCCTCCCTCCCCCATAGGGAGGAACCCCGCTTATAAGGTTGATACAATGAAACAATCCGGAAGTGCCGACTAGAAAATTTCGCGTTTCAGAACCCCTAGAGACCGAAAATAACGGTGGTTAAAATTTGTATATATATATATATGTATATATTTATTTATATATATATATATATTTGTCTGTTCGCGGATTTCTGGCTTCCCTGATGGTCCGATTTTAATGAAATTTGGTATAAAAATCTGTCGTCCAATTTAAAAGGTCAAGTTCGTTAACCAGCAAAATCCGCCCACTGGAAGATGGCGTTTGGGGCGAAATTCGCGCAAAAAAAATCGTAACGCTTACGTTTTTGAGTTCATAAGCTTGTAAGTACTCGTTTTATAGGCTTCTTTGGCTAGTAAAACGAATGAAACCATTTTCAAGGCGATAGCTTTAACCGTTTTTGAGAAAATTGGAAAAATACTTTTTGAATACCGTTTTTGGTTTGGGTACTTAGAATCATGGGATTCAGTTGAAACATTTTCTGCATGTTTTACTATCATTAAAACTAATATGTTGAAATTTTGGTTACGTTTGGAGTTAAGGAAGGGTTAGAATAAAATATTTTATTAACAGACATAAAAAGTTTTGGTAACTCTGTATATTTTCCTTAATATCTCGAAAAAGGTTGAGAATCTTGGCAAACAAGAGAATACCATTAGAAAGCTTACTAAATGCTCTACAAAAAAGGTTCTGATAAAAGTTTTGATTAGGCGATGTCAATCGGAGAAATATGTGCTTAAAACATTAAAGTAATGGATTTTGCTTATTCGAACTGTTCTTTTTGTCTGTTTTTATTCCTTGTTATTTTTTAATTGCTTATATTTGGATAATGTATTTTACAATAAAACAGATTAGGTAAAATAAGAAAAACAATTCATTGTTAGAAACATAGCTTGCCAAGAGAAAAAGATTCGATGACGTCTTTTGAATATTTTCAATTGCCTTTATGCTGTTGGTTTTTTTATTTTATTTTTTAATTGATTTTATCTGTAGAATTATTACTATAGTAAAAGAACACAGGAATATGTGAAATTTTTTGATATTTTCCAATTCATTGAAACGTATGAAATGAAGTATCGCTAGAAGAGGTTTCTAGGGTCTTGCGGACCCGACCCTAACCCCAGGTATAGCCATAAAACCCTTTGAACAAAGGCCGAGGAAAATATTATCTGTTTCTATTCTATGCTTTTCAAATGAGAATAGGGATATGAACAAGAACCGGGGTCTCCCATGGTCTAATGGCTAGCGCCTTGGATTCATAAGCGGGAGATGGTGGGTTCGATTCCCAACCTCCGGCAGGAATTTTATCATCCCACGGCTCGCTGGTAAAATTCCTCGGTAAACTCTAGATGTCGGCGCTAATGACCTAGATGTAGATTAGCCGTAAAAAAAAAAAAAAAAGAAAAAAAAAAAAAAAAAAAAAAAAAAAGAACTGGAACCGCGCTAAGATGACGCAGTTCCTGCGAGTCGGACTTTTTTTTTTCATTAGATATTATTTGCATAATATCCATTTAAGCCAGTGAAAATTTCCCTTTATTATTGCTATTATTTTATTTCATGTTACAAAAGGTTTTGTAATGTTGAATAGGTATTTGATGATTTTCTCTTATTATTATTTTAGCGCGGTTCCTCCCTCCCCGATAGGGAGGAACCCCGCTTATAAGGTTGATACAATGAAACAATCCGGAAGTGCCGACTAGAAAATTTCGCGTTTCAGAACCCCTAGAGACCGAAAATAACGGTGGTTAAAATTTGTGTATAAATATATATATATATATATATATATATATATATATATATATATATATATATATATATATATATATGTATATATTTGTCTGTTCGCGAATTTCTGGCCTCCCTAATGGTCCGATTTTGATGAAATTTGGTACAAAAATCTGTCGCCCGATTTGAAAGGTCAAGTTCGTTAACCAGCAAAATCCGCCCACTGGAAGATGGCGTTTGGGGCGAAATTCGCGCAAAAAAAAAATCGTAACGCTTACGTTTGAGAGTTCATAAGCTTGTAAGTACTCGTTTTATAGGCTTTTTTGGCTAGGAAAACGAATGAAACCATTTTCAAGGCGATAGCTTTAACCGTTTTTGAGAAAATTGGAAAAATAGTTTTTAAATACCGTTTTTGGTTTGGGTACTTAGAATCATGGGATTCAGTTGAAACAATTTCTGCATGTTACACTATCATTAAAACTAATATGTTGAAATTTTGGTTACGTTTGGAGTTAAGGAAGGGTTAGAGTAAAATATTTTATTAACAGACGTAAAAAGTTTTGGTAACTTTGTATATTTTCCTTAATATCTCGAAAAAGGTTGAGAATCTTGGTAAACGAAAGAATGCCATAAGAAAGCTTACTAAATTCTCTACAAAAAAGGTTCTGATGAAAGTTTTGATTAGGCGATGTCAATCGGAGAGATAAGTCCTTAAACCTTTAAAGTAATTGATTTCGCTTATTCGAACTGTTCTTTTTGTCTTTGATTTTGGTACTTAGAATTATGGGATTGAGTTGAAACATTTTCTTTATGTTCGAATTTCATCAACACTAATATTTTGAAATTTTGGTTATGTTTGGAGTAAAGAAAGAGTTAGAATAAAATATTTTATTAACAGACAAGAAAAGTTTTGGTAACTTTGTATACTTTCGTTAGTATCTCGAAAACCGTTGACAATCTTGGGAAGCAGAAGGTTACCATTCGAAAGCTTACTAAATGCTCTACAAAAAAGGTTCTAAAGAAAGTTTTAATTAGGCGATGTCAATCGGAGAAATAAGTGCTTAAAACATTAAAGTAATTGATTTTGCTTATTCGAACTGTTCTTTTTGTCTGTTTTTATTCCTTGTTATTTTTTAATTGCTTATAGTTGGATAATGTATTTTACAATAAAACAGATTAGGCAAAATAAGAAAAACAATTCATTGTTAGAAATATAGCTTGCTCAGAGAAAAAGATTCGATGACGTCTTTTGAATATTTTCAATTGCCTTTATGCTGTTGTTTTTTTTATTTTATTTTTTAATTGATTTTATCTGTAGAATTATTACTGTATTAAAAGAACAAAGGAATATGTGAAATTTTTTGATATTTTCCAATTCATTGAAACGTATGAAATGAAGTATCGGTAGAAGAGGATTCTAGGGTCTTGCGGACCCGACCCCAGGTATAGCCATAAAACCCTTTGAACAAAGGCCGAAGAAAATATTATCTGTTTCTATTCTATGCTTTTCAAATGAGAATAGGGATATGAACAGGAACCGGGGTCTCCCGTGGTCTAATGGCTAGCGCCTTGGATTCATAAGCGGGAGATGGTGGGTTCGATTCCCAACCTCCGGCAGGAATTTTATCATCCCACGGCTCGCTGGTAAAATTCCTCGCTAAACCCTGGATGTCGGCGCTAATGACCTAGATGTAGATGAGCCGTAAAAATAAAAAAATAAAAAAATAAAAAAATAAAATAAAATAAAATAAATAAATAAAAAAAAAATGAACTGGAACCGCGCTAAGATGACGCAGTTCCTGAGAGTCGGACTTTTTAATTACTGCTTATATATAATATAACCAGACTATAGTGCTCACGGTTAAGGCGTGAGCACTTAACACTCCGTGCCAAAGGTCGTGGGTTCGATTCCCACTAGGGGTGGTGGCTTTTCTTTCGAAAAAAAAGAAAAGGCATCACCCCTATCCTGGCTAGAAAAGGGTGGTAACCTATAGATAACCCGTCCTAAAATTCGTAGTTAATAATAAATGGACGTTAAAATTTAAATAAATAAATTTACAAAATACAGTAATTATTGATTGATTTTTTTTTTTATAATGACACCCTTATGAGCCATGATCCCCAAATGGGACTTCATCAAAACTTACATGATTCATCCCGTGTAAAGCATTATTTTCAAATATTCAATAGTTTTAAGTAGTTTCAGAAGCAAACCAATCATTATCAAAGAAAGGCAGGAAATAAAAATTCGGTACTTAATGGGTTAAAAATGGACTCAGATATTGTATATAAAATGAAAATGTTTTTATTGTATATAATAATTTTAATTCCTGATTTTACTTAGCTTTCTTCTGTTTAGAGCCACCTGACTAATACATGTGACCGAAACTGACATTGACTCAGCTGCTCTAATAAGTTAATCGCCTACGCTACGGATCTCGCAATAAACAATAAATAAATTATCTTCTATGACTAAGTAAACGGTGTAAATAGGATGAAATGCATTAATCTTCCGTCGACTCAACAACCCCCGCCGCATCGGCTATTCCTCGCTTTTCATCGCCCAAACAAGAATAATAGTCTACCCTTCTTCATTTCTTAACTCATTCATTTATCCTCTCCTGTTTTTCTTCAGAGAACTCTCTCAACTAAATAAAAACACTTAACGTCGATTAATTAACAAAAAAAGATAAAAAATAAAATGCAAAAATGCTTTTCATTGACCAAGAGTTGTTCCTGAATATATATTTGTACAAATATTTGACATTGATCAAGTTATAATTAGCTCATAATAACCAAATTCTGGAAATGAGGGAGCAGAAAGTATGGGGATACCTCAGCCCTACAGAAATAAACATTCACGTTGTAAAGAGCATCTAACAGATTATCACCAAACTCATTTTCACCATTCAGTCCAGTCAACGAATGCTTAAAAACGGCTATAGGTGGACATTTTTGGAACACAATTTTTGACTTCGTAACTTTGTTTGGGCTGGATAGGAGGTGAACATATCAAAATTCCTCGCCCGTAGCCTTTTTGCCGGCGGGGAGGGGGGGGGGGGGTTTAGAAGGTATAGTAAAGTAATATATATCATTGAAGCGAATGGAATGCTCTACAACCCTATAGCCGACATTTATTTTTTGGGTTCATCGTTGAAGAGATATCCGGTCGAGAATAGAAAAAAGTGTGTTTTTCCCCAAAATGACAGACTTTCAAGAGCGGGTATTTCGGAAACTAAAGATATCTCGAAAAACTTTATTGAGTAGAACTTGTAGGAAATTGAATCAGCTTTCATTTTGTATAGAGTGGTCATGTCGCTAGGACGCTGGGTTTCCGAGATATAAGTGAAAACCCGAAAAATGGGACCTTCTAAACCCCCCTCCCCCCGGCACAAAGGCTACGGGCGAGGACTTTTGAAATGTTCACCTCCTAACTAGCCGAAACAAAGTTACAAAGTCAAAAATTGTGTTCCAAAAATTTCCATCTATAACTGTTCGTTGACAGGACTGATTATTAAGAGCATCAAATTCCCTGTAAGAAGGCCATTATTAATATTTGAAAATGCACTGGCAAAGTTTCTTTCAAACGCTTGGAACATGAAATGAAATCATAACGGGGTGAACATAGTTACCCTTTGAGGTGATAAGAATTAAAGGAATGGTTTGGATTCGACTAAGAAAAAACATCACATTTTCTGAAAAATATATATTGCTAACATTTCTACGTGTCCATTCGCAGCCTTTTTAGACTAAAAAAGCCGAATATTAACAATTACAAGTGAGAGTGATCACAACAGTAAGTAAAGTTTTACATCAAACAATAGGTTATAACACAATTTTTTAAGATCGTATTAGGTCGATTTTTTTTAATGAACAAATTGATCAGTAGTTGTATGCAAACATAGTTGAGAGTAAATTAAAAAAAAATAATAATAAAAGCCCCGACTAAAAAATATACAATAACAAAGAAATAACAGTATATTTTAACTCGTACGCTTCCAGGGTCCGAGTCATTACACAAATTATAGTCTTCTGTTGTGACAATCTTCTTCACCTGGGCGAAGAAGATTGTGCCACGGTCAATACCAGAAGACTATAATTTTTGTAGTAACAGTATATATGTTTGATTAGGGACTCCATTATTATTAATTCTACTACAACCACGCGTTGACTTGGTCACATTTATGCTCTTGTCCGAGTAGACACTCAGGCTCCCTAGAGCATCATGGAGGAGGAGGAGGTCTGTTAGTATACTGCTGGACTTGAGTACTGTATGTAAAGGCATCACCAATTTAATCACATTATGAATACTACTCCTGCTATAGCAGTCAGCCTGGAACCAACAATTAATTTGTTCTTCATCGAATACCCCACATAAATCCTAAAATTTATTACTAACCTAAATAACCAGGAATTACCTTTTCGGCAAAAATAAATCCCCTACAAATCAATGTTTGCGATTATTTTCAGTTATTTTAAGCTCATTACAAATCTCCTATATGCAGTCCACGTTTTTAAAAAATCGAACCAGATCCAACTTACAGCGGTATGCTTATTCCCAAGGTATAGAACCTTTGGGACTGTGTTCCAAAAACAGTATATTTATATTATGTTTTAATAACACTCAATCTATTAATACAAATTAGTTAAAAACTTCAAGAAATGAAATCGGAAAGTGAAAATTATTAAGAACTACATAATTTAGTTTTGACATATAAATAACTTTTGTCAAAAGCACATAATAATAATAAATAATGATAATAAATCTATCGAAAGACAAGATTAAGATAATTTTGTTTTGGTTTCATAGTGATATTAAGGGTGATAATAATCATTTAGGTAATTGTAAAAACGTTTATATTGGAACTCAAACAACATAATAGGGGGGCAGATGCAGTAGAGGTGTCTCATTTTGCAAAACACGGAACACTGTCAGTTCCACGGTGCTCTGGCAGCCTGATTTAACTCAGGTACCCCAAAGACCTCGACTGCGCGTCAGAACTTCGTACTGGGGTCCACCACAATATGATTCGACTCCTCTACCACTAACAATAAGCCAAACTCGCCTCCAAAAATAATAAAATATTTTACGAATGTTTAAAAATCTCCTCTCAGCTGGGATAGTATTTTTAGATCTCAATTGCCTCTATTGAAGTTTAGTTCAATTGTCACTAAACTCGTAATAACATTTTTATTGAAGACTAGCTGTTACCCGGCGTGCCATGCTACACCTACTTTCTGCATATAGAAAAGCCTAAATAAATTAGAAACCAAATAAGTATTATTAAAATCTAATAACACGAATCTGTAACTGTTTCGAACCCGTGACCTCTCAACTGTAAGTCCTAGACGGCTTTGACATAACCTATAACTCCCCCCGTATCAATACATACATGTATGCCAAGTTTGGTAAAAATAGGTCTTGTTTATAAAAAGAAACAACAACATACAGACAGCAGCTGGTAGACGTTTTTGACCTGGCCTATGACAATCCCCTGATCAAGACCAACCTGTGTGCCCAGTTTGATCAAAATTCGTCAAACGGTGTGGGTCTGTATAAAGAACAAACATACAGACAGACAGCTGGTAGACGTTTTTGACTTAGCCTACGACTCTCCCCAGATTAAGATCTACATATGTACCGAGTTCAGTCAAAATCGGACGAACGGTGTGGATTTGTATAAGGGACCAACATACAGACAGACACCTGGTAGACGTTTTTGACTTAGCCTACGACTCTCCCCAGATTAAGATCTACATGTGTACCGAGTTTAGTCAAAATCGGATGAACGGTATGGATTTGTATAAGGGACAAACATACAGACAGACAGCTGGTAGATTTTTTTGACCTAGCCTAGGAGATTTCTCGTATCAAGACCTACCATTATACCAAGTTTGGTCAAAAACGGTCAAACGGTGTAGATTTGTATAAGGAACAAACAAACAGACACGTGATTTTTATATATATAGATCAACAAATAACATGATAGGTCAATAAATTAATTAATTTAGTAAGATTATGGCACTTATTAATTAATTAATTAAATAACAATTTTTCATTTCTCCCAGCAATAGTCCATAACTTAATATATTTTTGCTGAATAATAAATGAATAATGTTCCTCTACGTGGCCCTAAGGTTAAGACTGTAATATCTTATTATTTTCGAGCTTCGTGAGGACGTGAAATATTTTCGGCAAAAGATTATTAAAGAATAGTGTATTGTGAATCAGTTTTGATCTTATGCCAAATAAAATTATACAGTTGATTGCCTTAAACTCCAATCCGACCAACCAACTATCTTATAATAAGATAACTAAATAAAATAAATTAATTTGATACAAAAAATCAGGAATGTACTCAAAGCTGGCTTGTAAATACAATGTTCATCGCCTCTCAGCAAGCCCGGATAGCTCAGTCGGTAGAGCATTAGGCTTTTAACCTAAGGGTCCAGGGTTCAAGTCCCTGTTCGGGCGGTGAATTTTTAAAATCGTTTTATCTAGAAGTTTTAATTATTTTGTTCATAAATCATTTTCATTAATTCACTATTAAGGTTTTTTTTTTGTTTGTAAAATGCGTGCTTAGCCAAATGTCTACTTCTCTTTAGTGGCGTTATGTTTATTTCAATACTTCCCAGGAAAACAAAAAACATTTAATATTTTTATGAAGAAATGAAACAGTTTAATAAAATAGCTGCCACATTACAGTAAAGATTTTATTTCTCCAAAGAAAACATTAATACTGATTATTGAAGCTTGTATTATACACACACCCACGTTTTCAATTGTTTGTTTATATTGAAAATAGAATTTTTGAACTGGATATTAAGTACAAATTATAAAAATGCTGTTTTTCTGATAATAATATAAGCTTCAAAAATCAGGATTAATGCTTTCTTTGGAGAAATCAAAAGAATGGATGAAATAAAATCTTTAATGTAATGCGGCTACTAATTTATTAAACTGTTTCATTTGTTCATAAAAATATTCCTTAGTTGTAAACCATATAAGGAGGTCATAATTTATTTAAGGAACTTAGTTAATTATAAAAAAAAATTATCTTGGACATTTTCGTTGGAATCATCTTCTCAAAAATATTTGAGGTAACGGTACATACTAAAAATGATAAAACACCCTTTCACTGTAATAAATTCGATTTACGAAGAGTCTACGTTTCTAGATATCTATGTAATATTGATTATTGGTTCTGTCATTTAAATCTCCATATTCTTCATTTGGTTTATAATCAAAATATCTTCATATTTATATAAGCTCTGTTGAATATAACTTTAAACAATTCATGAAGGCGCCCGAATTGATGGTTTCTTAATCTGTAAAATGTTTTTTAGACCTTGAAAAACCTTTTTGATGCCTTAAAAAATGGGTATGATGTAATATTCGATGTGGCGATCTTAATCGGAGAAATAAGTGCTTAAAACGTCGGAGCTGCTAGTATTGTTCTTTTCAACGGGTTTTTGTATTTGTTAAATTTATTTTTTTAACGAAAAATTGTTAATAAGAAATAAACTAAAATATTGCACTGTATCTGTTAATTTTAATTTATTTAGTTCCACAATTAAAGTGACTAATTCTTTATACAAGTGTGAAAAGAAATAAATTACAATATACAGGAAAATAAGAAGGAAACAAACAGCTGTAACATAGAAGAAAAAATAAAATAACAAATAAAAAATTAATTAATAAAGAATATTATTAATATTCCAATATTAATAATATTGGAAATTAATTAAAAAAAAAAGAAAGAAAGAAAGATAAAAAGGAGGGGAATACATATCAAAACTTAACAATAAACTTACGAAATGTTCGTTTAAATAAACCATCCGAAATTGTTTTTGAAATAGTTTTGTCCGTAAGATTCGGACTCAAAGCTGAGAAAAAGTAACGCGCATGGGGAAAATTTCAGGGGGCTAGGACCATTTCCGAGGTATGGAATATTAACAATGTAGAACTTGGAATCATTTTAGCCAACTAAAACGCTATTACACCCAAAATAGAATATTTTTTCTAAACTGAATGATCTTATTGAACTTATTTTTAAGGGTTTTATGACACATTTTTACCGATCAAATCAAAATGGGGGTGGGGGGGGGGGGGGCTGCATCCAATATATGCCCATGGTAACGCAGTATCCACGTCCATTGGAACTACACACTTTACCTAGTTGGGTTTTGTTTCTGTTTCCCTCCATTTCTCTACCCCTCTCTGCTACGTCTAATACCAATTACAATGTTGCTTTTATGTGTATATATATATATATATATATATATATATATATATATATATATATATATATATATGCATAGAATGTGATTTTACATCTGATCTGTATGATAGCTTATGCTTTAATTAGCTTAATTGTAATGTGTATTTTTATTTCCTAGGCGAACTGATGACTAGAGACTTAGAGTTCTTGTTTCGTGTAATGTCACTATCGTATTTATACATATTTTTACTTTGCTACAAATATTATTTCACAGTGGACGGATTGACGACATTGTTATATTCCGTTTTGTTTGGCAATAAGAGTGGGTCATGTTTTTTGTTTCAGACTTTGAAAATAATTACTCAGCAAAACTAGCTGCTCTCAATAGATCGCTGATTTTGTACAGGGAATCCGCCGAGCGGCCTAGCTGTGTCCCTGACCTAGGTCACGTGACGGCTAGTAGTGGGGATACTGTAAACCTGAATGGGCTTGCATCCTACCGGGCGCCTCTCAATGAACAGTGCTTTTCATTCATAAACTGATAAGAGGGTCTGTTCTAGTTTAGCATATCGCCGCCAGTATTGATGCTTATACTCTACTTGGTCTTGTTAATTATTCAATGAATTTAATTCTTACTATAAACCATTGAGTATGTCAATTATGTTAGTATTAATAATATATTTGTTTTGAAAAATAACTCGTATTTTCCTGCCTTACATTATATTCTAGTCTACTGGCAATTCCAACGCATATTTGAGCAATATGTCATGTTGGCATAACTACTAAGCTCCTTCAAAATCTGTATTTAACATAGAGAAATCGAGCCCTCAATGATGTGGGGTGAACTACCCATCCAGCTACGGAATGTGTTTGGTTTATGCAGCTCTTGTGGGACAGAGTTTTAATTTTTGTAGTCCAAATGGTGCTGCAAAATCCAAACGAATTGCTTGAATATTTGATATATTTTCTAAAAAAAAAAAACGAGGGCACTGAGGCTTTCAAAAACATTTTACAGTTATAAAATCGGTCAATTTGGGCGGCCTCAGGATTTTTTTAAAATGCATTAACAATTGTTTTGCTTATAAGTGAATTAAATAACTCCGCAAATTTTCCACCAAATAGGAAATGTGTAAATGCGTTAAAAATACTCTTAATGGGACAATTTATGTATTCAATTCTGTTCAGTAGACCCAGAGATACGCAGTGTCAAAGCGTCTTTTTGAGCACTTTCCAACGCTGCATTCTTTGAGAAAACTCAATTTGTTAATAACTTTGAAAAAAACCGTACCTCAATTATTATTTAAAGTCTTCCGAAGATATTTTCGCAAACATCAGCTTGCCCTCTCACAACATCCGTCTGAAACAGATGTTCCCTGGTGTATAATCGACTTTATTGGTCATGAATTAGTAAGAAAAACATTCATAAAATCAATCACTTGCAGTTGTAAGTAGTTCTGAGCAATTATATTTCGACATAATAATAAATGAGCTGGGATTGAAACCTTCTTTTTGCAGTTTGGAAGGATAAGAGCACTATGTTGACGAGAATTTGGAACGATTTAGCGTAATTGGTAGGTGTATTTGTATTTAATGGATTCGGTCTCATTTGCATCCTTTTAATCGTCTAAACTTGCCTCATCAAAACAATGTTTGTTGAGTGATTTCAACAACATCCAGCTTGTTTTCAATCCAACTTGGGAGGTCTTTTTCATTGGCTCAAAACCATTAGCTCTATTTTGTAAGTAATTGAGGACTTATTCATGGAGCCCCGCTAGCCCTGTGTACAATGCAATGCAGAAACATAATAATTTCTGATGATGAATAATACTGTTACAAGTCAAAAAAGGCTGAAATATATTTTTATGGTGAATCTAAGAAGGATATTAAGTCTTTAGAAGATGAACCATATATATTTTAGTTTTAATATGAATTCTTCGAAAAATTATAAGCTATGGATGTAAAGAAGAAATAATATAGATTGGAATTTCAGGTCGTAGATCAACACAGAAAAAAAAATTCAATATTTACAAAAAACAAGCTAAAGTAAATAAAAAGAAAGTGGAAAGAGAAAATATAGAAATCATATCGACTATGAACAGATATAAAGGGAAATAAATTATTCAAATTGATATTAAGCAATTTATAATAAAAGAAAACCAAATATAGGCTGAAAAAAAGTCCGTCACGCAGGAGCTGCATAACTAAGCACTTTCCTCAGAATTTGGGTAGTGTAGACTGCTTTCCAGAACAATTTGCTTAAAATATCCTAAATAAATATAATAAAAACATGAATAGTTCTCTTTTAAATTTGTAATGAGTAACTGATCAGTTATTAATTTGCTTCCAGAGTTATGTTTACACATGGTACCTATTACACTACGTAATAAATACAAAAAACCTCATATTATCGTATTTTGATCTAACGCAGGAACAGGATACAGTCACTCTAGTGGTAGAAAGCGCTCCTTGCGGCGGCTTTGTGAACCTACGTCTGACGGGCTTTTCTATTGAAATAATATTACAAATTAAACCCCCGCTTTCCGATTGACTGATTCAGCTCATTTTTACAACACTTCTTTCTCATGAGTTACCCACGACGTATACCAGGTTTCGTTACAATACAGCAGAAATTACGACCAGTATGAGTATATTAGGAATTTGAGTCCGGAGTAAACCCCCCCCCCCTCCTAATGAACCGATTTAGTTTATTTTTACAATACATATTTACCTGTGGATTTCCACTACGAATACCGAGTTTCGTCTAAATATACCAGAAATCACGGCTGGTAGTGGCGAATTGGTATTGTGGGTCCGGAGTAAACCCCCCCTCCTAATGAACCGATTTATTTCATTTTTATATCTCACTTTTCTCTCTATATCACCAATACGAATACCAAGTTTCGTTGAAATATAACAAATATTACGGCTGACATAGTCAAATTAGTGTTTTGGGTTCGGGGTAAACCCCCCCTTCCGGTAGACCGACTTTGGTGGTTAACGAACTCGTTCAATCGTTTGCTAATTGAATGCTATATACCAAGTTTCGTGACGAAAAAACAAAAACTCTGGCCGCTATCGTGTTAACAGACACATATATATATATGTATATATATATATATATATATATATATATATATATATATAGATATATATAAATTTTAATGGGGGTCATTTTCGGTGTCTACTAGGTAGGATCGATAAAGATTTGAAGAAATTTTTCAAAAATTCCGTCATGAGTCCAACCTCAATAGCTACTTTCCTTCGGAGGAAAGTGCTAAAAAGGCAACAATATATTCTTACAAAATAAAAAAAAAAGTGTAAAACAGATGGGAAATAATAAAATTAAAAGTATTGGCGTGATAAAAGAATTTTATGGCTTTAATTTTTATCCTGCAATAGCGAGTGAATTGAATTTGACTTATAATGGGATTTGTAAATTGTAAATGCCCCTTTCTATGTATCCAACAAAACCCTTCACAATGACCTTAACATCCCATTTGTCCTTGACCTTGCTAAAACCCTAAAAATGTTCCACTCCAACCATCCTAATCCTGAAGGTCTATCCTTATCTTCCCAATCCCATCCAGACAATCCTCCCTGGCGGCTTAAAAGACAGTGGCCCCGAGATAAACTAACATAGCTGATCACATTGTGATCATTAATTCATTTGTTTACCCACCTTAGGAAGTACCAACAATGGTTGGCTTCTTCCAAATACTTCATTATTTTTATTTTGTTTTAATTTTACCGTTATAATCAACTTTTATGTAATATCTGTGTCAACAAACTTGACGATTGTACTAGATGTTATTATTTCGATCGTTATTGTATTTTAAATAATTAATCGATTTAATAAAAAAAAAAAAAATAGAAATAAACAGAATATTAAGAATGCAGACAAGTGCGAAAAGTGGACAGTACTGACTGATCACTGATGTAAAACCATGTTTGGTGAATCCGATCCTCTCAAAAAGTGTTTTATTTATTAAGAATTTGATATGTTTCACGGGTCAATGTTTCAGTTTAATATCCATAATTCTCTATTCCCTATTAAATAGAAACTTTAATTCCACCATGATAAACAGATAATAAAGCTTCAAAGATAATTCTAGCGAAATGGGTCGGAGATCTAAAGTACTAAGTTCTCATTTTCAAAATTAAATTGTTAAACGTTTTAAGCAAGCGCTTAAGTTTCCGATAAATCGGACGAATGTTGGAATTGTTTCAAGCTAAGTAGAAATAAAAACTTTAAATAAATAGTTTAAAACCACATCAATTGAAACAAAAAATACCCACACACTTGCAGTGCTCGAACCCCGTCAAATCGCACAAAAAAGTACAAAAATAACACACATTCTTTGCTCGTGAGCTTGCAGAACGCATCGCATGAGCTTATGGGAAAACTACTCCGCCTCAAACCATCAGAGAATGGTTACATGAACCATATGGGAATGGTTACATGAACCATCAGGGAATGGTTACATGAACCATCAGGGAATGGTTACATGAACCCGGATTATTGTCTTATTAATGCTGATAATTATTTAAATGTGCTGCGAGGTAATTTATTAAAAAAAATACGTGTGAAAGCTAGGAATAGAGACCACTTATTTGTTCTAGGAAGACAATGCCTTATGCATACGGCCTCCAAAAATATTCGACTGAATTTTTTTTTAAATGTATACGTTTATTTAACATCAATACATTTTAAAGTACATTGGTTGAGTTTACTCAAAAATTTAAATCATAATATATACAGAAATTGATTAATAAAAGCCCGTCACGCAGGAGCTGCATAACTAAGCACTTTCCTCAGAATTGGGTAGTGTCGAGTGCATTCCTGAATAATTTTCTTAAAATAACCTATATAGATAAATAAAATAAAAACATAAATAACACCTGTTTCAATTCAATTCAAACATAGTACAAAGTAAATCATCCCTTCCGATAGACCGATTTAGTTCATTTTTACAACACTTCTTCCTTATTAGATACCCAGGACGTATGCCGCGCTTTTTTACAATACAGCAGAAATTACGACCGGTAGTAAACTCCCCCCTCCTAATGAACCGATTAAGTTTATTTTTACAACACATTTTTCACTTTAGTTGGCCAGAACGAATACCGAGTTTCGTTGAAATATAACAGAAATTACGACTGGTATTGGCAAATAACTACTTTGGCTCCGGAGTAAACCCCTCCTTCGGATGCACTGATTTTGTTGGTTAACGAACTCGTTCAATCGTTTGATTGGGGAATACTACATACTATGTTTCGTGGCGAAAAAACAAAAACTCTGGCCTGTATCGTGTTAACGGACACATATATAACTATATATATATATATATATATATATATATATATATATATATATATAATAATATATATATATATATATATATATATACATATTATTTTTTTTATTTTTTTTTATTTGTTTCCTCCTTACAGTAACCCTGCAAGAAGGGAGTTTATTTTTGTCTGCAAGTCTCATGCAACAATCAGCATATCACTTGCATTTGTATGTTAACATATTTTGTTTTTTTTAAAAACATATTATTAGTTTTAGTTAAAATTTAAAAGTTTACAAATTATAACTATACAAAATATTACAAATGGAGAAAATTAACAAAAGAACAGAATATAAAAATGAAGTAAAACAAAAACAAAAACATGAATAATGTAGAAGATATAAAATTAGAAAAAAATAAATTTTAGTACTACCATAAAAAATGTTTAAGATCATTTTATTTGTAATAGGTATTCAATCTTCCCATTGCCATGTAAAGCTGCTCAGCGAATTCTCTTAATGCCTTATTATGGCACATAAACAGAGTTTGTTCTGGTGATGGCCAGACTCCGTTTTGTTTCATAATTGTCGTTTGTAATTTTGTTCGTTCCAGTATTAGTAGTCCGCAGTCGTATGTTAAGTGTTGGTAAGTTTGTTCCGTAAGAAAGTCGCATGGACAAGTGTTTCTGTTTGTGATTTTGAAACGGTATAAGTACGAGTTTATTGAGCCATGTCATGTGACAAGTTGTGTTGTGTAAAAATCTGTCATAGTTTTTTTTTTTTTTGTTAAATATGTTTGAATTTGTGGTATGAAAAGATTGGGATGGAAAGACAATTTGGAATGAAAGGTTAGGAAACAGGATTTTGCCAGTTCTTGAAGGAAAGGGATGTTGAGGTCATTATGAAGAGTTTTATTGGAAACGTAGAAAGGAGCATTGACTATTTTGCGAAGGACCTTGGATTGGAATGCCTGTATTCTCTGTATGTTAGAAGTTTTAGTCCACTGTATAAAGCTCGCCAATTGCTGTCGTACACCAAACACTTCGATCACCAGATCTTAACCACTTAGGATATTCATATGCACTATTGAGGGTAAAAATACATTAATTCGGAACTATTACTTATTGAAAAAAAGAAAAACTCAATTGTTCAATTTGTGTACCGACAATGAATTGAGGCACAGGTTCGCCCCTCCTCCCCTCCCATTACTATGTAAAGTGAGAATAAATGAACTGAAGAGATTCTTTTTCCTCAATTTAAGCTCCTGTTTCAATTTTAATAAGATTTTTATTGGAAAATTGAATAGTCAAACGTAAAGTGTCAACTCTTTACAATGGGTTTTATACATTTGATTCACATTAAGAATGAACTCATTTCTCTGTGTTGCACATATTTATTTAATGCTAAAAATTGTTTCTAAAAAAATTGGGAACTTCGCAGTATTTAGTGTATATAAATTGCAAATATTCTGGCTAAGTATTCACAATAATGCAAGATAAAAAATTATTGCTTCAAGTGTTAAAAGAAAGAATCAAGTACATAAGCTTCCTAAACGGTAATTAATATAAACCTTTTGAAACAAATATAGGTACATAAAATACACAAAAACAACAACAACAACAAATATTTAGACGTATTTATATTCAAGAAATAAGATGGATTTATTGAACAATTTGGTATATATGGTATTCTAATTTTAAGAACATCCTTACCGGCACTCCGTGAATCAAGGGCCACAAAAAACCAAATCAACTTTGCTTATTAGAGTTGAGACTAAAATGTTATCATACGTAATTAGTTGAAGAATAAGGACCAAGTATTGTTCTTCCAATTCAATAATACTTCTAAAGGTAAAATACTTCGATGGTGGAGATTTAATAAACTGGGCGGTATTTTGTATAAGTTATTTTAATCCTAAAACAATAGTAATTCCCCGAAAGTTTCTTCTATCTGAATAAAATATGTTTTTAATAACATTATTTTTGTCATGAAGAACGACTTACTATGGTTCTATTATGCTGTGAAGATACTAGTATTAAGAATTATTATTTTTAGATTAATTGCGAATACAGAAAGAATGCTTGGCTGAGCTTTGGATCTATCTGTGTTAAAATGCACTTGGTTCATAAAGTCAGACGACCTGCGCATACGTCTCCAGGCCACATTTTCTCCATACAAAGAGTTTGGTTATATATCATGACTCAAATTCAGAATTTTCCACTCAGGTTTTGCCAGACTATAAGGAAAGAAAATATAAGATCTAGTTTTCTTTTATATTAAACCACTTGATTTTTTGTTGTTGTTGTTTTTTTTTTAAAAAAACGACTTTTAGTGGCGAATGTCGTTAAAGTGGTACAGACTGGATTAATGTTATGGGGGATCTGAGTAGGAAACTCAGACGTGCATAAAAAAAAGTCCGACTCGCAGGAACTGCAGCATCTTAGCGCGGTTCTGTTCATGTCCCTAGTGCCATTTGATAAGCTTAGAAAAGAAATAAACTTTTTTTTTTTTTATATATATCTCGTGAAAATTGTCAAAATCCTCTCGAACATCTCGAATAAAAGTGATATTAAGGCGTCAGGGACACCGACAGTAGCTAACCTTTACACAGAAGCGGAAATTACAGAATCTGGCTCTCATTCTAAAGCAAAGCTCTATAAATCAATACAAAATATGCCTAATAAAGCCTGTCTAGAGGATACAGAAGCATGGGCGTATATGAGGGGGGGGCTGAGGGGGCTGCAGCCCCTCCCGAAATTTTGAATTGATGATAAAAACTTCTCGTAAAACCCTTAAAAATAAATTAAATAAGATCACTTAGTTCATAAAACATATTTTATTTTACGTGTAATAGCGTTTTAGTTGCCTAAAACTATTCCAAGCTCTAAATATTTAGTATTCCATACCCTAGAAATGGTCTCAGCCCCCCCCCCCGAAATTGTTTTTATATACGCCCATGTACAGAAGGATCAAGAAGAAGTACACAAGATTGAGTAGAATACACTGCCTAATATAGCCTATATAGAATAATATGCCGAATAAAGCCTATCTAGTTTTTTTTTTTTTTTTTTTTTTTTTTTTTTTTTTTTTTTTTTTTTTTTTTTTTTTCTTTTTTTACGGCGCATCTACTTCTTGGTCATTAGCGCCGAAAGCCTATCTAGTAAATACACAAGGACAAATAAAAGTCTTGACGAATAACAAGTCAAGAAAAAAAACTTTATTTAACAAAATAAAACAAAGTTTAGTTGCCCAACTACAATAGAATAATATACCTAATTAAGTCTATGGAGTAGACACAAATGGACCAAAAACAAGTCTTGTGTAATATTTTTTTTTTTTTCTAATTAAATACTTTTTATCAATATTTAGTATATAACCTTTGTTGAAAACTATTGATTGCTAATTGATGAATCGGTTTACAACTAAGTAGTCTTTATGAATATTTAGTATATAACCTTATGTTTGGATCTGAGTTTTTGGGGTGCTCTCCGCCTAGGCTTTGTATTTGTGTCGGCAGATACCTGGGGTATATTTACAGCTCTTGAGGATTAACTCTTAGCAGGTAAATTTCCTGCGGCCCCCTTGTTTCTACGGGCAATGAACCGCCATATTCGCTCATAGTATCTAACCGTTGTGAAGTTTATTTTTTGGATTTAGGACTTAATATACATATGTAGACTAAATCATAGCAAGAAGTCTACCTCCGTCGTCGGTTCTTAACTATGTAGACTCGCTAATGTTATCCAATCTTAGATACATCGTATTTAAAATCCACAGCAAAAACACGACATTTCATCAGAATCCCCTGCTGAATAAAACTTATATAGAATAATATACAAAATAAAGCCTATCTAGTGGATAAAAATAGAGGAAAAAAGCCTGTGTGCCCATCTGTTATGGGTAACAGATGAAAATAGGGAATACCAAGAATAATTCTAAAGAACGAAATCAACACCAGTACTGTAATCTAGATATTCATACGGCATCTTCGAATTCTAACAAACAAAATATTGATTCTAATTATACGTGTCCTGTTTTATTGACAAATACATTTGACTACTATAAGCAATTAAAAACACTAGGGGATATGCCAAAGAACTCGGAGTAGGAGCCTCGACAGTTTCAAGACATTTGAAGGAAATCGACAAATCCAAAACTGACATTTCATACGGTACAGCCTGATATATTTTTAACAATGAATTGTTTTTCTTATTTTAATTAATCTGTTTTATTGTCAAATACATTATCCAACTTTAAGCAATTAAAAAATAACAAGGAATAAAAACAAACAAAAAGAACCGTTCGAATAAACGAAATCAATTACTTCAAAGATTAAGCACTTATTTCTCCGATTGACATAGCCTAATCAAAAATTGTTTAGAATCTTTTTTGTATAACATTTAGTAAGCTTTCGCATGGCAACCCTCCGTTTACCAATATTCCTAACCGTCTTCGAGATATTAGGGAATGTATACGAAGTTCCCAAAACATTTCATGTCTGTTAATAAAATATTTTATTCTAATCCTTCCTTAGCTCCAAACGTAACCAAAATTTTAACATATTAGTGTTGATGTCAAAAATGCAGAAAATGTTTGAACTGAATCCCATTATTTTAAGTTTCAAAATCAAAGACAAAACAGTTCGAATAAGCGAAATCAATTACTTTAAAGGTTTAAGCACTTATTTCTCCGATTGACATCGCCTAATCAAAACTTTCATCAGAACCTTTTTTGTAGAGCATTTAGTAAGCTTTCTAACGGTATTCTTCCGTTTCCCAAATTCTCAACTTTTTTTGAGATATTAAGGAAAGTATACAAAGTTACCAAAACTTTTTTATGTCTGTTAATAAAATATTTTATTCTAACCCTTCCTTAACTCCCAAAGGCAACCAAAATTTCAACATATTAGATTTAATGAATGTAGAACATGCAGTAAATGTTTCAACTGAATCCCATGATTCTAAGTACCCAACCCAAAAACGGCATTCAAAAATTATGTTTTCAGTTTTTTCGAAAACGGTTAAAGCTATCGCCTTGAAAATGGTTCCATTCGTTTTCCTAGCCCAAGAAGCCTATAAAAAGAGTACTTACAAGCTTATGAACTCAAAAACGTAAGCGTTACGATTTTTTTGCGCGAATTTCGCCCCAAACGCCATCTTCCAGAGGGCGGATTTTGCTGGTTAACGAACTTGACCTTTCAAATTGGACGACAGATTTTTGTACCAAATTTCATCAAAATCGGACCATCAGGGAAGCCAGAAATGAGCGAACAGACAAATATATATATATATATATATATATATATATATATATATATATATATATAAATATATATATATATATATATTTATATATATATATATATACAAATTTGAACCACCGTTAAATACCGTTAAATACGGCTCTTCAATTTCCTCCCGGCGAACCATTACAGCAGGTGTTCCCCAAGGCAGTATCCTAGCTTCTCTCCTTTATTCTATATTTACTTCAGATATCCCAACAACCCCAAATATCGTCACTTGTACATTTGCCGATCACATTGCCTTCCTTATTTCTTCCGACCCTAAATTGGCATCTGAAAAACTGCAAACCTACCTTACTTATGTCGAGAAATGGGTAAACAAATGGAGGATTCAAATGAACCCACAGTATACAGCACTGGTTCCATTTGTTTGTCAGGCGGACCTAGGCATTCCAAAAATGTGTTACAAAAATGTGTCCGCTGGCGTTCGCGCATGCGCAGTGGCCATCTACGAAAAAGAAGACTATAACATATATACGGTACATTACATAGGTTGACCGAAAGCATATTTATGGTCCTGAATTTGAGCAGAAGGCTCTAAACGAAATTTCATTTCACTTTGATTAAGAACTATGAAGGAATTGTAAATTATGTAATATATATATATATATATATATATATATATATATATATATATACACATATATATATACTATATACATATAAATTGGAAAATTCATTTATTTACATACATTTGCATGATTATGTGGGACGGACCTATGCTTCCTTGTCAATGAGACTCCAAGTAGCTCTATCGGTTGCTTTGTCTCTTCATCCTGACACACCCAGCCTACTCAGGTCCTCCTCTACCTCATCCAACCATCTTCTTCGTGGTCGGCCGACCCTCCTCTTTCTTCCAATAACCTTACCATGCGACATTTTGCTCGGCATTCTCTCTTCTGGCATCCTTTCAACATGTCCCAACCATTCAATACGTCGGGCTTCAATGAAGCGTGTTACATTTTCGAATAGTACTTTAGCCTAATCAAAACTTTCATTAGAACCTTTTTTGTAGAGCATTTAGTAAGCTTTCTAACGGTATTCTTCCGTTTCCCAAATTCTCAACCTTTTTTGAGATATTAAGGAAAGTATACAAAGTTACCAAAACTTTTTTATGTCTGTTCATAAAATATTTTATTTTAACCCTTCCTTAACTCCCAAAGGCAACCAAAATTTCAACATATTAGTTTTAATGAATGTAGAACATGCAGTAAATGTTTCAACTGAATCCCATGATTCTAAGTACCCAACCCAAAAACGGCATTCAAAAATTATTTTTTCAGTTTCCTCGAAAACGGTTAAAGCTATCGCCTTGAAAATGGTTCCATTCGTTTTCCTAGCCCAAGAAGCCTATAAAAAGAGTACTTACAACCTTATGAACTCAAAAACGTAAGCGTTACGATTTTTTTGCGCGAATTTCGCCCCAAACGCCATCTTCCAGAGGGCGGATTTTGCTGGTTAACGAACTTGACCGTTCAAATTGGACGACAGATTTTTGTACCAAATTTCATCAAAATCGGACCATCAGGGAAGCCAGAAATGAGCGAACAGACAAATATATATATATATATATATATATATATATATATATATATATATATAAATAAATATATACATATATATATATATATATATATATATATATATATATATACAAATTTGAACCACTGTTATTTTCGGTCTCTAGGGGTTCTGAAACGCGAAATTTTCTTGTCGGCACTTCCGGATTGTTTCATTGTATCAACCTTATAAGCGGGGTTCCTCCCTATGGGGGAGGGAGGAACCGCGCTAAAATTGTATCTTCTAGTGTCATCTTTCAAGATCCCTGACCGTTCCTAGGCCATACTAGCTGTATGGAGCACATAAAAAGGAGAAAAGGATATCTGGAGCATAATACTGACCATACTATCTCCCTAGTGTGCCTTAAGGATAAGAATCAGGTATTTGCACGTAGTATAAGTCCCTTTTATATGAGAATGATTGTTGGTAAATTTGGTTATCAGTAAATATATATAATTAGTATTTTTAATTAATTCCTTTCAATAATTTTTTTTTACTGTTGCACTTTTAAGTTATTATTTACGTTCAAAAACTATTCATGAAGTTGGTAAATATTTATAAAAAGTCCGACTCGCAGGAACTGCGTCATCATAGCGCGGTTCCCGAGTGCCATTAGTAAATAATAATAAATAATACCTAATTTCATTAAAATCTGCCCATTTTTTAGCCAGCCAGAGGGCGAACCGAATTTAAAGCTATTGCCTTAAAAATGGTTCCATTCAATTTACTAGCCCAAGAAGCCTATAAAACGAGTACTTACAAGCATATGATGTAAGCGTAAATATTTTTTTCGCGCGAATTTCGCTCCAAAAACCATGTTCCGGTGGACGGATTCTGCTGGTTAACGAAGTTGACCTTTCAAATTAGACGAAAGATTCTTGTACCAAATTTTATCAAAATCGGATTATTGTTGAAGACAGGAAAGAACAAACAGACAAATATATATATATGTATTTATATACATATATATATATATATATATATATATATATATATATATATTATAATATATACACACACACACAAATTTGAACCACCGTTATTTTCGATCTCTAGGGGTTCTGAAACGTAAAATTTTCTATATTATAAGACAGTGATCCTATTTTTCCAATATATTCGTCTGTGGCAGAAGGTCAATTTTATAAAAACACACTTTCTTTCTTCTGTACTCTTTTATTAGGCTCTACATGTTTCATGTCGCTGTGACGCCTCTTCAGGAGCACTTAATCTAAATAAAATAAAATATGGTTACAGCCTATCCATTAGAGAACCTTCCGCAGGTAGGGCCACATCTGGACGTCTGCCACAGACAAATATATTGTAAAATATTCTAGTCGGCACTTCCAGATTGTTTCATGAGGTCAACCTTATAAGCGACGTTCCTCCCTATGAAGGGAGGGGGAACCGCGCTGAAAAGACTGAAAATTAGAACTAAATGTTTTAATGATGACACTTTAAGCAGGTCAGACACCTTGTTGGGGATTCCCCCAAGAAAGCTGAAAATACTAAAAAGCTGTTATGCTGGAGACGAGAAAGCTGTTAGTCCAGATTTACAGACAAGCGAACGGTAGCTTTTACTACGAACCTCTTGGGACAGTCTGCATAAATTAAACAATGTCAATTAGGTCGATATTTATTAATGATTTTTTTCCAAGATATCTCAAAGCAGACCTGAATTACATGAATTAAATTGATTAACTGTCCCTATAAAGATAATGAATAACAATGTAATTCACAAAAAATAAAATAAAAATGTTAAGATGCGTCTGCAAGTCGTTAAGATATTAAAATCAATAACAATTATGGAGTAACCTTACAAGTGTGTAATTACTCATATGGACCCTTTTAATTTTAATCTATTAATCACTGAGTCAATGAAATTTATGTATTTTCTGGGATTGGGCCGGTCTCTTATTATACCATTAAATATTTATGCGTTAGAAAGGAGCCGGTATTTCAAAGTACATTTGTTTAAAAAAGGTTTTATGGTTATCTATCACCTGGAAATTAAAATTAATTTTAAACATATGACATATGATTATCGATCAGCTGACTACTTTCCACCATATTGGATTTGTTCATTCGATGACCAGTGTAGACGTGACCTTCTTAGTGGAAGGTTCTGCTCATGTTGAGGCTGAAGCTTTTGCATTTAGAATATATTCAATTTTATTATATATGAGGCGCCAAAACGCTGCGAAACGTGTAGGGAAGTGAAATAAATAGCATGAAAGTGTATATTAAAGCATTATTGACCTTACGCCTATTTTGATAATTCGCTAAATTTGAGCAGAGGATCAGTAAATGATTAATAATGTATTTTATTAACATTAGGTCATTGGTTAAGTTCTTCATTTTTCATGGAAATCTGTTTATGTACTTTTTAGAGTAAATTAAAGTTTGTAATATCCCTTTATTTTTAATCACTGACTTATTGCAGATGGGCGACGAAGAAGCAGGCGGAGAAGAGCAGGTTTTCCTCTTCTATGCTGACAGGGCTAAAACTGGAAGAGCGGGATGTAAGAAGTGCAAGGCGAAGATCGAGCAAGGAGCTTTAAGGATGGCCAAGACAGGATCCAATCCATTTGGATCGGGAACTATGAAGATGTGGCACCATCTTGACTGCATATTCCAGGTAGGCTTATTTAATACCTTACGACTCTTGAAATAGTTTTAAATTGCATGAACCTTTGTGATTCTACAGAGTGTAAAAACCCTGATGTTCCTTACCCTTACCTTGATAGCATCCTCCGTACTACTCTATTTCCAACATCCTGGAAACAATCCGAAGTAATCCTTATTCCAAAACCCCTAAAATCTCCAATACTTGCGAGCTCCTGTCATACTATTACTATCGTACTACAACTATCTTACTATCTTAGCCTACTCCCAGTAATTAGGAAAGTATTTGAAAAAATCCTTTACAAAGACTCCTACCCATAGAAAACTCAAACCATGAAATCCCTGATCACCAGTTTGGCTTCCGCACCCAGCATTCCACCACCCAACAAGTCTTCCGTAGTTGACACCATTTCCTCCGCACTCGAGCAATAGTGTGGCATCCCGTACTTCTTTACAAACTCAAAAAATTCCTTCCTTTCCATTTCCATCGTATCCTAAAATCATATCTTGAAAATGGTACATTCCATATTAAATACGGCTCTTCAGTTTCCTCTCGTCGAACCATTACAGCAGGTGTTCCCCAAGGCAGTATCCTAGCTTCTCTCCTTTATTCTATATTTACTTCAGATATCCCAACAACCCCAAATATCGTCACTTGTACATTTGCCGATCACACTGCCTTCCTTATTTCTTCTCCCGACCCTAAATTGGCATCTGAAAAACTGCAAACCTACCTTACTTATGTCGAGAAATGGGAAAACAAATGGAGGATTCAAATGAACCCACAGTATACAGCACTGGTTACATTTATTTGTTAGGCGGACCTAGGCGTTCCAAAAATGTGTCCGCTGGCGTTCGCGCATGCGCAGTGGCCATCTACGAAAAAGAAGACTATAATATATATATACGGTACATTAAATAGGTTGACCGAAAGCATATTTATGGTCCTGAATTTAAGCAGAAGGCTCTAAACGAAATTTCATTTCACTTTGATTATGAACTATGAAGGAATTGTAAATTATGTAATATATATATATATATATATATATATATATATATACACACACACACACATATATATATACTATATATATAAATTGGAAAATTCATTTATTTACATACATTTGCATGATTATGTGGGACGGACCTATGCTTCCTTGACAATGAGACTCCAAGTAGCTCTATCGGTTGCTTTGTCTCTTCATCCTGACTGACACACCCAGCCTACTCAGGTCCTCCTCTACCTCATCCAACCATCTTCTTCGTGGTCGGCCGACCCTCCTCTTTCTTCCAGAACCTTACCATGCGACATTTTGCTCGGCATTCTCTCTTCTGGCATCCTTTCAACATGTCCCAACCATTCAATACGTCGGGCTTTAATGAAACGTGTTACATTTTCGAATAGTACATTTATATAGTGTATGTGTACATTTATTTAACTTTAAACTACAGATTAAAATTTAATTGACTCTATTTTCTATTAATTTCTCCATTACTCTTATCACAGGTGTTTGCTAAGCAAAGAGCTACTACGGCGAAAGTAGAGTGCGTAGACGATATAGGAGGCTGGGATGACTTGAGTAAAGAAGATCAAGAAGAAATACTCAGCAGACTTCCTGACAGTGAGTAGTAATAGCATTTCAACAAGAAACCACTTCAAGATAGTGTTTAATTTATAATCTTTAAGCTAGAATATAATCCCACAAAGAATTATTACTATGAATAATTGCTCTTTAATAGCTAAAATACAGTTCATGAAGGGTAGAAACGTTAATTTATTATTATTTAAATCATTCTTTCTAATACTTTAGTAAAAATGTAAGAGAATGTTTTTTTATTATTATTATTTGATTGATTTTAAGGATTGTCAACCTTTGAGGTCATTAACACCAGATTTTTATTTTTTTATAATATTAATAATACATGTTAAGACATGTATTACTAAGTTACATGTGATAAGAATTATGAGTATAATTATAATGATTACAAAAAAACAAAATGCGTTAATGAATCTCAACTGATAATTATCAGATGAGATTCATTATTCTCTAATTGTAAGTAATTTATTAATGGATTTGAATATTCCATTTAAAGAAGAAACTTAATATTGTATAAATGAATGAAAAAAGGCGTTTATTGCTCAGATGAAAAACAATAAAAATACTTTCTATTCATCAAATAATAATTAAAATTTATTTACAAAGATTAAAACATTGGTTATAACTTGCACCTACTTATTGTAATAAAAAAGAATATTAGAATAACAAAACAAAGTCAGAAATAAATAAATATTGGAACTAATGGTTTTTAGGTAGGGAAACGGATAAAACTATTTTTAAAGGGATATGTGTAACCATGACGAGGAATGTTGATACTACTAGTTTTTCCAACTAATTTTCGGTAGTCAGAAACGAGATTGATTGAGTCGAAAACATTTCCAGTCGTTTGAAATTCATGTAAACTAGAGTATTTTGACAGACGTGAAATGTTTTGAAATCTTGGTATATTTTCTGAAATATCTCCAATACGGTTAGGAATCGTGGACGGTTTGGTTACCATTCAAAAGCTCACTACTTACTCGATAAAAAAAAGCTCCGAAGTATTAGATTCCTTGCTTTGAACGTTTTTTGTGTTTGATTTCCTCAGTTTTTTATTTCTTGTTTTCTTTTGTTTTTAAATTGATTTGAGCAGTAATATTGATTTTCCACTAAACCAAATTAGATAAAATGAGAAATAAATTTTGGTTTAAATAGATCTTTCCAGGCGGTAGTCGTACAGATTTCATTGTAGTAGGTGATTTAAGTTTTAACAAAATATTAACAATATTTATCCCAGGCTTTCAAAATGACACTAGATATAAGAACGTTATGGAAACGCGCTATGATAACGCAGTTCCTGCGAATCGGACTTAAGATGAGGAATATTTTCCTCTTTATTTATTGCTTAAGAGAGTTACCAAAGTCAAGAATTAGTCTGAATTTGAGCTTTCCCCAAATTCGGGGAACAAATAGTTCTGAGGAGGAAATCAAAGTAGAAAATCAATGAAAGAAAGAAGACAGGAGAGGAATACTATAAAAAGACGGGTGCTCTTTGTGCTTGGAGAATCGGTTGTATTGAAGAGTCCTTGATCTGGCCCTCTGAGTTCTTGCATTCATTTACTTATGATAACTTTGATTCAAATAATATAGTCAGAGGCCAACGGCCATAGCCACGTTGAATGCACCGGTTCCCGTAGATCACCGAAGTTAAGCAACGTCGGGCGTGGTCAGTACCTGAATGGGTGACCGATCACGTGCTGTTGGCATTATAGAAATGGGCGGCAATCTGCAGGCAAACACACACACAAAAATATATATATATAGTCAGAGAGCCAGTAACCGCACGTTTTATGAAGTGTTTTATGCACCTTGAAATTTTGCTGTAATATACCTCTCGGGTTGATAAGAAGTTATATATGTGTTGGCTAGACTTACCGTGGAACACCAACGTACTGCACTTTGAGGAAAGATGCAAAAAAATATTTTCCAAAAATAGAATTTTATTCAGAAGCTAACTATCTTTAATGTAAAATTAAGACAATTTTACAATGAATAATATATAAGGCAGACACTTTTAAGGGTTATAACATGTAAAAAAAAAACTTAATTGTTTTTATTCTTATATTAAATGAGAGTTTTATTCACGCTGCCATTTAAACCGGAACAGCTGTACAAGATCATGTGAGCAAGAACCAATGAGAGCGCAGAGAACAACCACAATTGCGCGGACTCTCATTCACTCTTACGGTTATACGCAGAGTCTTGCAGTCTATCATAGGCAATATTTATTTTTATGTTTCCGGATAATTAAACCCCACAAAAGTGTCTGCCCTTTTGTAATTATTTTCAAATATGTTTATTAAAGACGTTGTTTAAATCGACGCGTGAATAATGCACTTCTTTTAATATTAAAAATAAAAACTAGGTACTTTGGTTTGTTTTTTGTTATTTACATTTTAACCCTCTTAAAAGTGTCTGCCTTATTTATTATTCATTGTAAAATTGCCTTAATTTGCAATTTTTTTACATTAATATTTGTTGGCTTCTGAATAAAACTATTATTAAAAACTATTATATGAACTATTTTTGGGCAATATTGTTTTGCACCTTTCCCCTATCTGCAGTACCTGCTGTTCCAAGGTATGTCCAGGAAACACATACTTACCTTCTTATCTACCTAAGAGGTACAGCAAAATTTCAAGGTGCATAAAACACTTCATGAAAAGTACATTACCAGCTCTCCGATTAATACATTACTGCTTTAAATGTCCTTCTGAAGATGACTCGAGTGCTCTACCACCGAACCAATCTTGTCCTAAGATTACGTCATCATATTTAGGCCTAATGTTGTTCATTTTTAACATTTTTTTTTGTACATAATTTTGATTCTGAACGTTTTTGTTTAAATAAGTATTTTTAAAAGTAATTTATTTTTATTTTGTTCTTTGTTAGAGCGATGATGTTAAATTCGTTATTTCCTTCTTTGGAATACGCAGCATTTCTTGCCAATTAAGTAATTATTATAATAATCTAATTAAGTATAGCCTAAAAGGCCAGGCTGCTGTTATTTTTTGTCTTGACAAAGGGATCTCGAGTGTCTTAAAGGAGGAGTTTATTTTTTTTAATTAACCTCTTGAGAGGATCTTAACCGCTTTAAGTTCAAGATCAGGTCTCTACGGGCTCAAAGAGATTATTAAATTATAAATATATATCCTAAAATTCGTAGTTAATAATAAATGGACGTTAAAATTAAATTATAACTATTGTTAGGAAAGGTTCATAAGAAAGCCTTGAAATTTTAATGATAAATTAATTAAGGATTCTCATTCAAAAATCCATGAGTCTTTAAATGAATCTTCCTCTACACGCTAATCTATAAATGTAATTTGTAAAAATATAACAGGCGCTGATGGTCCTGGAAATCGATGTGCTTTATAAATTAAACAACTCTAGACTTAACGGCCCACTATGAGATGAAAATTCGAATTTAAAATGAAAATGTCCCGATTTGCGACATTTTTACCATGTTTCCCCTCCCTCTCAACATACGGAATTCTTGAAACATATGATGATGCCTACGTGAAACATGAGATGACGTAGGTCCATGTGATACAGGTTGGTCAAATTATTGGGTTCTCTATAAGTATGTATGTTTTACATTTGTCTGCACCTGCTCTGGCTCCTATAAAAGTGGGATCAACGTTTCATGGAACTCGGTTCTCGACCTCAGAAAAGGTCGAGTTCATTAACTAGCAGAGTCCGCCCACAGAAAGGAGTTTGCTTTTATGTTATTCCAAGTATACTTTTTTTAGGATTCCAGGTAGAAGTTTTGGGATGGGTTACCATATTTTTCTTTTTATCTAGAGCAGAATTTACTCAAAAACGAAGGATTTATTTGTATGTGTATTCTGAATATTATGAGTTATATTTACAGTTCAAGAACTACCTTGGCATCTAATTTACTAACTCAGCCACAGATTTTACATTTAATAATAACCACCATGCTGAGTTATATATAAAACGTTTCATTCGTTTTTATAGGCGAATAAACCTATAAAACCATTACTTGCAGGCATATAAAGTAAGCATAACGATTTTTTTCATGCGAAATTTGCTCCAAAAACTATCTTCCGGTGGACGGATTATGCTGGTTAACGACCTTTCAAATTAGACGAAAGATTTTTGTACCAAATTTCATCAAAATCGGACCATTATTGAGCCCAGGAAAGAGCGAGCAGACAATATATATATATATATATATATATATATATATATATATATATATATATATATATATATATATGGGGGCGAGGTTAGCTCAGTGGTAGAGCACTGGACTCATATACTGGAGGACCTGAGTTCAAATCCCGGGCAGGCATTAAAGATTTTTTCTTCTAGTGCCTTCGTCCATGGATTGAATTCGGCCTCCCTGACCGTCCCTAGGCCAACCCAGCCTTTAATAAATTTAATAATTTTTGTGAGGTCGGGCGTGGTCAGTACCTGAATGGGTGACCGACCACGTGCTGTTGGCATTATAAAAGGGCGGCAACCTATAGATAGCCCGGCGCTAATGGCCAAGATGTAGATGCGCCGTAAAAAAAAAAAAAAAAAAAAAAAAAAAAAAAAAAAAATTTTGTGCTAATGACCCTAGCAAGTCGAAGCAGTAAAGGGGAAAATCAGGCGGCCGGACCATAGTACTGATCACACTATCTCCGGCACACTAGTGTACCTTATGGTCATGAATCAGATTCCTCCATAGTATCTGCTCCTCAGAGCCCTCGTGGCCTGTTACGGGACTGATTTATGTATATATATATATATATATATATATATATATATATATATATATATATATATATATATATATATATAAATCACGTGTCTGTCTGTTTCTCTGTTTGTTTGTTTCTTATACAAATCCACACCGTTTGACCGATTTTGACCAAACTTGGAATAATGGTAGGTCTTGATACGAGAAATCTCCTAGGCTAGGTCAAAAAAGTCCGTCACGCAGGAGCTGCATAACTAAGCACTTTCCTCAGAATTGGGGTAGTGTAGACTGCTTTCCAGAACAATTTGCTTAAAATATCCTACATAAATTAAATAAAAACATGAATAGTTCTCTTTTAAATTTGTAATGAGTAACTGATCAATTATTAATTTGCTTCCAGAGTTATGTTTACACATGTTACCTATTACACTACGTAATAAATACAAAAAACCTCATATTATCGTATTTTGATCTAACGGAGGAACAGGATACAGTCACTCTAGTGGTAGAAAGCGCTCCTTGCGGCGGCTTTGTGAACCTACGTCTGGCGGGCTTTTCTATTGAAATATATTACAAATTAAACCTCCGCTTTCCGATTGACCGATTCAGCTCATTTTTACAACACTTCTTTCTCATGAGTTACCCACTGCGTATACCGCGTTTCGTTACAATACAGCAGAAATTACGACCGGTATGAGTATATTAGGAATTTGGGTCCGGAGTAAACCCCCCCCCCCTTCTAATGAACCGATTTAGTTTATTTTTACAACACATATTTACCTGTAGATTACCACTACGAATACCGAGTTTCGTCAAAATATACCAAAAATCACGGCTGGTAGTGGCGAATTGGTATTGAGGGTCCGGAGTAAACCCCCCCCCCTTCTAATGAACCGTTTTAGTTCATTTTTATATCTCACTTTTCTCTCTATATTACCACTACGAATACCAAGTTTCGTTGAAATATAACAAATATTACGGCTGACATAGTCAAATTAGTGTTTTGGGTTCGGGGTAAACCCCCCCTTCCGGTGGACCGACTTTGGTGGTTAACGAACTCGTTCAATCGTTTGCTAATTGAATGCTATATACCAAGTTTCGTGACGAAAAAACAAAAACTCTGGCCGCTATTGTGTTAACAGACACATATATATATATATACATATATATATACATATATATATATATATATATATATATATATATATATGTATATATAAATTTTAACGGGGGTCAGTTTCGTTGTCTACTAGGTAGGATCGATAAAGATTTGAAGAAATTTTTCAAAAATTCCGTCATGAGTCCAACCTCAATAGCTACTTTCCTTCGGAGGAAAGTGCTGAAACCAGTACTTGCAGGCATATAAAGTAAGCATAACGATTTTTTTCATGCGAAATTCGCTCCAAAAACTATCTTCCGGTGGACGGATTCTGCTGGTTAACGACCTTTCTAATTAGACGAAAGATTTTTGTACCAAATTTCATCAAAATCGGACCATTATTGAGGCCAGGAAAGAGCGAGCAGACAAATATATATATATATATATATATATATATATATATATATATATATATATATATATATGGGGGCGAGGTTAGCTCAGTGGTAGAGCACTGGACTCATATACTGGAGGACCTGAGTTCAAATCCCGGGCAGGCATTAAAGATTTTTTCTTCTAGTGCCTTCGTCCATGGATTGAATTCGGCCTCCCTGACCGTCCCTAGGCCAACCCAGCCTTTAATAAATTTAATAATTTTTGTGCTAATGACCCTAGCAAGTCGAAGCAGTAAAGGGGAAAATCAGGCGGCCGGACCATAGTACTGATCACACTATCTCCGGCACACTAGTGTACCTTATGGTCATGAATCAGATTCCTCCATAGTATCTGCTCCTCAGAGCCCTCGTGGCCTGTTACGGGACTGATTTATGTATATATATATATATATATATATATATATATATATATATATATATATATAAATCACGTGTCTGTCTGTTTCTCTGTTTGTTTGTTTCTTATACAAATCCACACCGTTTGACCGATTTTGACCAAACTTGGAATAATGGTAGGTCTTGATACGAGAAATCTCCTAGGCTAGGTCAAAAAAGTCCGTCACGCAGGAGCTGCATAACTAAGCACTTTCCTCAGAATTGGGGTAGTGTAGACTGCTTTCCAGAACAATTTGCTTAAAATATCCTACATAAATTAAATAAAAACATGAATAGTTCTCTTTTAAATTTGTAATGAGTAACTGATCAATTATTAATTTGCTTCCAGAGTTATGTTTACACATGTTACCTATTACACTACGTAATAAATACAAAAAACCTCATATTATCGTATTTTGATCTAACGGAGGAACAGGATACAGTCACTCTAGTGGTAGAAAGCGCTCCTTGCGGCGGCTTTGTGAACCTACGTCTGGCGGGCTTTTCTATTGAAATATATTACAAATTAAACCTCCGCTTTCCGATTGACCGATTCAGCTCATTTTTACAACACTTCTTTCTCATGAGTTACCCACTGCGTATACCGCGTTTCGTTACAATACAGCAGAAATTACGACCGGTATGAGTATATTAGGAATTTGGGTCCGGAGTAAACCCCCCCCCTTCTAATGAACCGATTTAGTTTATTTTTACAACACATATTTACCTGTAGATTACCACTACGAATACCGAGTTTCGTCAAAATATACCAAAAATCACGGCTGGTAGTGGCGAATTGGTATTGAGGGTCCGGAGTAAACCCCCCCCCCCCCTTCTAATGAACCGATTTAGTTCATTTTTATATCTCACTTTTCTCTCTATATTACCACTACGAATACCAAGTTTCGTTGAAATATAACAAATATTACGGCTGACATAGTCAAATTAGTGTTTTGGGTTCGGGGTAAACCCCCCCTTCCGGTGGACCGACTTTGGTGGTTAACGAACTCGTTCAATCGTTTGCTAATTGAATGCTATATACCAAGTTTCGTGACGAAAAAACAAAAACTCTGGCCGCTATTGTGTTAACAGACACATATATATATATACATATATATATATATATATATATATACATATATATATATATATATATATATATATATATATATATATATATATATATAAATTTTAACGGGGGTCATTTTCGTTGTCTACTAGGTAGGATCGATAATGATTTGAAGAAATTTTTCAAAAATTCCGTCATGAGTCCAACCTCAATAGCTACTTTCCTTCGGAGGAAAGTGCTAAAACCAGTACTTGCAGGCATATAAAGTAAGCATAACGATTTTTTTCATGCGAAATTCGCTCCAAAAACTATCTTCCGGTGGACGGATTCTGCTGGTTAACGACCTTTCTAATTAGACGAAAGATTTTTGTACCAAATTTCATCAAAATCGGACCATTATTGAGGCCAGGAAAGAGCGAGCAGACATATATATATATATATATATATATATATATATATATATATATATATATATATATATATATATGGGGGCGAGGTTAGCTCAGTGGTAGAGCACTGGACTCATATACTGGAGGACCTGAGTTCAAATCCCGGGCAGGCATTAAAGATTTTTTCTTCTAGTGCCTTCGTCCATGGATTGAATTCGGCCTCCCTGACCGTCCCTAGGCCAACCCAGCCTTTAATAAATTTAATAATTTTTGTGCTAATGACCCTAGCAAGTCGAAGCAGTAAAGGGGAAAATCAGGCGGCCGGACCATAGTACTGATCACACTATCTCCGGCACACTAGTGTACCGTATGATCATGAATCAGATTCCTCCATAGTATCTGCCCCTCAGAGCCCTCGTGGCCAGTTACGGGACTGATTTATGTATATATATATATATATATATATATATATATATATATATATATATATATATACATAAATCAAATAAATAAATATAAATTTGTTTCTTATACAAATCCACACCGTTTGACCGATTTTGACCAAACTTGGAATAATGGTAGGTCTTGATACGAGAAATCTCCTAGGCTAGGTCAAAAAAATCTACCAGCTGTCTCTCTGTATGTTTGTCCCTTGTACAAATCCACACCGTTCGTCCGATTTTGACTAAACTCGGTACACATATGGATCTTAATCTGAGGAGTGTCGTAGGCTAAGTCAAAAACGTCTACCAGCTGTCTGTCTGTATGTTTGTCCCTTATACAAATCCACACCGTTTGACCGATTTTAACCAAACTTGGAATAATGGTAGGTCTTGGTACGAGAAATCTCCTATGCTAGGTCAAAAAAAAATCTACCAGCTGTCTGTCTGTATGTTTGTCCCTTATACAAATCCACACCGTTCGTCCGATTTTGACTAAACTCGGTACACATGTGGATCTTAATCTGAGGAGTGTCGTAGGCTAGGTCAAAAACGTCTACCAGCTGCTGTCTGTATGTGCTTTTTTTTTTTGCTTTTTTTTTTAAATAAAAATCCACACTGTTAGACCGATTTTTACCAAACTTGGCATACATGTATGTCTTGATATGGGGGGGGGGGGGGGGGGTGGGGGTGTTATAGGTTAGGTCAATGTCGTCTAGGACTCCTAGTTGGGAGGTCACGGGTTCGAAACAGTTACAGATTCGTGTTATTTGATTTTAATAATACTAATTTGGTTTCTAATTTATTTAGGCTTTTCTATATGCAGAAAGTAGGTGTAGCATGGCACGCCGGGTAACAGCTAGTATATATATATATATATATATATATATATATATATATATATATATATATATATATATATATATATAAAACTAAGGGCTAAGATAGGATCATTAAGATGCTCGTTAATTGTGGCTGTCTTAGTTATTTAGAAGGCAATGTCGTTTTTTAGAGGCAAATAATGATATTAAAAAGAAGTTTGTTTAATTAGCACCTACATACTAATGTTTAAGAAATTGTTAGTTAAATAATATTGTATTTTTATTTGTATATTTGGCATTTCTTACATAGGTCCTCTGTTAACTTATTTCTTTACTCACACCTAACTAAGCTCTGTGTAACATGTTCTGTTTTCAATTGTTCTAAAAAGCTGTGTTTAATTTAATATGCAAATAAAAAAAATAATGTATAACTTATTTTTATGACATAAAATTATGCTTATTGTTTTTGATTATTTTAGCTGAAGAAGGCTGCCAAAGAGCCTGCTGAAACGTTCGAAATATAGATTTTTCTGAAAATCTGACGTTTTTTGTTGAGCAACCATGCCTCGAATTATTATTCTATGTTCTAGTTACTTAGTCCAGGTCTTTTTGCGAATATCACATGCAGTTACTTTTGAAGTAGCAGTAGTGATTGCATCAGTGATTCAGCGCATGCACATAAATCCTTTGCCTTCCTATTGGAGGACTCCGATGAGCAATTGTATTGGTTCTTGCTGAGAGTAAAGCAACCTTCAACAGTGAATTAGCGTTTGTTTGTGAAAAAGCTCTGTTTATGTTAGTGAGAAAAAATGTATCTTTTACTATTAGTTTGCGATGTTCCTAACAAAGAAAAAGGGATTGGTTTCTTACTCGCAAAAATTAATAGATTTCTATTAATTTTAGCGAGTTGGATTGACTAGAGTTTTGATATCTTCTTGAGCGAGCGGAAACGCATATCACATATGCCCATAATACTAAATAAATGTAAAATATCCAAAAAGAGAGAGAGAGAGAAAAGGAATAAAATATGTGTGTTTACGAATATCATTGTTTATGTTATCCTTCCTAACCTGCAAAACCGTTAACTTTAATGCTTAATAACTTTTTTCGTAGTTTAGAGAATTGCTTTTGATCATATTAACCTTTTTATTAATAAATATTGCTTGCCATTATCTAATATGAATTATAACCGTAGATAACGAGTCAAGTAGTAATAGATAACCAGCAAAGAACCTGTAAGCTAATCAGTAAGCTTATCAGCGAGTACGAGTAACTGTTATAAATCACTACTGCTACTTCAAAAGTAACTGGATGTGGTCTTCGCAAAAAGACCCCTTAGTCCAATTCAGGAATCTGAAGTCGCCATCCCTCTGCGTTGGTTTCTTAAGCTCTAGGTTAATTATAAATTTATAGCACTAAAATATTTTATTTATATCCTGCAATTATTTTTCTTAGGTGTGAGAGCGGCAGGTAGGAAAACGAAGGCCGACGCTCCTAAAGCTGGAACATCAGGTAAAAGTCCCAAGAAGGAAGTTCTTGCTAATCACAAGGACAACTCGGTGAGAGAATACCGAAGACTCCTGGCAGATGTGGCTGGACTGCCTGGATATCTGGACAAGACTGCAAAAATCAAGGAATTCTTCACCAAGGGCTCCGACGGAGGTTTTATCACATATATAACTTTTATTTATATTTATTTATTTTTTTAGCATAAATATGCTTTAGCGATGACTAAACTGAGAAAAAAACCGTAACAAAAAATTGTCCGCTGGCGTTCGCGCTAGCAGGGTGGCCATGTACGACAAATAAGACTGTATGTTATACAGTACATTACAAAGGTTTGTCGGGTGGACCTAAAGCATGTTTATGTTCCTGAATTTGAGCAGAAGGCGCTAAACAAATTTTCTTGATTGTATCTAGAGTCACTCGTCACTTCGCGC